>JARPVV010000005.1:1800000-2195865 GCA_038502285.1 Trichoderma sp. 2475
TTCACCAAAGATCACTTTGTCAAAGCCGTGGTCCAGGGAGGGCACGATGTGGGCAGCTTTGTGAAATTTTGCTCCATGCCATGTGCCGGTTATGTGACACCAAGCGTTGCCGGAGGAGACGCCTTCATGGTCGTCGCTGTTGCCGTTGTAGTAGACTAGAACATCTCGGCGCCAATTTGAGCGTCTTTTAACCGTATGATCCTGCCCATTGCATGGCTTATAAAGGCTCAAAAGCAGGCCAGAAATCTCACCGCCATATACGTTGATCAACCGCACAGTTCCGGTGTCTTCGAACAGCGTCTTCATCGCTTGGTGATGCCATAAGCCATCTCCGGCAGAAGAGGAGCGTGACCACGCTGCCACACGGCGCTTCACAGAGGTTTAGTCGTCGATGAGGCCGGCTTTGAGCTCTTCGTCCACAACGGCTTCCTCGAGCAGGGACAACTCTTGCTTCTTCTGAGCCGCTTCCACTCCAAGCGATGCCAACTGATAGGCCTCGCGGCGACCTATTTCCGGCCGCTCTTGATCTGGCGCAACCTCTGGTTCCACTTGGCTCTTGTAAGAGTCGTATATCTTCTTTGTCGACAAATAGGTACGTTTGGCCCTGGCGAGGTTGACCCTTGCTTCGGCCACGGCGGGCGGCACAATGGCTGCTGTGTTTTGGTGAGCGGCAGACATGGTTGGTCGAGATGGCGATGATTCTGTAAAGAAGGTTGAATGGAGTGATAGTTTGACTTGACTTGCTGAGCAGGCGTTCTGGTGCGTTGATGGAGAGTGTTTGTGGACGAAGTTGAAAGAAGTGCCAGGGAATGCTAATCTTATTATTATTTATTGGCCAGGAAACCAGACGCGCAATGCAAGGCTTGAAGCTTATTTGGAAACAGCTGAGCACTGCAACTACATGTATCTGGGATACTTTGGTACCTACTAAGAACTCAGCTGCTATTACTGCTATTACTGCTATTACTGCTATTACTGCTATTACTGCTATTACTGCTATTACTGCTATTACTGCTATTACTGCTATTAATGCTATTACTGCTATTACTGCTATTACTGCTATTACTGCTATTACTGCTATTACTGCTATTACTGCTATTACTGCTATTACTGCTATTACTGCTATTACTGCTATTACTGCTATTACTGCTATTACTGCTGGCTGGGAGAGTGCCGAGAAGATGAAAACAGTGCTTGGGCTGTTACAGCTGCAGAAACGACTGAGCAAGAGCACTATAAGGACGGTGGTATTGTTTGATTGAACTACCTAACCTGCCTACCTATCTAGTAGTAGGTACTAGGTGCCTTATCCACTGAGATCTTGTTCCTGAAGGTCAGGGGGCATGTAAAGGGGAGTCTAGGCGCGTGGTCGATCTTGCTTTTGCCTCCGAGTTTCTACAGAGTCTCGCTAATTTCGCATACTATCCACAAAGGATGCAGAGGTATATATATACTGCTACTAATAGATCTTTTAAAGTTTTGGCACAAAATGCTTGTCTTCCGGTCTGAGATTTTTCCATCTAAAAGTATCAAACGGCGGTCCCAAATATAGAATTTGTGGTTTGCACCAGCCACTTATCCCCATAGTAGCGCTCTACTGCATGTAACTAATATCTGAGTACTTGAAATACAAAACACCAAATAAACGACGATGGAGCCGATAGTCGTCGCCGGCAGCAGCTAGAGGATGGCTGTTTGAGATGCATGAAGCGTGCTCCAAGACATTCGTGATGTACCACAAAGAGATTTGCCTAGTACTTATATTCTCCCAAGCTGCGATGGAATTGAGCGTTACTTTGTGTTGATGTACCTACATTTAACGAATACACACCAGAAAATCGCGAGAGATGACCTTACAAGCATTATCTGGATGAGTGATTGAAGAAAAAGTCTGTTAGTCAAAACAAAGATGTAATATCGGTGCAGCGCTTGCATAAATCGATATCATACAATTACATCTTTCCCTTCATCAATGGATTTGTTCCTTTTTCTTTTTCTCTTCTTTTCTCATCTCCCTTCTATTCTTCCTTCACTCCCCCGAAGCTGCCCTCGCATGCTCCTCATAAAACTCCAGCGTCAGCGCCGCCAGAAAGCCCGGTATGCACCCCTTCTCCCTGACCCAAAAGCCAATGTGGTCACCAATCTTTTGCGCAAACGCACTCTTGGGCCCGCCGCCCACCTTCATCGTGCCTCTCTCGCCGTCAAATACAATCGAGTTTTCGTGCTCGTCCGTCTGCGACGGGTAAAAGGTGCTCTCGACGCGCATCTTGCCGTTGGGGATAAAGGTGACGGTCCAGCCCAGCGTCGAGAAGATGGCCTCTTTGAATTCTTGCGACTTGGAGCCCCATACTTCTTTTAGGCGGCGCGCTGATTTCTGAGCGCTGGCAGTTTCGGCTTTTGCTGCTGCGATTTCGCGCTCCATGGCGCCCAGTACTGATGTCGGAATCAGGGGTATTGAGGGACTCGTCTCTTTTGATCGTAATGTCGCCAATAGCTCCTTGTTTTCCTTCTGCAGGGCTTCAAGAGTAGCCCGCTTAATCGCCTCATAGTCTGAGGTTGGGTTAGACCTCAGCGACAACACTCGCGTTTTGGTCTGCTCCTTGGCGGCAGAAAGCTGCTCGCGCGTCGTAGAGAGATCCTTTTCGAGCATGGCGACCTGGGTCTGCACGCTGGCCAGCTCTTCTTGGAGCTTGCGGTTCTTACGCGTAAGCTGGCCCATCTGCTCCTGAGCGACATCATCCTCGGCTCGACTTCGCTTGCTTCCAGCGAGCAGCAACGGCGATGATGGCTGCTGTGATGACGGATCCATTGATGAGAGTTCGTTGTGTAATCGCTGCACCTCCATCTTGTAGTTGTCCACCATGTCCTCCAGCTCCTGGATCCGTGCCACGCGGGTTCCATCAAATTGCTCGGGCTGTAAGGCTTGCTCCTCCGTGTCAAAGGCTTTAAGCTGTGCGCGCAGGTATTCAACTTCCTTCAGAGCCAAGGCACGCTGCCGGTCGAGACGCATGCGGACCTGGTCGATATTAGCAGCCTGGGCAGATGTCGTGGCATTCTCTGTCTGGCTCCTCAATTGTGCTCTTTCTTCCTCCAAGGCCTGGATGTGGCTTTGTTGAGCCGCAACTTCGGCACGAATAGCTCCCAGCTGCTCGACATAGGAGGCACTGGTAAGTCGCTCCTGTACAAGCGCCCTAGCAATCTGTTCTGGTGAATCGAATTCGGCTTGGCCTGTTTCCGATATTTTCTCGAGATAAGCTGACCATGAGAGACGCTCGTCCTCCAGCCTTTGCCGTTGTATCCTTGCTTCTGCTAGTTCGGCCTCCAGTCTCTCAGCGGCCTCAACCTTTCTCACCAGCGACCTCTTTTCCTCCTCGACAATCTCAACAGCTTTATTAACAGCACGAAGTCGCTTCAGCTCCGTAAGCTGTTCACGGTTCGATGCCTCCAGGGCACGGATGTGTGACACTTGTTCCGACAGCTCCCTCTTGATGATATCCATCGTCTCCGCATCACCGCTTTGGGCCTTGAGCCGTAGGACGTCCGCCTCTAGGTTGCCAATCAATGTATCTTTTTCCAAAATCTGTTCCTGGTACTGCCGCATCGATGTCTCATGTGCTTCTGCCTCCTGCTGCATGTCCTGTAATGAGTTGTTTGCTGCAGAAACCTGCATTTGAAGATCGTTGGCCTTTTTGTCCGCTCTTCTCGCTGCTTCGTCTTTGGCGCTGATCAGGTCTTCAATCTGCTCTTGCAACAGGCGAGTCTCGTCTTCAGCGGCCCGAAGTTTGGACTCGAGTGATCGTTTGTCGTTTTCCATAGCTTCTTTCAGCTCCTCCATTTCGGATCGGATTGACTCCATCTTACTGTCCGTCTTTGCCTTTTCCGATTCAGCTGATTGACGCTGCTGTGCTTCTTCTTGCTCGCGCCGACGGGCCTGCTCCATCTTGTTGTTTTGCTGAGATAGAGCAATCTCTTTCTCTTGCTCAGCAGTCTGCAGGCGGTACTGCAAGGTCCCAATTTCGGCCTTGAGAGCCTCGATTTCTTTCCGATACTTCTCGGACGTATCTGACTCAGGCGGCACTGCATTCTCTTTTAGATTCTCGACCGAACCTCGGAGTGATGGCGTTGCATTGCTTTGTCTAGATGACGGTCTACTCGTGTTGTGTTCTCCGGTGAGATTATGGGCGGATGTTGAGGCACGAAAAGATCCTATCTATAACACATAAGTGAGTTAGAAATTCCATATAGAGCCATTCACCGAGACATGCTCAGCCAATTGGCTGCTTGACTTACTCTTGAATCACGAATGGAAAGGCTTGGTCGAGGAAGGCCTGAGGAGCTCCCTGTGCGCAACCTGCTGGCCGGCCGAGAGCCTGGCCGGCCAGTAGGAGTGCCGGCATCCTGCGTTGCGCGGCCGCGCATCTCAAACGTTGACTTTGCCTTGGGAGAAGAAAGTACTGACAACGCTGCTGAGCTTCTGTTTTCTTTGTCTGCCAAACGCGCTGCTTCGCGTCGGAAACGGGTAGCTTGGCTGCGAATAACGTGGTCACGTGACGATATCAGTTATCGGATAAGCTGCAACGCATGTAAATGAGCATGCATCGGTTTGCAGTCGAGGAATTGCAGTAATGACTGAAATAAAATCATCTCTGTGATACTGATCCTTTTTATGAGTTCACACAATTATACGACTTACATGTGCAGGCTCTGAGCATGGAATTGAAAGCGTTCCTGAGACTCAGTTCCGCATCAACAAGCTATCAGATAAGATCTTCACGAGCCAATCGGCAATCCACCATGTACCGGCTTGGCTCGGGGTTTGCGGTACAGGTACCTGGACTCACATGAATCAGTAATTCCCTCTGGTCTACGATACTTCACAAAGTACGTTGTCATGCATTTCAGATGAGGATATTGAATCCGTATGAATATTGTCTACTCTTATAGAATTGATCTTTCAAATACACAAATCAACAGTCAATGTCTACATCAATTGGACAATTTCTATCAGGTACACGCAACTTAAACCCATGACGCAGCTCCCGTGACCCACTCGGACAAGACCCAAGAAAGTGGGAAGCTCAGCTTAGCTCCGTCCATCCTTCATCCATTCATCCCGCCAATATCCACAGCCGAAACTCCAAACAAGCCTTTTGACATGCCACTTCCGACGAGCAGCCGCCCGAATCTCGCTGGGCTCGCCAATTAACCTGAGCTCGTCTTGTAACACTCAGCCTCCAATTGTCATTACACAGACGCGGCCACTGCAGCAACGGAATCCCGGCTCTGCCAAACCCGAATCCTGCCTGGATCTACCCAGCTCAGCCCTAAGAGAGGATTGAATTGAGCTCCTACCTCATCCACAATGGTCGCCCATGCGCGGAGTCTGGAGGTAAGTACAATAATTGAGCATATTTCAAACAATCATCGCGAAATTATGCTAACATGGAGCTGCTTACAGGCCGCAAGGACCTCTCTGCCATCGACATTTGCGCTTCGTAGACCTCGGCTATCGCCCTTGTTCCTCTCTTCCGCTCTTGAAGCTCGCTCAAAGTACCAACGATTGCCTTCCATCTCCTCATTATCTTCTTCTTCAACCTCATCCTCTTCGCCTTCCGCATACCAGAAACGATGGTCTTCCGATACGACGACTTCCCAACAGAACCGACCAGCAGGTGCCCAAAATCATGATCAAGCAGCGTCACCACCATCGACTCCAACATCCACAACGACAACGTCTTCATCGTCATCGTCGACATCAACTTCAACATCAAGCAGTCGTAAAAAAGAGTCAGCTGGAGGCAAGTTCAACTTGTATGGCGATGAATGGGAGGACACTGTCGACTTTGCCATTCAAGGATTTGACGAGCTTCCGCATCGCTTGTTTGGTGTCAACCAGCACATGATTATCAACTATGAGCTCAAAGAGGCTCTGCGTATGATGCTGCGACAGTTCAATGCGCCCATTGTCTACTGTTTTGCCTACGGCTCGGGCGTTTTCCCCCAGGAAAAGCCCGGTCGCAGCATCAGCGAGGCTGACTTTCGAGCTGTCCATCCTAGGCCTCCTGAAGCTTTGGTCAAGGCGCAAGGAGGCTCGCCCAAGATGATTGACTTCATTTTTGGAGTCACGCACACGGAACACTGGCACTCTATCAATATGAGGCAGCACCGGGACCATTACTCTGGCGTCGCATCGCTGGGCTCGGGCTTTGTCTCGCGAGTTCAGAACTGGGGTGCTGGCGTGTACTTTAACCCCTACGTTGAAGTTAGCGGCATGCTGGTCAAATACGGTGTCACAAGCATCGACAACTTGGTTAGGGACTTGTCCACTTGGGATAACCTCTATTTGGCAGGGCGCCTGCAGAAGCCTGTCAAGATTCTCCGAGACCATCCCCAGGTCCGACTGGCAAATCAGATAAACCTCATCGCTGCTGTCCGAACCGCACTTCTTCTGCTACCTTCTGATTTTACCGAGGCCGACCTATACAGCACCATTGCTGGCCTCAGCTACCTCGGCGACCCACGAATGGCTCTCCCTACCGAGAATAAGAGCAAGGTAGCCAATATTGTCTCCAACAACATGGTGCATTTCCGTCGGCTCTATGCTCCGTTGGTTAGAACACTTCCCAATGTAGCATTCGTGGATCCAGTTCGGCTTGATGATGAGAGCTGGATTCTGAACCCCGATGCCAACGCCAGGATGCAACAGGATATGGACTTGGTGAAGAGAGGTAATATGGTTAGGCGTTTACCAGGAAGTTTCAGGTCTCGTCTCTACTTTCAATACCGCAAGAAGTTTGGCGTTCCCCGGGACGAATTCGATGCTATGATGGAGGCAGCTTCTGAATCGGACGGAGCAGTAAAGCGCCGCCAAGCGGGAGAATTTGAGAAGCGGATCGCTGCGGATGACACTGAACATTTAAAGAAGATAACTCGCCAGGTCATCAAGCAGACCGTCAACTGGCCCAGCACTTCCCAAAGCATCAAGGGCTTGCTCATGGGCGGCTTCAAGCGATCATGGCGATACTTGGGCGAAAAGGTGTCCAAGTGGAACAAGGGCAGGTCTGAGAAGAAGCCTGAAAGCAAGGACGCTGAAAAGTCACAGAAAAAGGAAGAGTAAAGTCCAGCTTTTACTCTCAGGGTCGCCCACGCCCTGTCTCTCGCTCAGTCGCCTGAACGACAACCGATTTTTTCTTTTCAGCTTTGGAATTTTTACGTTTATTTTCTTGCTACATATTGTACCACGTATGCATCTACACAATGAACATAGAGCTTAGATTTGGAGCGATTGAGAGCGATTGCAGCTGCAGCCGAGCGGCGCGCAATGTTTTGCATCGGCTGGTTATGAGCCACAAGGATTGGAGACACAGGACATATTTTGAAAGAGATGAGAGGCGAAAAGATGAATTGGAATAAGAAAGAGACAAAAAATGGATAGGCAGATAGGAATGGCGCTGAGGAAAATTTGAAATCAATGGATAAGATAGATGGATGACTCGGGTTGGCTGGTATGATGGATATGGCATATGGTGGGCGTTGACGATGGAACGAAGCGAACGCTGTTGGGAAAGAAGAGCGGCTTTGCAACTTGTATTGTAGTGTACTAAAACAACTTGTAGGAAATACGATTGGAGATTTTAGCTTCATCTGGGCATATAATTGTATCGAGACAATATTGTGAGTGATTGGAACATGGAACTGCTTCACATTATGTACCAGGTATATGTAGCACCAGCATTAGTCATCAGCATGTCTTGGCTGCATCTCTTTTTGTCGTTATTCTATTTTATTTCCGCTATATTTACTCCTGTAACTTGGCAAATCCAAACGACTCCCAGTCCTTTAGCACCTGGTCCTGCACGCTCTTGGGGTAGGCGTTCTTAAAGTTGCATGTCTCCCAGTTCTGGCCCGTCGTGTATTCCACCGGCAGCAGCGCGTCGCTCACAACCTTGCCGCCCTTGATGGGGTCGCCGTTTCCATGGCCCATAAAGGGAATGAGTCTGAAGCCGAGAACCTCCTCAAAGAAGACCTCGTCCATGTTGGGGCGGCATCGAGTGGTGAACGCCCACAGCACGTCCTTGTCGTTGTAAATGTCAATGTCCTCGCCCACCAGGATGAGGCGGTGCATGGCGAAGCCGGGCTTGACGTTGAAGACGAGGTCGCCGACCTTTTTGGCGAATTCCTTGCCGGACGTCTTGAGGGCGCGCAGCTTGGTGGTGTCGACCTTGAGGACGGTCCATGTGGCGTGGGCGAACCAGGGGCACGAGGCCTGGATGATGGGGAGACCGGCGTCCTGGCAGACTTGGCGGATTCGGGCGGCGGCGAGGACTCCGAGCATGGTGTGCTGTTGAAGATGCGTTAGCTAACTGAGATGATACATGCAGATGAAGAAGAAAGAAGGGGAGCAGCTTACAGTCTCGTCAGTCATGCGGCCACATGAGGAGATGGGCAGGATTGCGTTGTTGCGGTAGGTGATCTTGTTGATCTTGTGCACGTTACCGATGATGCTCTTTCCGGGGAACGTGTAGCCGTGCATCTCGCCAAAGGGGCCCTCTTTGGCTGTCTCTTCAATCGACATCGTGCCCTCAAAGACAATCTCCGAGTTGGCCGGCACCAGGATGTCGTTGGTATCGCACTTGACCATCTTCATGGCCTCGCCGCACATGGCACCGACGTATCCCGGATCGCTAATGCCCTCGGGCAGAGGCATCGAGGCAGCCATGGCAGCAGTGGGAGGAACGCCAAAGGCCAGTGCCCAGGGGATCTCCTTCTTGCCCTCCTTGGCCCACTGGTCGTGGATGAGTCTGATGTGCTGCGGGTTGGCGGCCAGACCGACGATCTTGTTCTTGTCGGACACCATGGCTCGCGAGATGGACCAGTTGGTCCAACTGCCGTCGAGGTTCTGCAGGATGTGCACGCCAAAGGTCTGAACATACTTGCCGCCGTCGGACTGGTGAATCTGCGGCAGCGGCAGCGACCACAGGTCAATGTCGTCGCCCTCGATGGAGTTCTCCTTGCACGGGCCCGTGGCGAGGATCTCGGGCTCAATGGGTGGGAGGTGCGTTGCGGACAGCATCTTGTCCATGATGTCGTGCAGGCTGGCTGTGGGAGGGAGGGCTACGTGCCGTGCCAGACGGCTGTACTGGTGGCCGGGCGTCTTGCGGATGCCGCCGGGGGCGCCGAGGATGCGCCAGAGGCCATCTTTGGCGCCGATGATGTTGTGGAAGAAGGGCGCCTTGTCGTCGGTCTCGCAGACGAGGCGGGTGATGGCGCCGGCCTGGAGGTTGGGGTCGATGGGGGCTTCGATGTCGGCCAGATCGCCGTCGTCGCGGAGGGCGTTGATGAAGGAGCGGAAGCTCAGGTGAGCGGGCTCGGGGTCATTGGGGTCGTATTTGGAAGACATGACGAATTGTATTTACAAAGCTCTTTACTCAGAGATTCAAGATACAAGTCAATTGAAGCCCTTACACGCCTCTACATATATACTCTCTGGCAGCTCACCCGCGGAAATTCTATATATACTCTACTTCCCCCTCTGGGATTCTGGTGGAGTTACCCGCGCAAGTTGATATTACCTGCTGTACTCTCTGACTACAAGGAATCATCTTGGCTTACTTGATTTGAATCTCTCCTCTTGACTATCATCGCCGACTCACTGTGATACGTTCCCCATTTATCCCTGCAGTGAGCCTCCGACGCTGCAGTCATGCTCAATGCAACGGGCACTGCGCCGAGAAGGGTCAAGCCGCCGCTGCGGATCACCAAGCGCCGAGCATCCGAGCCATCCGGCCGTCTCAATGTCACCACCACCGCGCTCCTCCAGATCCTTCGCCCGAACCTCGACTTAGCCTTCTCGGACGCTCGGAACATACGCAGCAGCGCCTCTTCGGATCCCGCTGCCCGCTTCACGTTTGCAAAGAAGATGGATATCCAGCAGCAGAGCGGCAGCACGCCCGCACATGTGCCCACGCCAGAGCAGAGGGAAATCGACAGAGTGCTGTACCTGCGGCGCATTTCGCAGGCCCGGTCGTGCTATCCATGTCGCCAGCGCAAGGTGAAGTGCGATCATGGCCAGCCGTGCCGGACGTGCCAGAAGCGAGGCCATCCTGAGATTTGCTCGTACAATGTGGGCACGCCGGAGAAGAGGCGTGGGCGGCGCGCGAAGAAGGCAACCGTAGATGGCACGACGACGACAGCACCTCAAGGTACCTCTGTTACTGCTCCTGCTCCTGTGAATAGGGCAGGTTCTGAGCCGCATGGAAAAGGGCTGCCGTCGCGGCAAGACAGTCTCGAGTCCGAGACGTCATCGAACCGGACGTCGCCTGCTGCTACTGTCAAAGCAACAGAGGTGGCTTCCACAGTGGCAGCGGCGCCGTGTTCCAGTGCGCCGCCGGCAAACTGCTACCGGACCATAAGAAAGGAGCATTATCAAGGAGATAGCTCAGTTCTCGCAATGTTACATGGCTCTGCGGATTCGCCCGCTGTGGAGATGAGGAGGAAGGCCGGGCCGGTCCTTGGCTTGCACAATACGCTGGAGTTTTATCCCTTTATGAAGCTCAAGACGATACAGGAACGGTGGGCGGCATTGTTGAAGCTGATTCCGCAAAAGCAGGAGGTTTTGAGGTCCGTTGTCTTTTTTTTTTTTTTTTTTTTTTTTTTTTTTTTTTCCATTTTTTAGTTTGGTTGTTAACATGATGTGTTTAGATACTTCCCGTCGCACGGTGCTACTATTTATCCTCTCAACCCCGTTTTGATAGATCCTGATGACTTGGAGTCTGCCTACTGCGATTATTTGTCGGCCTTGGAGGCTGGTGAGCTCAAGGATCCCAATGTCTTTTCTCCAAAGTGGGTTTGCAAAGCGTACATTTCGCGGATTGCCCTGCTACTGGCAGCGCTTGCTACCAGTGCTCACTATTCGGTGATGCAGTCTCCGAGGAGGCGTTCTGAGCATTGTCGAGATTACAGTAAGAAACTAATGATGATATGAGCCTTTTTACATGACTGACCTTGCTTCACAATTCAGTACAACGCGCATTCGATTGTCTGCGTCTTGCGAACTATGTCTTGCATCCATCTTTGGATGTGGTTCAGACCCTACTCATCATTGGAACCGTTCTTCAAGATGTTGGACAGTCAGACGGCGCATGGGTCATGATGGGCACCACAGTTCGAGTAGCGCAGGCTCTAGGGCTACACAATTTGACAGAAGCCCAGCTCCAAGAAGACAAGGGGAAGAAGAAACAGGCTCTTTGGGATATGATATGCAAGCAAGATTGCTTGCTCAGTCTGTGCCACGGCCGGCCACATATTGCAACCAACCAATCCTTGACAACAAACAATCTTCTGTATCGTTCCGACGAAGCATTGGGCTTCTCAGATATGATGTGTGGCATCGTTTCTGTATGCATCAGTCTCCTGAACTTGGAGCAGCCAAGCTGCGAAGCGTCGTTGAAGCTGCTGGACGAGCTGGACGGATACCAATCCCGGGCCTTGCCGTATCTCGAAGACCGAAGCAGCTGTAAAAATATTCAGCAGCGGTATGAGAACCTCACAATACAAATCCAGCTCTCTTTTGCGGCAACAGTCATCTCTCGGCCAGCATTGACCAGGACTGTGGCGACGACAAACGAAGAAATCAACAACCTGCAAATTCTCAAACGCCGCGCCAAGGAGAGTTTGATGAGCACGGCTCAGTCGTTTATCGAGTTTCAGTCACTAAGCATCATACCCATCCGCACATGGTCGCTAATCCATGCGGTGCTGAGTGCCACAATTATGCTTTGCCTATGGGAGGAGACGCGAAATGATGCGGAGAGCCGAGATGTGCTGCAGCGCGTGATTGAAATCTTTTCGCGAGCAGCGCAGGCAGACGACGAGACTGGCATGATGTCGGACAACAACCCTTGGCTGTCAATGAGCCATACCCGAGCACTGGTGGCACTTCAAAGCGCTCTCCAGAAGGCGCCTGCCTTGACCAGCCCTGCGGCGACAACATCAACGCCGTCATCGCTGCCCGAACAGCCACTGGCGGAGAACATGCCGCAGCAGAACTACGCTTTGCCGAGAATGCCAAATACGGGAGCTCCTCCGCTGGATCCGACGGTGGATGGCCCGATGAGCTATAATTTCACCTCGATGCTAATTGACGGGTTTGTTCATTTTGATATGATATTACGATGAATGCGGGCTGACTTATGACCAGGTTCTCCATGGACGCTTACTCGTACCCCTGGGACACATCGGGGGTGTCCCCGTTGATGTATCTCGATCAGATCATGAAAGGTGATTAAGATGCGACGTTTCCCCTAAGACCCCAGCTTTGGGTGAACTGAATCTAACGAGGATGTTGCAGGATCTTATGAGGCTGTAGATGAATTTTGAACAAAGGATTGGGTGGGTCGGCGTTGCAGCGTTACTGTGTTGCGGGCTGGGACATGGATTTGCAGCGAATTTATCAGAAAAGGATGTTTGGGTTTGGAATCTGGGTACGGCAAGGGCGATTTTTGTGATACTTTGCGACATGAGATTTATAATTTACGGCCTGTTGGGGTTCATCACAGAGCGAGGCGCGGTTATTGACACCCGCTCTGGTGAGGACAAGTATACACATGTTAGCCATGGACCTTGCCATTATCAGTAATGCAAGGCCCAATGTTGATTTGTGTAGACTTGTTCTCATCAGATGGAGTGTAAGTGGTCGTGTCACGCTCTGTGATGATCTTCAATCCAACTCATTCACTTGTTGAGGCGCCGGATGTGGCAATTCTGCCTGCAATTTTGTTATAAGACAAGGAGTAGAACAAGGTTTGAAGGCTATCCTGGTGTGATGCTTTTGACTAAGAGACGATCACAACTATACTCATCCAGTGACTGGCTTTAGTGCATGGGATAGCTTTAGTTTGCCAATATTCGCATTATGCTTGTAACATGTATCAAGAGTTGATTGGATATTACAGTATCAGTTCTTGTATAATTCCGATGGCTCGGAGTAAAGAATTCGACGCCACACCTTAATCCGGAGTGGTGTGCCGCTCACTCGGAGGGTTTAAGGAGTTGTGAGAAAGTGAGAATATAGTAGGTATGAGTAACAAGTTGTCAAGTTCATCGATAGTAGTACAGGGATACTGTCAGGGCTCCATCTAATGCTAGATCCTGCAGTGCGACTTTTGCCCGCACATCAGCCAATGAGCGCTCACAGGAAGTGAATCCTTCAACGGTCAACCCACTCCATTGTTCTACTTTTGCGCATTGTCTTTCTCAATGAGCAAGTTTATTATATGCTATTTAAGCAGCTATTTAACCTGCAGAATAAGCTGAAATAATATTTTAGGGCTTATCGTAACTATGCGATCCTCTTTGGATGCGCTGAAGAGGCCCTTTGGAAGCGGACGACTAGGATCGGAGACGGGAGCGTGCCGCGGTGGCGCTGATTTTGTTTAAGGAGCGGTCGCGCAGCCTTATGAATAGGATTCCATCAAACAGTTGTAAGACGTTGAAGAAAAGTAAGCACTTTAAATTGGGTTACGTTTTTGTTGTGATTTAGATGAGGTTTGGACTATTTGAGTGAAGGACGTTGTGATGGGTTATTGAGGAGAGTACAAAGTGGTGTAGCAACACACGCATTGATGAACAAGAGATTCAATTGAACAAATAGGCTTGTAGTAACTGTGATTGATCAGTGCATACTTGTCTATCAACGTCATACGAAATTCATGATCCTTACATAAACTGCTCAGTTCAATGTGAGGTTGTGCCCGCTCGGCTTCGGCAGCTCGGCCACTTCGGCGCACGGCCGCTAGTGAAAAGTACGAGCAGCCATTTCCATCGTCTCTTCCCTCGGCTCGGTCGTTTGGAGATGCAAGTCTCGGGCACAGAACAGGAGAGGAATGAGGTCACGCTTCCAATGTTTTCTTGCCCAAGATGGTGCATATGTGTGTTGAATGGGAGTTTTGCCGTTGAACAATTGGCGATGGTGCCGAGATGCTGTTTGTAATTGTGGATTATGGTGCTGGATGCTGGGTTTCGTACATATAGCTCGAGGATGCCGCATCTGTGAGCATCCTTCTGCTATTCCCAATCAGATTCTCAAACATCAACAACCTTGCTCACATATTTTTGAGTCCTCCATATCTTCTACTCTCCTCTACTACCTATTATTCTCTACCAAATCTGTAAACTCCAACCATACTCTACTCGCAACTTGTTCTCGACGCTACAATACTATCAACTACACGACCTACACCGACTATAACACAACACCTACACCCACAGCAAAATGTCTCCCTCTCTCACAGACGAAGAATCTTTCCTCGTTTCCACCGCCAACGGCACCTCCAACGACACCGCTCCCCCCTATCGCCCCCCTCAGCCTCGCCGCAAGCGCATCATCGTCGCCATGACGGGCGCCACGGGCACCATCCTGGGCATCAAGCTGCTCATCGCGCTGCGGCGCCTCAACGTCGAGACGCACCTCGTCATCTCCAAATGGGCCGAGCAGACGCTCAAGTACGAGACCGACTACCACCCGTCCAACGTGCGCGCGCTGGCCGACCACGTCTACAACATCAACGACATGGCCGCGGCCATCTCCAGCGGCTCGTTCCGCGTCGACGGCATGATCGTCGTGCCCTGCAGCATGAAGACGCTGGCCAGCATCAGCACGGGGCTGTGCGACGACCTGATTTCGCGCGCCGCCGACGTGATCCTCAAGGAGCGCCGCAAGCTGGTGCTGGTTGCGCGGGAGACGCCGCTGAGCGAGATTCATTTGCGGAACATGCTGGATGTGACGAGGGCCGGGGCCATTATTTTCCCGCCGGTGCCTGCGTATTATATCCGGCCGGCGTCGGTGGATGATTTGGTGAACCAGAGCGTGGGGCGGATGCTGGATTTGTTTGATTTGGATACCGAGGAGTTTGAGCGATGGAGTGGCTGGAAGAAGGAGAATTGAGGCATGGAGATGAAGACTTTGGTTGTTTGTTTCTTTGCATATGATGGGAATAATGGCATATAATTATAGACGGGATGGATGGGTTATGGGATACGAAGCATGGGCGTTGGGATCTATTTACAAAGGAATATCTGAGACAGCTTGAATCAAAAGTAGCCAATTAACTGCAATTATACAAAAAAAAAAAAGTAAGAACAGCCATTATACGACTTATATGCGACAATGACCTGAGAAGAAAAATAAAGCAAAAAAAGTATGCGACAAGAACAGGATTCGAACCTGTGCGGCCGAAGCCATATGATTTCGAGTCATACCCATTAACCACTCTGGCACCTTGCCTGTTGCATATCTGATGCATGACAAGTTAAACCTATATTAGCAATAGCCCAATTTTTTGCTCCCACTACTTCTTCAACTCTGCGCATCTCTACCCTGTATTCGACAGAACAATTGCAAATGCATTGCCTTTGTGATCCTTTCATTGTACATGCTGATTTAATTTTCTACTCATAATGGTACAAATGATTCGTTTATGCCTTTCCTTTTGAGGCATCAACATCAAGCCTTGCAAGCTGATTGCAGCTATTTGAGTCACATGTTAAGCGAGTTTTAGGTGCACATCAGTCTGCAGAGAGCACTTGATGCCACAGGCGCTGAATACAAACTATCCAGTGTTGAACTGATCAATAATTGTCGCTAAATGCAGAACCATTCCAAGCACCATTTATCCAGAGAGCAGCATCTCACGCTACGAAATCACTCAACCATAGGCCATGCGCGTGCTTTAGCGAGCAACATCCGTAAATTAGCTGAGCAGCTTGTATGCCCCTCTGAGGACATGGTATATGCACCTGATAGGCGGGACGTGAAGAGACTCCCAATTGCGAAACCACCCGAGCTGCTACTCCTACTTAGCACCTCATTGCAGGGCCTTTTACCCAACCTCTCTCCGAGTTGCCTTGATCCTCATGAGCACAAGGATATGGTACGTCTTAGTGGTATTCGATAATAGTAATGATTCCTCACTTATACCCAGAAGAAAGAAATATTAGGCCTATATGCCTTGGCCAATGAAAAGAGTTACACTAAAAGTGAAAAAGTTGCTCTTCGGGGGCTTTTTACCAATCAGACACAATGTCAACACTAAGAATGTCGAAATAAAGATTAACTGGCATTGGTCGTTTTTACCAAGGGACACCGCTTTTAAAAGTAGCCAAGACTTTGACCTATCATGACATTAAATACTAAACGCAAGCCTCATAATGAGGCATCTATAGTGTATGTAATCTCGTGCCTTGGATCTAAAATAAACCAAAATCCCTGCTTCAGCGCTTCTCAAACTTTGCGAGCTACCGGCACCAACAGTGATGGGTTTCCCGCCACGTCCAAAGAGAATTCACCCAAAACCAGCTTTTAGGCGGCGGTTCCCACGGAGGCCACGCACAGAAGATCTTGGCCAGCCTGTATACACGCACGAATCCATTAGAACATGCACTTTCTCCATGCGGGGATGGAAGATCGATTATACTTACAACAGGGAGAACGCAGCAAAGGGGCTCCTTGCCGCCTTCAGCAGCGCAGGTGGCTTGGAAAATGGGACCAGTGATAGGAGAGACCCTGGCTATTTGAAGTTAGTATATAATGATGTGTACTTATGGAGCAGCTCATAGCTTACGAGGGTGGCAGTCGAGAGCGGCGACGCCAAGGATGTTGCTACCGCAGCACTGGGGGTTGGAGTAAAGGCCATCAGGGCAAACATCGAAGATGAAAGCGCGAGCGCCGATAGCGAAGAGGGTAGCGATGTAGAACTGCATTGCGACGGTATTGGAAATGTACGGCAATAAGTTGTCGGTGAATGTAAAAGGGCGTGGTAGTGGTTGCTGTGGAAGAAGCTGATGATGGAAAGATTTACTTTGTTCGGGGAGAGATGGTTGACTTTATATCGTGGATCTTGATAATAGACATGGTACTACGGAGTACAACATGTAATATTATTACTAACAGCAACCAGATACATGACTCCCGATTTGTTTTGCTATACTGGCTCCCTGCATCTCGCTGTACGACGAGCATCATGCAACTCGGTAATTGCAAAATAACACCGCGCGTATAGAAGTTGAGACAAAAAATCAGGGGTTTGAACTGAATCAAACTCCGCCAAGCAAACAATTTCCCTTTTCCCGGAAGCTGCTTCTCCGACATTAAACAGCTGACAGCCACCCAATCGCGGATCTTGACTGCATCGTACAAGATCAAGTCTAATTAAACACGACACCACAAAACAAGGTGAAGGGAGAGACTTGAAGGCCTTGAACCTGCGTGGTGCTAACCCTATTTCTATCAGAGTGTGTCACTGTCTGATTGGGTGGGATAGCTTGTGCTTTGACAAGAGAGACAGGGGCTGCATGTAAGACAGGTGCGGCTGAAGCTGCAATCTCAATGTCTAGGCTCTGGTGGAGGAGAGGAAATAAGATGAGCGATGATGGAATAAGAAAAAAACATTGAAAGACAGGATTGAATCTAGACTTTGACGAAGAAATATGAATCAAGTTGGAATGGGAGAGCAGACGGAGTCGTCATCCGAGATCCAGGAGCCTGGGTTGTTTGCAAGAGACAGACGACTAACAGAGGACCGGCAACTGGACTTGACTTGATCTTGCTTGGACGGAATCTCTGTCTTAAGTCTTGATTTTAGGTAGACATGTTCGTGTTTATGTAAACAGCCGCAACAGCTCAGTCATCTACGTCAGTAGCAGCCCACGCCTGTCGATCATTGCAAGCCATTTTGCTATTGCCATCCATCTATATACAGGCAATAAAGTCTGTTGTAGCAGACTATCTCTTGACATCATAGACAATCATTGTAAACCATCATGTGGTCAAATGGTCAAGGGTCGCTCAGCCGCACCTTCATCCTACCTCAGCCCCCATCCTCCAATACCCATCAGCTTTCACAGAATAGATGAAGCCAAGACGATAATAAATAACCGCCCTGCATATTTTACAAACTCTAGCTCATGACTGTCGCAGCCCTGCAGCCCAAAGACCCTCTTTTGATACTCCCTCGTATCCATTCGCCCCGGCAAAAAGTGTATCATTTTGTCCATTGCCTGCACGCACGTGAATACAACCTTTTTTTCGCCTCCCCCTGATCGACTTTATCGTTCCCTGTTAAAAAGCAAGGATAGAGGCAGATTATGTGTTGGTTGTAGCAGCGACTATCGGGAGTTGTTGGTCGCGCCGTATTAGATCTCGATTCATCCTATTTACGACCCCTGCAATAGCCAAATCATCCGAGATCTAACATAAACCCGGCAGAATAAGAGACAGATTAACTTGTAAACTAGGTTAGCATTTTCACTCGAGCCGCAGGGGCCAAAATAGCGCCTTACTACAGCCCCCACGAGCAAGAACATAGTAATTACGAGATGAGTCCAAGACAGTGCCTTTTTCACCTAATTGCATCCAATTTCTTTTATGCAACACAAAGCGCAAGGGGCCAAAAAATTCAATAGTCTGCTCACCGGTCTGATGCAGGGAGGCGGGTAGACCGGAGCTGCCAAGTTGTAGTATCGGCTTCATGGCGTTGGTGCAACCCTTCTTATGCAGGGAGAGAAATGAGTTGGAACAGCCCTGCGCCCCAGAGTACCATCGCCAACGACGCGGAGAGCTCAACGCGTGGATCTCGTAAAACACAGATGGGATACCCTGATTTCGAGGATGCCATTGAGGGAGATAAATAGGGATGCCATCCTCTCCCCTGAGTCATCCCTTTCCCTCATCCTCATCCTCTCCCATCTGTATAAATCCGAGTCTCATTCTCTCCACTCATTCACTCGTTTACTCTTTAAACACCAACAAACAACGCCAAAATGCAGTACCTCGCCATCGCCACCCTCTTCTTCGCCACCGCCTTCGCCGGCGTCTCTCGCCGCCTGGCTCCCGACTTCTGCCCTCCCGGCCTGCTCTACACAAACCCGCAGTGCTGCCAGGTCGATGTCTTGGGCCTTGCTGATATTGACTGCGTCGCTCGTAAGTGCAACATGTATCGCTCGCGTTGACAGACACTCTCTAACCCGTGAAATAGCTCCTCGAGGGCCCAGCAACTGCAAGACCTTTGAAGCCATCTGCGAGACGATCGGTCGTCAGCCCAAGTGCTGTGTCGCACCCATCGTAAGTTGACATCCTTTCTGTATCCGTATCGATCGGCGTCACTAACAGTACATCATCTAGGCTGGCCAGGCTCTTCTCTGCGTTGACCCCGTCGGCTCCAATAACTAAACATGTCCTCACAATACCCGATCAAGGTCGCGTCAACCTATCTCTCATATAGAATCGTGAATAGGCCTTGTATAGTGAGCTCTCGTACTGTACTGTCAATAAATTATGAGCCGGCTTTTAGAACACGACGGATGAGGTAGCGGTTGGGAAGGGAATGTTGTTGAGAAATTAGAATGACTTTACTTCGATATGTACTTTGTTGATACACGTTAACTTAGACATTATAATCTTTTGTGCTTGGCATACTACAGGGCTGAAAATACCCACCTTACTCCATTGTGAATATTCAGTGACTCACCTGTGCATTTACTCACAGTAAAATCTGAACCGGCCTGCTTCTCTACTATCCTCCCATAACCCCAGCCCTCTCTTCGCGTTGTGCCACAGCAATCTCCTTTTCGCAGATTTGGCTTTGATGGATTTGAACCCTATTGGTTCGCATCACCAATCAGAACATGTCCCTAGTAGAATGGCACTATTGTGTATCCGCAACAAGTTGGTCGAGGCTTCCAGTCTGTGCTTTTTGTTCTTCCTTTTCTTTTGCCATTTGCTCTACCCAGAATATTTTGTTACTCGGTCTTTGTGTCTTGTCTTTCAACTTGGTACATATGGTATGAAATCTTAATAATAGATGGCAAGTAATTGTAGCATCTACAACTCGTCTGAAAACTCTTCTTCCGCTTCATATTCGTCCACGTACCAATCTCTGATCTTGGCTGTCCCATCCATCACCTTCTTCCAAATCTTGGGCAAGCAGCTCTGCGGAGTCAAGATGTAGCACTTTGGCATAGGCAATTTCGGTGGTTCATTCACAACATGCCAAGTGTCGCTCGGCCCATCAGTTGAAAAGTCATCCTTGACTGGCTGCAGCCCCGTCGGGATATCCCAATTGAACGTAGCGCGCATGAAGATCTCGTAGGCAGCCTCTGGCTGGTACGCTGGGACCATGTGGCCCGCCTGGAAAACTCTGGAGAAGCTATAGTTACCGTACTGGCGGGTCAAGCCAGCTACGCCCTTTTCCGTCAGAAATGGTGCGTAGCCGGCGCGCGCAAAGTTCTCGCTGTGTGAATAAGGCACTGCCAAGGAAGCTTTCTCGCCGCCGATCCAGTTACATGCGTAGTCACGATCGCCATACATCATGTGGACCTTGATGCCATGGTCGAGGAGATAGCCCACTGCTTCGAGGAATCCTCCGTGGAACTCGTCATGGGAACTGTCAAAGCTTCTGCTCACAGCAGTAGAATGAACACTAAAGTTGACTGGGGATCCAATGGCGCCAAGAACACTCTCTTCTGTCAGGTATCCAAACATATGGTTCGGCGGATAGGGATCGTTGAGAGTATGGCCAATGTCAAGCCAGCTGCGGTCAAGCTCAAAGTATACTTTTGCAGCTGGCGAATAACACCAGTCCTTCACATTGTCACAGGGGTTGACGACTCTCTGAGCGTTGACGGAGAATACGCCAGATGAACGGAAGCTCTGCTGGCATCTCTCTATCTGCTCCCTGCAGCCGTTGGGTTTGGTGAAGTTGTGCTTCAACTCCTTGTAGATGGACTGGTTAAAGACTTGGATACCATAAGTCTGGGTGGGAATGGGCAACGTGGTTAGCGATAAGCTTTTAGACTGGGTATTACTGCATACATACATTCTTGTACGGAAAATCAATGTACGACTCCTCCTGAATAAGAGAGTCCAGCCAGCCATTGACAATGCCAAGAGTGTCCAAGTGAATGAAATGAGCATGTTCATCTGCAATGGTGCCATTGGCAATCCTTTCGTTCTGCTGCTGGAAAAATCGCATGAAGCCTGGGCCGTAGTGACCGCCGTAACTTTCTGCCCAGATACTGATGCGATCGTCGCTGGGCTTGTAGTGAGGAAACTCGGAGAACCAGGTTTGCGCAAAGTGCCACAGGGCGTGGGCGGCTTGAGCGGTGCTGTTGGTTGTGTGGGACTGCTTCTGACTGCTAAACGTGCCAATCATGGAAGTCAAGTTCAGATTTGGTATACCTTGCGAGAAGTCTGCGGGTTTGATGTCAAGCCCATCTCCAGAGAGGTTGGCTGTGCAGTTGGTTGGGATGTCGTAAGAGAAGCCAACTTGGGTGGGCTCGTCAATGTACAGCATGTTGACCTCATTGTTCCAGCTCCAGGGATTGAGCATGGTCGATTTGGAGTCGTCATTCACAAAGCATGGTCCATTTTCCATGAAGATGCCGTACATGGATGAAGAGCCAGGCCCTCCATTGAGCCAGATAGCCAGTGGGGCGGTGGAAGGGTTCTTGCGGGCCTCGAAGAACCAAAAGAATCTGGTGGTCTTGTGTCAGAGAACACAGTGAAAGTATTACTTTTCTTTTTGAACGTGGCTTACGTGTTGACGGGATAGTGCTGAGGCTCGCCGTCTGCATCTTCAAGCAGCCCTGGAGGCAGGTGGACGTGGCCCGCATATGATTTGACGCCGGGAGTTGTCTCGCAAATTCCGGGCTAATTTATCGCTACTGTCAGTATATAAATGATTCTTCTTATTAAAAAATAGCGAGAGTGCGCGACAGACCTCCTTGTAGGAAATGGTGACATTCTCGTGAAACTTGGATCTAAGGACGGTGACGCCCTCTGGCTTTGGCGGGAACTGCGCGACCGCCACGCTGGCTAGACCGCCTAAGAGCACGGCCGCCGATAACATGATGTCGAGTAGGTGTACAATCTAATCCGTCTAGCAATGCAAAACAGCCAAAAACAAAATGACCAAATAATCCGAAACTGATCTCAACGTCTCGATGTGATGCGCAGAAGGATTGCTTTGAACTCGGGATTGCCCAGAAGCGGTTAATCGCGTGCCCTGCGTCTGTCTGAGCCGCAAAAATATAGACCCGTTTAGCCGCTGCCAAGTACATGCAACATCGCAATAGACGTCGGCAGCCGCAAACTCAACTACATATTTATTTACTCACATCACCTTTCTAGACGCTTATGGTTGAATTGCCATAGATGAAAAGAATTTGAAACCAAACGACATGTCTGTGATGGATGACGCTTTGAACCATCTGTCCCTGTGCAGCTTTGTCTTGTAGCTACTAAAGGGGACTTGTCGCTGGAAGGCCGCGGCGCTTCTCTGTGTCACGCTTGATGCTAAATCACAGTCGCCAAATTGCAATATGGCTCCAGTGTCAAATTTGTGCCATCTGAATACGATGCCAAATAGCGAATCTTGGCAGATACGCGAATGACAGAAAACTAGAGCTAATAATGGCGCTTCCCCGTTCCCCAGAGTGGATATAGCGATCGCAATTTGGCGACGCAAGACCCGATCATACGGTCCATGAAACATATCACAAGTTTCTGGGGCCAGCACATGGCTCAGCCCTCAGGAACCTGTAGATAGAGCCTCACCGTCAAGCTCATATTGAAAAGCTGGGGCGCCGTCGAATCACGGCCGTTGAAGTGAGACAAGTGCCTTGCTTGGGATCGGCGATTGCAGTTTAGGCTATCGAATAAAGGCAGAGTCCACCCACGCCTCCGACATGTGACACTTGAAGTAAGATGGTAATTTTCGCTGGTCGATCACAGCCTTGCCCTCTCATACTGTAATAACTGACTATAATTGTGATGGCGATGTGATGGTATTAAATTTGGTGTAACAATCGTATTCACAGCCAATAGAAAGAATTGTAAGTGTCGTACCCTAGATTCTGAATGACAAATCTTGTCCAAGGGAGGGATCCCTAGGTTCTAGAAAAGTTTGAGGCTGCCCCCTTGCATTTTGAATCAGCCAAGCTTCAGCTCGGGACTTGTTCGTTCTCAGTATCGAAAAAAATTGAAGACAGCCGTAGGATGTTTGGACAGTACACGAGCCAATAGCGACTCGATGGTTTGAGCATCAAGACAGATTTTCGATTTTACAGGCGTCCAATACCACCCCTGGCTGATAGCTGTTGACTTACCACTGCCCAGGCAGTTAAACAACTTCTTCCCTCTTAGCTGCAGCGGTGCCCATGAATTCGCGCGAGCCTAGATGCAACAAACATCCAGGGGCGCAGGTCAGGATAGTGCTCCCGGTGTAAAGGAGAGAATGATGACCCAAGAGGCTTCTGCACGCTTCCGTCTGCTAATTACGCATTGGCAAAGCTACCCCTGGAAGATTGCTCTTTTTTCTATACCACAGTTTTGATAGATACTCCGCACTACTAGTAGCCAGAAAAAAGGAAAGCAAAACAGAAGATTACCTTGCCAGACCGGCCCACTGTTGGCTTCAGTCCCGATCTTGACGCTTGCTCGGGATGTGACGGCGATTGTGACGTGGATCTTGGTGAACAGTCCAATAAGACGCTGGTATCAACCGACAAAAGTTGATGCGATTTTAGCGAAATGTGACAGCTCCGTCAACAGGGATTGTGGAATTAGGCTCATCTGCTAGCTATTATTACTCGCACTTCCGCTGTCTGTGCGTATGGCCCTATACAGGTACAGAGTGGCCACATACCTGAAGTTGTCGTATTTCTACTCTTGCTTGCTGCTGTTTGCTGTGGATTCCGTACTAAATGAGACAGAATGGCGAGTCATGTTGCCAGGCCGTACAAGCTACAACTTGAACACATGACGAAACGAGCGTCGACATCAAGAACATCCCATGCTTGGGGGCGAGATGAAACGCCTTGGCCAAGGGTATAACACGGGCATCAGCAGTTGTGCTTTGCACTTTGCAATAGTAAAGTAATACTGGCACAAAAACAAGGCGTACATAGACCCCAAGCTTCATGGGTATCACAACCGCTAGATGATCCCTGCGGGGGATTGATATAGTCGAGGTCGGCAATTGCTTCACGCTTGTGGTCCCCGTGCTTTTTCTTGCTAGCTCGCCATGAACTTTAATGACAGCCGGGAACGCTACAGAGTTCCTATCCAGTCGGTATGTTGTTGGATGCACAGCATTGATAGCTTCTCGAGCACGGGCATTTACTGCCAGTACTGGCTATTGCCAGTCCTCGACTCTGGTTGTATACGAGAACCACTGCATAAAGCGAAGATCTGGCCAATCTGGCAAGTAACGCCTCTCAAATTCCCAAAAGAATGCGGTAGCCCGTGGCCCTCCTCTTTGACGAGTCAACGCGTCCGATTGTAGGTATGTCGACGCTTGTTCTGCTATTCCCCTGCATATTTCAAGTTGTTTAGAATAGTAGGTTAGGCCCTTGTACATTGTGATTCGTAGCTTGTCGATTCGTACCGCTTCTGTTGTGCCCATAGCAACGGCTAGCAAGCAGACGCAGCATTACTCGCAGGAGCCCATGCCAATCTCTCATTTGCAAGGGTTGTTTGTCACGTCTGACGGGTAGATGTGCGGAGCCGATTTCCTTGTGATTACTTGCATCGTAATTGGACAAACGAATGCAGTTGTTTGTCGGATTTATGCCGTCACGGATCGGCCGACGAGCAAACGACGACAGCGACGGTGCTTGGTCGCTCTTCTTGAACTTTGCCGCCACTTTAGAGACTCTCAATTCTTTATAGCAGTATCTGCTATTCCGTCTTTCTACAAGCAAGCCTTGAGTCCCGTGCTTTGTGCCCGACGCCGTCGGTAACGCCTGTCGAGCAGCGGATGAATAGAGACGGGACAAATCTTTGTGCGCCGCCGGGTCGGGAAGGATGCTGTTTGTCTAAACTTTGACAGCTGATTAGCAAGACGCCACAGAAAGGGGCCCCGAGATCCAAGCTATGGTGATGTCCCAGCTGATCAAATCATGGTTTCCTTTTGCAGGAGCTGGGATTGAGCTACCGAAAGTTTCCAGAGTTAGCTCAGGTGCAGTTGAGATCGACGTGCCCCGCCCAATGACTTTCAGCGCCGTCGAATGCTAAAATGCCCCGGATTCTAGTGCTTCGTAGGCGGCGTTTTTGGGGCATTGGCAGATCCAGCAGGCGGTTGACAGCTCAAGGCGCTTAGCAAACATGGATGGAACCGAGATATTGAGAGATTCTGCAGCGTCTCAGGCTAATCAAACTTCACCTTGCCGGCGATCTCTTTGGAGTAGACTTGTCTCAGTTGTGAGAGATGGAGCTGGAGCAGACCTTTGACTACTTGCAGGGATGGAAAGGTCAAATGCCATCAAATCCCATACTAAATGGCTGTATTATTAGCAACATATTCCTTTTTCAGGATGGTAAAAAAGATATACTTGCACTCCATGCTTGCTTGTATATCATTGACGGATATCGCCTCGTCCGACAGACATTGGATCTCAATCTCAGTCTCAATCTCGTACCCAAGATTACGGGACAAGGGGGTGTGGACCTCTGACAGGGGCCGATGCTGTCCAGATCACTCGCTCCCCAGCTGCAGGGTTCATTAGAGCTGAGCCGATGGGGCTACGAGGGGCTACAGGGCACTAACACCGCTAGAGCCAGGCCCTAGAGAGGCACCCACAGCGCCTCGCAGCGCTCTCGTGCTGCCATTGTGTCATTGCCATCTCCTTGGACTGGGCAGACCCTTGTCTGGGCGACATTTCTTTCTTCCTTCCTCTCTTCTTCACCTAACCTGGCTCCATCCCACCAAACGCCACATACTGCATCCTACAGTCTACCCCTGTCTCCATCAGCAATCACTTTTCTTGGGATCTCTCAGCTGCTCGCTCACGTCCTTGTCGGCCCGGATTTGCTGGCCATATCCTTGCCGATCTTCGCTAAGCTCTTGGGCTCTTAGCATCGTGATGATGCCACCGCCATCACCACCACCGTTCCGACCATTGCTGCTAGCAGCTCCTAGCTTGAGCGCTCACGCTCAGTTCCTCTGCGGCTGACTAGCCGGCTGCCGGCTTGTCGACGGTGGCCATCTATGGAGCTTGTGCAGCTGTCTAGTGGATGAGGGTTGTCTGTTACTCAATGGCTTTCCTTCATGACGGCGATGGTGTGGCATCTCACGGAGCCAAATCTCGATAGCATATACACAGGTACAACCTTTACGTTTCACTGCGTCCCATAGCTGCAATTCCTAATTGTACTCATGTAGAACAGCATCTCCTTGATATCCGACCCGCCTTCTGCATCTAGTTTTTAACTACCATGTCGACTATTGGCCAATTCATCAGCAATCTTCCCTGGCACAGAGCACAAGCACCAGCGAATTTCGCCGGAGCCAAGATCAATCGGGCTTCTTCCTGGATGACCGGCCATACGCAAAGCGGATATTCGGGCGGGTCAGAGCGCCCATTTCATACCCGTGTGGCTTTTTCCTAAACCACCAGCTGCTGGGACTATGAATCTGTACGACTCTGCTCCAACTTGGATGCACCCCCTACCATACACCCGTGGGGTGCGTGCGAGAGCCTAGGCAAATCTTTTATACCAGTCCACGGGCTTACTTGTTAGTCTCTTCCCCCAGATATCTCTAGACCGGCTTCGCTCTTTTTCCTTCTTCATATTCCGTCGTTTCTTTCGCATTCTCTAAATCCTCGTTTGGCTTTTCTGTTCCTTCTTTAATATCTACTAATAATACCTGCATTGCGATTCTAGCGCTCAAGATTTGTTTACCTGCCGCAGCGAGGCATCAATCCATTTACCCGATCCAGCCATTCGAGAGGGCAGCCGCATTGGCCTGTCCCGTCGACTACTTGAGAAGCTGTTACTACAGCAGAAAGAACCATATTTCTGAGCTGATTGCTGTTGTCCATCTCCTCACCGTATGGCTTAGCTGGCCAACGCCAGAGTGTCGCCGCCATGGGTCTACTCAATTTCTTGAACAAACGACCCCAGGTTGATACCTTGTCTGAGCAGAAGGGCCAGACTGCTTCTGATGAAGCTCGAGGTTTGTCTCTCAAATACCTACCCTGCTCTTCCATTTTCCTGTTGGAAGAATCGTAAGCCGTAAGATAGACGTCTAACAGCTACTATAGGAATTATTGCCAGTCGTGAAAGCGGAACGAGAACGCCGGACCCATCGCAACGACTACTCAAGCCGAGACTTGTGGGCATTAGCGAAGCACGTCCTAGTACAAACCCCAAAGATTCCAACGGCACAAAACCCAAGGCTCAACTCAAAGCTACCGGACGCAACCCGAAAGACTCTATAACTTATCTAAAGCTAGACCCTATTCCGGGATTCAGCGACCACGAACGGCCCAAGAGCCGCCACAAGGTCGAACAGCTCACCCCGACGTCTTTGAACTTTCCACTTCCTCGAGAACGCTCATCACCTTTTGTTGATATACTGGATGCTCAGGGAGAGATAAAGCCTTCTAATTTCAAGTCAAGGATTCAGGCGTCCGGCACTCGTGATTATGGCGAAGATGTCGCTGACAGGAATATGGTTGACACCTCGGCGAGCCCAAGACCTCGTGCCGTTTATTCTTCTCTTTCTGGCTCCTCGCTTACCTATCGTCCACATGGTAGCGTATCCACTGCCAGTTCTTCCAAGCACGCCTTCAAGGGGCAAGCAGAGCTTGAGTATCCCAGAGCCAACTCTATTTCTACGGCAGGATTCAACGGCCGTCCATCTTCCCGGCAGACTTCTATCAGAAGCCGCCCTGGGTCTAGGGGGAGAGCTAGCCCTGCAGTGGAAAGCTTTTTCGAAGCTGATGAGCTTCATGACTATCGCCCCCAATCAAAGATGTCCTACGGCCAAATATCTGTAACTGGCAGCCGAGCACCTACGCCACAGCAGGCTCCAAGGACAGCGGATGGTAGTTATATGCGGGACGAGAGCAATATGCTGTATGATGACTCTCGCTCCGCTTCACCACCTGGCGTCCCTCGTTACAAGCCTAGGCAGTATAGTTTGCCGAGCGGTAAATTACTCGCCAGTACTTTGCCCGGATCAGTTCGCTCGGCGAGAGAAAATCTTAAAAACTCTCTTTTGCCTCCGCATTTCGATCGATCCAGACAAATGTACCAACAACGTTGCAAAACACCCACTTCTCCAAACCAACTGCACAGTTTCCGCCATAGAGTGGACAATGACTGGAGCCGATTCAACAGATACGCAGGAGACTATCTACATCCAACCAAATCATCTTGGGAGAATGCAAGCTCATCAGCCTCAGAATATTCACCGTCATTTTCTTTTGGCAGCACTGGTAATCTTCAGATAGACGATGTTGACAAGCAGCCTTCTATCCGAACATTCGGAAGACGGGGATCCATTTCGTCGTATGCCCCATCTGACTACTCCGGTCAGCAGCTGACTGGCGGCCGCAGCGTCCGCACAGCGGATACCTCTATTGACATACCCCATAATTCTCTCTTTCACGAGATGAAGTTTATGGGTGACTCTTCTCGCAACCTTCGATCCCGAGGTGGTGACAGCTCCATTGCTCCTGATCGAACTGGTGCAGAAGAAGATTCCGGCGCTGAATCTATTTTCATCTCCCCTGCTACACCATCAGAAGAGCAGCCTCCTTTTAGCCCGCTGTCACCAAGTCATCGATATGGAGGGCTCAGCATAAGTAGCTATGACGCTACTAGTATATCCGACTCAGATGCCGACTCTTTCTGCAACGAGAAACGGCGGACTCGTCGGGATGGCGAAGCGCTCTTGTTCAGAGCACAGGGTTTTGGCGACGACGGAAAGAGTCTGCCAGGGCTATTCAATGGTCCGGAGAGCCTCGCCATACCCAAATGGCCAGAGTTGCCTGCCGCTTCAACCGATGTATCTGAAATGGGCGATGATGAATCATCTGTCATTGGACTGGCCGTAACTTCTCCCGAGCCGCGCCAAACTTCTCCAAAGCCGTTGACTCAACGCGAACGACTACTGGCTCTCGGTTACGATTACGATTCCGACTCAGATATGGAAAGCTCTTTGGACTCTGATGAGGTTCCTGAAGATCGAGCATTACAGCTGCTCTCTGCTCTAGTAAGGGGCAGAACCTCTGCTGCCTCCGGCTCTCTGAGCACGAAAGGCCTACCAACAGACATGAAAGCAATTGCAAAACTTCGTAAGGATGTCAAGAGGAGACAGCGGCTTGATGCTTCACCTGCGGGACGTAGAAGCAAGTCCTCTAGTGGGGAGAGCGGCGAAGTCAACACTAACATTGCCACGGCGAGTTGATGATGAGAACGGAACAGGAGCGTTGAAGAGGATTTTTTTTACCACAACTATTATTACTATCTTCATGGAGGACCACCATTTACATGGAAACTTTTCTTTTGTTTTTAGCAAGGCGTTGATTTGACGTGGGTGGATTTTGAAACACATTTTACGTTGCAAGCAGCAGGAGTTGCATATAATGAGAGCATGGGTTTTTAGGTAGCCTTTCTTTAATTTTTTTTTGTCCTACTATTATTCACAAGCATGCAAGGATGAGGCTGTTGAATATGAGCCATTGGCCAGGATCAAAGCCACATACTGTAATTAGATCTTTTATCAAACTGAACTACAAGTGCGCCCACGTGGCACCAATTTTTTTCGCTACCACGAAAAGATGTGAGATAATAATGGAATGCAAAGAAATCTTAGTTATTCTATTTAGTAGCCCATCTAATCAATGATGGGATAAGGCGTTATTGCGTTATCTACGAGACCCGCTACAATTCTTCATTGCAAGGAAAGCCCCTGAAGAGACTGATAGCAGTTTCGATCGAGCGGCGAAAGAAGAGTAAGAAAGACAGTGCAATTCATAAAGAGCCAGAAAACATGTTTCAGCCCTGAGGAGCTAAACGAAAACCTCTCTCCTCCCACCCCTAGATTTTCTCATGCAACTAGCTACCACCACCGCCGCCGGGCATTAGTTCGCAAACTAGCCCATCGACCCGTTTTCAATAGATCTCGTCAGCTGGTCCCAGAAAAGCGCACACCCTCCACGTTCGCAATCTCCTCCGAGCCAATCAACATGTTAAAAAAGCCTCGCCTTGTTTCTTCATAGCTGGAAGATGGGAGGGAGACATGCAGGGAAGTGGAGAGGGCATCGAGAGTGGATTCTTGTAGACGATCGACACGAAAAAGAAAAAAAAAAGGTCTCCAATGTAAGTTTCTTTTGAAGAACCTGTAATGAGCCAAAGAAGAATGAAGGCGACACAAGATGTGCTTATTCGTCTCACCGATGGTATTGAATTGCTCCCCTCTTCCCCTGAACAATAACAAAATAGCCTAGTTCGAAGCGGCCGCAGAACAACCACCACCGCCACAATCACACCCCATCTCCGTCCTAAAATGGTTCGCGTCCTGGATAGATTCTAGTTTCTTCAACGCTAGCTTCGCAACCGTCAACTTGGCAGTCACGCCGCTCTTTGTCGACGTGGCATGGGCAATCACGTTGCCATGTATCATTAGCGCGCAGAGAAGCTCGCTCTCGGCCAACAGTGCGACTCCCGCGTCGTCTGTGGAGGGCGGCACGCTGGCCATGTGAAGCTTCCACTGCGTACAGCGGTAATCCTCCTGCAGGGCGTGTATCAGGACAGTGACTGGATGATTGGAAGCGAATGACGAGAGTAGCGCCATGTCTTCGAAGTAGGGCTGTATGAACTTGGTAAAGAAGTCTCGCACCACGGAGAAGGAATATCCCGAGTCGACAAACATAGCACCCACAAGAGACTCAACAATGTCTGCCAGGGCTTTTGGCGGCTGTTGAATCTCAGCCCAGAAATCCTGCGTCACAGTCGGGCCCTTAGCTGAGGCACCTTTATCGGAGTCAGCTGCTGCTTCATTGCCATGTGGCTTGCATGCCTTGACTTTTTCTTCAGCTTCCTTGGCCTCAGCTGTATACTCCCTGATCTTGCTGTGGAGGGGGGATGTAGCAAGCATTAGATGCTTGCTAAGGCCGAGCTTAACGCTGAGAAATCCCAAGAACTGGTTCGACACCATGGCCATCTTGTGTTCTGTCAGCCATTTCGGATCTGCTTCGGGGAATCGGCTATATAAAAAGTCGACCACGACCATGTCTATCAACGCATCTCCCAGAAACTCAAGTTGTTGGTAGTCGCGCCTGATTTTTGCTTCGTATACGTACGAAGAGTGCTTAAAGGCACTGCGCAAAAGAGGCGCGCACTGGAAGCGATAGCCTGTGATCTCAGCAATGCGTTCCACCATGTTGCGCTGCGCCGCATTTGGCTCATAGCTGTGCCATTCCGGAGCCGTATATCCTGCGCGGTAATCACTAAAGTTAACCATGGTGTGGTTTTCCGAGTTGACCATGGCAGTGACTGCCTTTACCGCCAAGTCCATATTGTCGTTGCTCCTGCTTGTCAAATACGCTGCTCCGATGAGCGCTTCACAAACGTCTGCAATCGATTTGTGTGATAAGCAATGTTGCCTGGTTTTTGCTTTGGTTGCTTTGCCCTTCTTCAACTTGAGATCGCTAGGATACCATGTTCGACGGTCAAATGCTCTTGTACGAATATAGCCCGGCAACTTCTTTTCTATGGCATGAAGAAACAAGTTTTTGTTGCTCAGCATCAACATTCGCTTCACATGATACTCGAATTCGTTTTCGTTGGGGTAGAGGGTGTACACTGAGATAGTAGTAGCCATCTTTAAAAACGTGTCACCAAGAAATTCTAGGCGCTCATAATTCTTACCCATGCCGGGCTGGAAATCGACCTGGTCGTCACCGTGCTCTTCGGTATTGAAACTGTCCTTGGTGACTGCTTCTAGAGCAAGCTCGGGGCGAATGCCCAGGTCAACTAATGAGCATATTTCTGAGGCTATCAAAACAGAGTCGATCCTGTACATTACTACAGGCAAAAGCAGGGCCATGAAGACAATGTCAATCGGCAGCTGCAAATAATTAGAACGGGGGAAATTGTGCCTTTATGAAGGAATACTCACAGGAGATACCACGAGTGGCTCGAGTATAATGTAGCAAGTGTTGTCCGCCTCGTCATCGATAAAGTATTCATCCAAAAAGTTTCGTCTTATTGAAATAAGTTCAGCGTTGACGACTGGCTGATCATCTCTCCAATTTCTTCGCTTTCTCGACTGCAAGGAAAGACTGTTGCTGTACTCTTTGATGTTCTGCTCAACCTTTTTATACGCCAAGATCTTTGGTTGGGGAACACCAGCTGGAGTCGGATCAGATGGCTTCAGCTGTTCGTTGATTCCACCCAAGATGTATTTGCGTGATCCGTCCCATGGGTCTATGGCAAGTTTGTCTTTGAAGAACTCTTTGGGGGCGTTTAACCATTCAAGGTGCTCAGTCGCTGCAACATAATTCACAACGTCCCAGTCGATATTTGATTCGTCTTCTTTGCTAAAACCGTTTGAAACGCTGCATGGAGCAATAAAATATGGAAGCTCGCTTGGTTCGGCCTCATATTGCTTGCTGAAAACATGCGCAAAGAGCCTTAGTGTGAAGCCGGAGAGTGCCCTTATGTCCTCAGCTGTTACTTCAAGGGAAGGCTTCGAATGTGAAAGCCTTACAGTAGACGTTTGACCACCACCGAAAAATAAAGGAGCGCTTGGTATATCAGGTAGTGGATTTTTCGTTAGAAGAATCAGAGGGCGGGATGGATGCCCAAGTGCTGCTGGTTGGCTGAGAGATATGATCGTCTGATACAGGGCAGTAGGAAGCTCAGGGCCAATACAGAGTGACCAGAATCTGGGCTTGATCAGCATTTCATACTCCGACTTCTTGTCTGCTGAAAGCGCCAATCTCGCATTTCGCATTGCAGGCAATTTCTTAGCAAAAGCTGGCTGAAGATGCTTATCGATGTATCCCTTTTCAATCAAGATCCTGCAGGCTTCAAAGGCAGCTGAACATCTTGCCAGCTGCTTGGTTCGTTGTGATACTCCTTGAATAGTCTTGATCGGAGACCCTTCTGGCAAGACAACGCTCGCAATGAATTGTTTTTTGTCGGACTTGACAACGTATTCCAATCTTTGTAGTCCATCTCGGGATAGAGATGATGTATACTTGGCTAAACATGCCAAGCTGTCAACAAGCTTCAGGCCACCACCCGCCTCAGTGGTAATAACTGCCTCGCAGCTTTTCAATACTTCGGGCCTGACGTCAAAGTCTTCAACTTTGCGATCGTCAGGTAGGGCACGACAAAAGCGTTGTAACTCGAAGGCAGCTGATTTCGCTTGCTGGAACTTTCGATGATGGAGTAAGTTCTTGCTTTCTACCATGGTGACGTAGAGGAACGAGCTTTGTCGAGCTCTGCCTTTTGACTGGATATATTGAATGGCTGATACGCAGAGGTCAAATCGAACGATGACGTCGCATTCTGGCACGTCAATTCCTTCCTCTGCGACGGAAGTGGCAAAAAGACAGTTGAATTCACCGCGTTTGAACTTTTGGAGAGAAACGACCTGGTCTTTGAGGGACATATTTGCCGCACCTGAGGTGACGTTGGAACCAATCTAGGAAAGCAAGATATGTCAATACATGCTAACGAGCAAAGGAGTCAGAAAATATTACCATGTAGGCTGTTCTCATTCCTGGGATACTCAGTCCTGGCTGTCTGAACAAGTCCGCCAGCAGGAATGCAGTCGTTCTTTGTTCCACAAACACAATACACCTCTTTGAGAGCCGCTGACTGAAGGCATTATCGAAAATTCCATGAAGTGTTTTGACCTTTGATGAAAGATCTGACCAATCATTAGTTATTGGTCCGAACGGGTGATCTCGTATAATGTCTCTCGTTCGGCTAACAGCCGCTATGGCCTCATCGCTGTCGAAAACGTCGAGGTCTAGAGTGTCACGCCCAGTCTTTGCCTCAATTTTGGCCATTTCGTCGTTGGTTGTTAGGAGCTGCCAGTAACGATCGGCGCACCATGTACCCAAGACTGAGGATGCCTCTTTTGTAAAGCTAAGATGCGCTTTGAACTGCGGATTGCTACCAATACAGCGAAAAATCGCCTCCCACAGATTGGTTTTTGAGTGTTCAGGATCTTCCAGTTTCTCGTAACGTTCGGTACGCTCTGTTTCCTCTCGATTATCCCGAAACCCCCCTATGGCCTCGTCCGAGATTGTGGCGATTTTACCACAGAGCATTTCTTCCAGGTCCATGGCAGCGATGCGAACGTCTGCCTTTGATGTGTCCACTGGAGATGCCGTCATCCCTAGGACACGAGGACGTTCATTCTCCCAACGAGGATAATACTCCATGATTCGGGCGTATGCGTGATTCTTTTTGGTATGGTGGGCCTCGTCGAAGACAAGCAAGTTAACACGGTCCATGGAGATGAATCCAGCGCCGAACATGCTGAGCAATGTCTGCGCAGTACATACGAATGCCATGTTTTCTGAAAACTGCTGACGCCAAAACGCTGGATGCCCAATATCACCATTCATGTCGCCAAAGATTTTGCCAATTGGAAACTCGAGATTGCTAGTCAGAACAGCATGCTGCTGGAAACACAACGCCACCTTTTCCACGATGAAGAAAGCAGTCTTGGGCGGGTAGCCCTTTGTACGATTCTCTACCTCAACTTCAAGGACTCTCCGTAGAAGGAGTGCAGCGATTAATGTTTTCCCAGTGCCTATAAACCGTCAGTTGTGAGTGCTGTGCTAGCTAGGAGATCGAGAGTTGTATCTATCACATACCTGTGTCAAGGACCACAATTGTATTTTCGTTTTTTGCTCGCTCGTACAAGTCAATCTGATATTCGCGGGGGCTCGCGATAATTCTCTCAGAACTGCCTCTTAGTAGCTTTTCGACTGATATCTTCTCCAGTCGCTCCAAGCGGCTGTCCATGTCCGCCTTCGAGGCCTTTAGGACCTCTTTCTGGTTCTTCTCAAGCCATTCTTGGAATTTCATATCCTGTCTTCTTTTCTTCGCTACCGGTGCTTTTTGCGCTTGATCATCGTCCTTTTTCTGTTCCTCATCTTCGGCGGCATCCTCGAGTTCGGTTTGCTCATCAGTCTCTCGAACGACATCTTCTAGCGGTGGACTTGGTGTATCTGGCATTCTCTATGGTGGAGAGATGAATCTAGGCTGCAATAGAATAAACGTGCATAGACTCCCAGATCCTTTTCCGATAGGAAGCTCTGAAATGTTGACCTGGCGCTCCTTGATGGCGAGGAGATAAAGCAAATATCGCAGTGCAGATGCAAAAAGTCAGACAAAAAGAATGGAAGGCAAGTTGAAATGACACAAAGAAAAAGAAAAATCGAGCAAGAAGAGCGGCGAGGGCGCGTTCTATCTGACGAGCTCGAGAGCACAAAGAAAAAAAGAAGACAAAGAACAGGAGAACAAGGAGAGAAGATGGACAAGCAGGCACGTGCAGTTGTCACGTAGCACGGCAACTGCCACAGACCGCGGGCAGAGGCGTCAATGCAAGATGCATAAAACGAGCATCTTTTATATGACAGCAAATGGCTACAATTATTCTTATCATTTGCACTTGGTACTACGTTATAATTTCCGGCTGCGTAACGTGGCATGTTGCTCAACTTTATTCCCTTCAAAGCTCTAAGGTGAAATTGTGTGCTACCTAGGCGATATTTTGCTGGACACAAAGTGCCATATTCACTCTGTAATTGCTCGTTCTTTCATTTGCTCAAGTAGCAATTTAACTATACACGTCTATAATATTCGTACAAACAGCTCTAACATGAAGACCGTACTGTATGCGCGCCCACACGGCCCTCCACCGCAGCCTGGAAGCAAATATGTGCCTCGTGACAGACATCGAAAGCAAATACCAACTCCAATCTATCTTTTTTGAAGTATTCCAGGCGTGGGAAAAAAAATTAAAAACAAACCAACAAAAACTAAAGCTATACCAAACAAACTGAACAACATACCACTTCTCGCTTTCTTTTCGTCGCACCACAACCACGAACAGTACCTCCGAATATACAACTCTTCTTTACGCGCATGCCTCGACGTGCCTATCCAGAGAGACATAAGCATGATCAATATCAATCATGAAAACAAAACAGAAAGAAATGCGAGATAAGAGAAAAAAGGAAATCTCGCCGCTTGGTCTTTGCGGTCATACAAAAACAAGAGGTGCGATCAAACAAGCAAAGCCAATCACCTTCAAGCAGTTGGCTACTGCGGCTGCATTGGCAAAGCAGTGCCAGTCCCTTGGACAAGACAAGACATTGGAATGCCCTCCAATCCTTGGAGAGTAAAAGAGGCCTTTGTAGCATGCATTGCAAACGTCGCAGAGTCAGCAACGCCAGCAAGCTCAGCTCTCCTGGCAGACGGTCCGTTTACTCCTTGGAGCATGGCTTCAGCTCGTCTATACTCGGCCTCTTTCGCTAGGAGAGTCGCTTGAATCTCGCCTAGACTCATCTGAAGATGCCCTGGAACTTGCGCGGCGGGATTGATGTGATCGGCTCTCATTGCATAGTACGCCTGTTCAGCCTCTACAGCAAATTCAGCAACCTCTGCCGACCAAGCACAGTGAATTGCGGAAACTGGCGGCGGGCACGAGTTGAGCTCCTGGGTTTTGAGCAATCCGAAAATCTTATCCGATCGCCCTTTTTGTCGTTTTCTAGGTCGGCCCTGTTGCCCACCAGCGGTGGCCGAAGTCTCCGAGCCAGAGTGACCCGGCTCTTCAAAGACCAGTTGATGTTTTGAGCCAACTTCCGGAGTAGGGGTTTTGTGCACGAGGCCTGGCCATGACGGCTGTTCCAATGTTAAATAAGTTCACATGAGCCAGCCGCTTGAAAACATATGAGAAACACTTACCAATTTGGGATTATTCAGATGGACCAAGTCGTTTCCCTGTCGAATACAAAACCCAATTAGGTCTGCTGCTGCTGCTGGAGCCTCGACCCGGGTTTCTTGCGCCGGCCACGGCCTGGGGTGGGAGCTTTTGCCGTCGTTATTGCCTCCACTTTCTCTTTCATCTTCGACTTGGTCTGCTTGCTTTCTGTTGGGTCTCGAACATTGACCTTTTTTCCCTCTAGACTTCTCAGGAGTTATTTCAGTACTTTGTGCCATTTCCAAAGCAACTTGCAAAGATTCACGAGCACGGGCACTAGGTCGTCGTGCTCGCTGGTTTCTTTCCAACGCAGAGGTAGCGTTTTGGGCCCCAAAGTCCTCTTCGGATCTCAGATCTGGAAAATTTGCGGGTTCTGCTTCCATTGCTTCGCTGGGCACCTCAAACTGGGTGCGAAATACTCCTTCAGCAGGCAGACCAGTAGACCTAGGGTTCTGAAAGGTCTGTCCAGCCGCCGAAGGAGTATCTGCCGCCATGCCAACCATGAGTTGTCCCTTATCATTGCTTGTCATGAAGCGTGATTGAGCAGCTCCGATCCGAGGATTTGATGCATTGCGTTTGCCTGCGAGCGCAGCAGCAGATGCCGCAGGGCTGTGGTACTGCGACTTGTTGAAGTAGAGGGAAGAATGGTTTTCATACCTTTCAGTCTGATGGCGCACCGGCTGATCCTCAGAGAGGTCAAACTTTTGACCAGTTGAATGGCTGGAAGCCTGAGAACTTGTTTTTCCAGCAATGGTTCGCAGCGAAGCGGAAGCGCGAGAAGATTTCTTGTGCACTTGTCCTTTAGGGATGTACTGCATCTCTGCTGTATAGCCAGTAAGATCGTAATCGGCCACCTGCAAAAGTGTTGACATTAGCTCTCTCAACGTTACACCTCGCAAAGACCAAAGCACTCAAACGACTGAAAAGAACTAACATGCTCCATAGGATATCCATTATCATATTCCCATCGAGTTTTGGTCAATATCCCTGACACATACTGGGGTTTCAGCTCAGGGATCAACTTCTTCAATGACTTGAAAGTCTCGCCCCTTATTTGCTCTCTTTCGTACTGCGAGGCTGGAGTCGGGATTGGCGTGTTAATCCGTAGGTTTGCGGAGATGGTGTTCAGAACGGCCTGGGCTTGGCTTGAAAGCTCCACAGGATGGCAGTGACAGACAAGTTCAAACGGAATGGCGTCTTTAAACGTTCCAAGGAAAGCATCGTTGCTCATCGCACCCTAGACGTGAGCATTATGTTCGTTGTTGCGTATATCGATAGCCTGATTCTCAAGCGTCTGCTGTAAATGGTGCAGAGACAGCAAATTGGCCTCCGCAGCTCTTCGCACGACTAGGAGATCCGTAGCGTCTTCTAGGAAGGGCTTTTCGATTTGGATATGTGCAAAAGATTTTGGCTCTCTGTTCTTGACCCACTCGTCGAAGTCGATTTTATGGTCCAAGACTTGGCGTTCACTAAGAAATTGAAGGCCCTTTTGCGCATCTTCATCGGTGATTTCGTCGATGGGCTGTTTTGGGCGGTTCTCATGCAGCCACTCGACAAGCGATGAGCCTTCACTGTCAGCTTTAGCCGTGTAGAGGATTGATTGTTGGACAGCAGCCCGTTCCCCTCCGTGCCATTCATCGCAGAGGTCAATGTATGCGGTAGCAAAGTTTTGAATCTGAGTCTTGTGAAGCTTGAGCTGATTGAATACAGCTACACTAAACGACCACTTTTCGCAAAGGCGCAGCAGGATGATCCATTGGATTCCTAGACTCAGATCTTCCCATTCAAGCGTTGGCCCGTTGGCTGTAGCGGACGTATTGGACTCCATCCCTTGAATGTCGCTATGATATGCCTGAGGAATGCTAAGAAAAGGCTCTGTGGGTGCTGCAAGAGCGCTTTTCTTCCAATAATTAAATGTCTCGGGGGTAAGAAGTTCTTGGGCAACGTCTTGCTCAGTGGAGTCTGGAAATAGAGGTGAATAATCATCTTCTGCTTCTGCGCCTGGAGGTCGTGGCAAATGGGCAACGCGAGCTCGACGAGCCGGTTCTTGAGTCGCTACAACATGTGAGTCTTTTTTACGGCTTTGAGAGAGCTGCCATCTAATGGGATGGCACTTACGGTCGCCTTCCGAATTTTCTTCCTGCTGAGTAGCTGCTCCCTCTGAGTGCCCATCAGACTTGCCGGACGGAGCTCCGAAGCTTGGCTCCAGTCTTGGCTTATCAAACAGACCGGATATTAATGGCAAAGGAACCTCTGCTGGGTTGAATACGGTATCGGCACCGCTATCATGTGACATGGCAGCAACTTTCTTTTCAGGCGAGAAGCGCAGGCGAGGCATTATTTGAAGGTTCTGATTTTGTTGGAGAGCTAACTGTATGATAGCGAGGGAAGTATCGGCTAGAATGATTGATCAGTATCTGTATTTTCCATTCGAAAGATAACTCACGGATTGCTCGCCCCATTTATGCGCGATACTATCAAGACAGGAGAAGAGACAGCAGGTGAATGCAAGGGCTGGGCCGAATTGCGGCTCTTTGTAGCAGCGTTCAACTCTGAAGGAGTTCTCTTGAAAGATGCAAAAAGAGAGACAAGAGATATTTTTGTGCAACAACTGAAGAAATAATATGAAGAAAACCGCAAAGCAATAGTGATCGTTTGAGGTTGCGACGCTTAACAAAGCGCGAAGTGAAGTCAGAAAGCGCGTGGTCCCGGACTGAACCGTGGCCACAAGACGCGCTTGAAATGGACAATATAAACACCACAAAACTGTTAAAGAAAGAAAAGAATTGAAATGGCCTATGAAAGAAGAAAATGCTGAACAGCTGGCAGACGCGTCTATGGTTGTTTGATTTGGCAGTGCTGGCAGCTGGCCATATATAAGACCATGAAGTTGTTTACCACAGAAGGTAGGCAGATAGCAGCTGGAATATGTAGGTACTTTGAATGAGTGAATTAATGCAATAAAGCGACCAAAACAAATTATTAGGCTTGCTGTTCGGAGTTTGTTGGAAAAAATCGAAGCAGGTCTTTATCGCCAAGTTCTATCAAGAAGTGATCACGGTCAAACTTGCACCAGAAGGATCAAGCTTTTGAGGCCTGGAGAGTACAAGCATTGTCTCAAACATGTCACTGAGTGGAATTTTGCATTTGAAAAGCTACTCGTCAAAGAAATAGTTCTTTCAAGTGGAAATGAGACCGCCCAAGATACATTGTTATCTATGCTTTCAGTCTTACACACTTTAACAACAAAGAACCAGTTCCCGTGTTTCCACCGAAAAGAGAATGCATCAATGATTTGAAAAAGCCCGACAAAAAACATCTTCAACGATTAGTGATCGGTCTAGCAATATACGAGATACACTTTCATCCTCAGGTTGCCTATTCGTATGAGCAAGATCTGTTGTCGTATGAGTTGATGGAGCTCTTCTTTGCAGTTCCCATTACAGACAAGTTTCCAGTCGAGAGTCTTCGTGAATACACAGGCAACATTGAGTTTCAAGGCCATTCTCGGCGATGTACTGCTGTCGAGTGTACCGGAGCTACTAGGCTCAGGCGAGGCAAGATTGGACCTCTTTGACTGCTGCATCGTTGCGCTCGAAAATGAGGGCCAGTCTCTGATTATCCCCGCCACTCGAGCACTCATTAGTGATATTGGCGCTAGAACAGCCCTTGAAATTGAGCTAGGACACGATGCCATAACATTTCAACGAGAAAGGGTCCAGAAATCTAGGGCGTGGTACTATTGAATGGGTGTATTGGATACCGTGTTCGGATGGAACCTGGTTAGAAGCTCGTTCCGACAATTTGGAGATTATTGGCTCGAGACTCATCGAGATGTTTAAAAACAATGAGTTAACGGACCATTTACAAACTATGCAGAAGGATTGGAGGATCAGTCTTCGCAGAGCAGATGAGGTGGAGCAAACAGCCAAAAAGTCGATGCCGTTTGTTGGATCAAATTTGGAGTAGGCCAGCTTGAAATGCTACCAGATAGTTTTCCGTTCCAATGGCGATTGAATTGCAGTAGAATACATTTGATGTATCGCTACCTCGCGGAGATGGTGGAGATGCAGCATCGGGAGGAGCCGAAGGCGCTAACATCCACTAAAGCCCACTGGCGTAGCCCCAAGTTATAGGCTCGGCCAGAGCTGCACCGAAGCCTGAATCTCGTCATCTCATCTCAGCTTCAACGTTCGCCAGCCGAGAAGCAGCCGTGGAGCAATCATTCACTGCTCATCATGTAACAGGCGCTGCATAAAGACTGCCTATCGCCTGGAGCTTAGAACCCAAAGCCCTGTATCTGCAAAGACACTGTGGCACAGCTCTCGCCATGCCTCCAGTTCGCATCGCATCCGTCTCTTTTGAGCACCACCCGACGGGCTTTGGCGTTGGCCATGCCAGGCCTCGGATTTCCTGGCGCTTCTCATCTGGCGACGCCGATTCCAAAGGCTGGGAGCAAGAGTCGTACGAGATCCAGATCGGCCGCCAAGGCCACGACAAAGTAGAGACGATTAGCAACTACCACGTGCAAGGCTCTGACTCTGTTCTGGTGCCTTGGCCAAGTCATGCACTCCAATCGCGTGAATCTGCCTGGATCAAGGTCAAATCTCATGGAAAGAAGCTCGACGCAGGTGGAAAAGAAATAACAGAAAGCACAGAGTGGTCCGACGCCGCCATTGTCGAGGCCGCGCTGCTGGACAAACAAGACTGGGTGGCAAAGCTGACGGCATCAACACTCTTGTCCAACAACAACGAGCCAATGCGGCCAGTGCTGTTTCGAAGGCTATTCTCTCTACCTACAAACTCGGCAAAAATCTCCAAAGCCCGCCTGTATATCACAGCCCATGGCGTCTACACAGCATACATCAATGGCCACCGCATCGGCAGCGAAGAAATGGCGCCTGGGTGGACAAGCTATGGCCACAGGCATGCCTATCAGATATTCGACGTTGAAGCGGCGCTGGAGTCAAAGAGTTCCAGCGTGCTCGGTGTCGAAGTTGCCGAGGGCTGGTTCGCTGGTCGGCTGGGAATGGACAACAAGCGCTGTTTCTATGGAAGCAGATTGGCCTTTGTAGCGCAGCTCGAAGTCGTCTACGAGACCGGCGAGACTTATACGCTAGCATCGGACAGTACTTGGAAATCACACTGGAGTGCAGTCACCCGCAGTGAAATCTACGATGGAGAAGATTATGATTCCCGCGAAGAGCTAAAAGATTGGACGTCGGACTCAGCCCTTGACGAAAGTTCGTGGACGTCGACCGAAGAACTAGCGTTTCCATCTGCAAGTCTTGTGGTCTCTGACTCGCCGCCTGTACGCGTCATGGAGGAAATAGTTCCTGTCAACATCTTCAAGTCAAAATCTGGCCAAAACCTTGTCGATTTTGGTCAAAATCTTGTTGGAAAGCTCCAAGTGCGCCTTCCTGTCTCAAGCCCTGAGGGGCACAAGATATCATTCAGCCATGCCGAGGTCCTCGAGCACGGCGAGCTTGGGACTCGACCATTGAGAGGCGCCCGACCGGTTGACAACGTGGTCTTGTCTCAGCTTCAGCCATCAACGTGGTCGCCAAAGTTCACTTTCCACGGCTTTCGTTACGTTCAAGTTGACGGCTGGCCAGACAATGAGGGGCTACCCAGTCGCGATGAGATTACAGCGCTCGTCATGCATAGTGACATGAATCGTACTGGTTGGTTCTCGTGCTCCGAGCCCCTTGTCAACAAACTTCATCAAAATGCGCTCTGGAGCATGAAGGGCAATTTCCTTTCTGTGCCCACTGACTGCCCCCAGCGTGACGAGCGACTTGGCTGGACTGGAGATATTCAGGTATTCAGCCCGTCAGCAAACTTCCTCTTCGACACGAGTGGCTTTATCGGAAGCTGGCTTAGTGATGTTGCGGCTGAGCATCTGGAAGATAGGAGACATGGAGTTCCAGGGTTGGTGGTCCCAGATGTGTTTGATATTCCTGCCTGGCCACCGGGTCCACAGTCAGTCTGGCACGACGTTACGGTCTTGACGCCATGGGATTCATATAATAGCTCTCGCGACGTAGAGGTGCTACGAAGGCAGTACGATAGCATGAAAGCTTGGGTTGACAAGGGCATTCCTCGAGGGTCGAATGGTCTTTGGGATCAGAATGTCTGGCAATTTGGCGACTGGCTGGACCCTTTTGCTCCGCCAGAAGAGCCCGGAAAGGGCCTTACTGACAGTACTTTTGTAGCCGACGCCTACCTGGTTCGAGTACTAGAAACCATATCCAAGATTAGCGCGCTGCTTGGAGAGGAGAAAGACGCATCTCGCTACGCCAAGGAAGCTACAAGGGTGAAAAAAGCGTTTCAAGACGAATACACAACGCCATCGGGGCTTCTTGTCAGCGATACACAGACTGCTTATTCGCTTGCCATTTCATTTGGCCTATTCGACCGCAACGACCAAATCATGAAAGCTGCAAGCCGCCTCAGCCACTTGGTTCACGCGGCCAAATACCGGATAGCGACTGGCTTTGTGGGAACACCTCTGATCACGCATGCGCTCTCTGATACTGGCAACTCCCAGCTAGCCTACCGGATGCTGCTGGAACAATCCTGTCCGTCTTGGCTGTACCCAATCACTATGGGCGCGACTACTATATGGGAAAGATGGGATAGCATGATGCCAGATGGGAGCATCAACCCGGGCTCCATGACGAGCTTCAACCATTACGCGCTGGGCTCGGTTGTGAATTGGCTACATAAGAATGTGGGCGGGATAAGCCCACTTGAACCCGGGTGGCGAAGGATTAAGATACGGCCTGTCCCAGGTGGCACGATCACAAGTGCCAAGGTAGAGTACGAAAGCGTATATGGGAGAATTGTCTCCTCATGGGAGGTGGCGGATGGGACATTTAATCTTACTGTTACCATTCCTCCCAACTCGAGAGCTGTTGTCATCTTACCGTCTGATTGGAAGGTGACAGGGCATGGCGATGAGAAGGGGAGTGAGATTGGATCTGGTACTCATGAGTTTTCCTGCAGTTACCAGGCTGACGAGTGGCCTCCAAAAGCAGAGCTTAGGCGCTCTACGTTTCGACTTGAGTTATGAAACAGATAGAAAACCAACAATTACGTATTGACTATTTGGAGCTTTCTATTGTTGCTGTTGACATTAATTCTCTTTAGTGTCTGCTGATCAGTTTGATCCGGCCCCAACGGTCTCGATGGGCCGACCTGGGCGGATACTTGAACCTTGTCTTGAAAGAGCCTTGAAAGCCATATATGTCAGCCACTCTAATCTAACGATTTTGACCAGCATGATCTTGCTCCAGGCAGCTAATCCCGTCTCCATGGCGGCATAGGTGTTCTTCGTTACGGTTGGCGCCAACGATCTCGGCCCCTTTAAGCCCGAGCCAGCGTCGCATTGAATCACCCCGAATTGCCGCGGGTCCAACGCCCAAATGCTAGAGCCCGCCACAAACTTATTCACACCGCATTCACGCTCCCCTCGTGATATCTGTCACCGAGCCGAGAATGTGCCTGAGCAGCGCCGCTTTTACGTCAAGTACCTGCGACGTCGCTAATCCCGTTATGGCATCATGTTGGAGCCTGTGACTGGATTCGTCATTTTTACGCTTCCAGTCCGTTTTACTTGCGGAACTATGCTCCGTATTGTGTTGCTAACAAATGCCATGTCAAAACGGAAATTCAAAACGTTGATTCCTCAGAGTACTACAGTCGATTTAGACGAATGTTTCAATTTAAAACTCTCAAGTAAATTAATAACACAACGCTACACTCCGAATCATCAATCCGCCATTGAGCATCAGCTATCAGGTCATTCATCATGACTCCTACATGAAAGCGGCACTTGATCAATCTAGCCTTTCATCAAGCCGCGAATTATCCTTCAAAGCTCCCAGACACCAGTTCTCACTGGCTGCAGTACTGCTAGCCAACTTACAGAGTCAGCTTGAATAGGTACTACCAGCTTGTCTCTGCAATCGAACTTGTATGCGTACCTATAACTTTATTGGATGTCGGAGAAGACTATGATACTGTGGGCATAGGAAGCCAATATCGTAGCTCGCAGAGCTTCCAACGCTGCGCTAGAACCGAGAGGCGCAATGGCTGTCAGCTCAGTGGTGAAGCCAGTCCATCTAAGGTTTTCGATCTGGAGGTTCGCGAGAACGAAGGCTGCTCTGCCAATAGCGTCAAAGTCCTTTGCTTTGGCGTCGAGGGCGTGAAGAAAATTGACGATTCCCGTCGTAACAGGCGTCATCGCGGCTACGACATCTAGGACGTCAACAAGCGACAGCGTGCCTGTCTCTTGACCGAGCGTGGTAGCCGTGTCCAGAATGGTGTTCATCTGGTCTTCGTCTTCGTCGAGCTGCATTGTTCCGTTCAGGCCACTGGCGGGGAACTGGTTGACTGCGCTTCGAAGCCGGTTGATTTGAGGGGCGAGCTGGCCGTCTATGATGTTTATCAATGGCGTAGCATCGCGGCGCAGAATAGAAGCCGCTGAGACCGATGCGGCCAGCAACAAGATGTTTTTGAAAGCAACCATTGTTTTGAGAGGAATAAATATCTGAGTGGGAAAGAAGAAAGGTGAACTGCTGGATTCTGCTGAAGAACTTGATCAATGAAGGAGAGAGAAACACAGCTCCTTTTATAGATGAAATACTATCACAAGCAGCTATTTTCGAGTTGTGATTTGCTTGTCAGGTCTCGGATTCTATTTGCTCGCCGAGACATGATATATTACTATTACTACTGGCAGTCTCATTTGTAAAAGCTTCATCAGTTCAGGTGCTTCGTTTCTTGGGTCGAGTTGTGCATTATTTGCGACCATATCCCGCGCCCATTTTGTAAGTGAGACACGAAGTCCCACAAAAGAGAATATTGCGAAATATCTGGCTGGGGCAGACAGCGGTGATAGGATCCAACAAGCTGTCTCAATTGAGACATGGCACCAGTACCCACGCCGCGATTCCAGAGTGGTATCACTTTAGACCGCAGTGGGCGTATTTGTGCCAAACGAAGGAAACGTCAATGGATCCTTTTTATGTCGATCACACAGTTGCTTGTATAAAGAGGGTCATGAGCCCAAACTACGAAAAGGGTCTTGGCCGAACTTTGAGATCTAATCTCAGGACTTTTCGTCATTTGACTTTTTTGATGGCCAGTCTGACACATATTAGTGCTGGTCCAAAGACTGGACTGGCCATTAATATGGCGTTGCTGTGTTTCTTATGACTACCGCCATCAGCAATCGAGTATAGTAGTGAAACTGAGGACCGTCAAGGGAGCGATAAGATACGCCGTGCAGGTGTCTGATGGATGATGGCCGTATAAGGCGCCATTAAGCGAGAGACGCTGTAAGAAAACGTTGCCCGCTTCTCTCCGTTTTCCGTCGTGACATCTAACCGAGACCAAGAGCGGCAACGGCACTAAACCGCATCTACAGCCCAACCCCAGCTTTCTGCCCCGGCATTTTCATCTACCCCAGGTCCTCGCGCTAAGTCAACGAGCTGCCTAGCCAAGATCCTTCGCTGGATTTAGAATCTGCAATGAGATTAGCTCTGCATAAGGCGGGGGTCTCTTTCCGGGCCGACGGTGTGCAAATTGTGCAGTACAAACTGCCGCCCCAAGCAGTTGGGTTGGGGATATCCCCGAGAGAGAGTTGGGAGATCGCTCGCTGCATGTTACCCCGTGATTCTTGGAAACGATTTCATCAAACTATCGACTGCATGGCACGCGATGCTATAATCTGGGGTTAGCTAGCTGAGATGAAATGCGGAGAGGGCACAAGCTAGCATTGGACAAGTTGGATAGCCAACTCAGCTGGTATAAGCGCCAACCATCTATATCTATATCAAATACCAGGCATATACCCCTGCAAACAGTTGCATTGATCCTTACCGGCTGAGTGGCAAGGAATATACCTATATTGGCACACCTTCCATACAATCGCTCTCCATCTTTCTTCTCACCCAAGACTTATGCAGTGCCTTTACGGTGCCGTCAACTCCAACTCTACCGCCGAGATTTTGTAGCCGACGATGAATCAATCCGAGAAGCCCGAGGTGATGCTCGACGACGTCGCAGCCGACGATGTGACAAAGGACGAAGGATACGGCCTCGTCAAGTCGAGGTTCGATGAGCTCTCCATCCCTCGCACGCTCTGGGTCTTTAGGCGAGTCGTTCTCATCTCGCTCGCGGTGTACACTGGCTACGTCTGCGAGGGATTCGAAGTGAGACAAGTTCCAAGTCTTCACACCTAGTCGTAGCACTGATCTGATTCGATATAATATAGCTCGGTGCGGGGGGCAGCATCGTTGCCAATGCTGGCTTCATCAAGCAGTTTGGCTCGGTCAAGGGCGAGGGCGGCGTGAGGGCGCTTGATCCGACTTGGTGTAAGCAATTGTGTTGTTGATCCCATGAGTGCTTTCAAAGCTGATAGTAAATAGTGTCCACTTGGAGTGCTCTTCTGGTATGCCAGCTTCGAGACCTTGAGAATAGATATGTGCTGAACAGCTTCAACAGAACGTTGGCCAAATCATCACACTCACCCACATTGCTTGGTACGTTATCATACAAAAGACACTTCACAGGTAGCTAACTTGTGCCAGGGTCGCAGACAAGTTCGGCCGCAAGGTGTCCTTTTACCTCGCATGGATATGGCTCGTCATTGTGAGTTAGATTGTGGTCAAGAGCATGGAATAAGCTGACATTGATGTATAGGGCTGCACGCTGCTGAATACGGCCAAAACGCCGGGCGTATGGGTGCGTTGAGTAACGCCAGACAGCGACGTGATATCACTTACATCGACGCGCGTGCTGACTTTGAATTATACAGGCCGTCGCCAAGCTTTGCAACGGCGCAGGCATAGGCGTCCTCCAGTAAGTCTTCAAACGTGACATCCTTCACGTCCTTTCTGACCAGACTAGAGTCATCTCCCAGGTCTACGTCATGGAAATCTGCCCAAACAAGATCCGAGGTGGCCTGGTCACCTTCCAAGCAGTCTGGTACGTCCCCGGCGATATATCATGCCACATATTTACCCCTAACTTGTTATAAAAGGAGCAACATCGGCGGCATCATCGTCTCCGTCATGATGCAGCAGCTCAACAAGAAACACCCCGACAACTACCTCCTCGCCATGCGCATCATCTGGGCCCCCGTCGCGCTCATGATTGTCTGCTGGGTCTTCGTTCCCGAGTCGCCCTGGTTCTACGCCCGCCACGACAACAAGGAAAAGGCAATCAAGTCGTTGAAGCAGCTCTATGGGGGCGTTGAAGGGTATGACTTTGAAGAGGAGTACGGCATTATTGTGCGGACGATTGCGCATGAGAGGGAGGTGCTGCAGGAGGCGCCGAGCTATCGCCATGTTTTCAAGGGCCTTAATCTGGTGAGTGGGCGTCTTTTTCTATCATGAAGCCAAAGACTAACAGATATTTGGTAGAAACGCGCCTTCATTGTCGTGGTCCTCACTGTCTCTCAGCAGTTTGCGGGCCTCGCCATTATCAACACATACTCAACCTGTGCGTTTAAATATCACATTCTTTTTGTAATGGCTGCTGATAATGATCCAAGATTTCTTCTCTCTTGCCGGCCTAAGCGATCCATTCCTCGGTACCGTCATTCTGAGGTGAGTTCAACAAGCCAGCTACACTTTTCAATCGTCATTAATTCTCTCCTCCTCAGCTGCTGCAACCTCCTTGCTGTCCTACTATGGTCCTTGTCCACCGACAAACTCGGCCGTCGCACAATCGTCAACTCCTGCGAGACCCTCGTCTGTGTAGTTCTCTTCGTCGTCGGTGGCTTGTTCTGGACGGGCGCAACAACCGGAAACACCGCCGCAGGAACTGCTCTCGTACGTCTCCATTCATATTCAGCAATAAGGTGGGATAGAACCTCGAGTTGGCTAACATGTTTCTGTAGCTGGTGATTTGTTGCATCTGGACATTTTGTTACCAAGTCATCGTCATGTCGTACTATGTCTTTTCGGCTGAACTTCCCTCTGCTCTTCTTCGAGGCAAGTTAAAATCACTCCCAATTGCTCAGCTGTTGTGTTTGCTAACATTGATGCAGTCAAGACTGGACCCATCACTTTCTTCTTCAACTCAATTACAGGCATCGCCACTTGGTATGTTTCCTGCAACTCTTTACCTCACACTGGAAATACCGTTTAGCTGATATTTAAAAGCTACGCTACTCCACCCATGCTCCTACATCTAAGCCTCAAAGCGGGCTTCGTCTACGGCGCCTTTTCCGTACCCATTTGCATCATCATGTGGCTCTACGTCCCAGAGACCTCAGGGTAAGTCAACTAGTCCAAGAAGAAAAAGACTATTTCATCTAATTTTGTGTATAGCCGCTCCGCAGCTGAGATTGACGAGCTGTACGAGCGCCGAATCCCCGCGTGGAGGTGGTCCAAGACTGTCACCGAGGCAGAGCAGCGGATGCAGACCGTTGTGCTGGTAAAAGGGGGCGTCAAGGAGAGCCAGAAGCAGAGTCATACACAGTGATTGAGGGTCTTAGCAAGATGTGACTGGCTACACTGCAGCGAACGCCGTCATAACAACTAAAAGGGCGCAGTGTAACAGAAATGACCTCTAGCATATGTCTTATTAGAAGACACGTAATACAACCCTGTTTGGCATTTGAGCTTGGAGGATTCAACATTCACTTTGACTTGGTAAACTTGTTGAAAATAGCACTTGTAATGGAAGCACTCATGATCGTCACGTCACGCAACCAACAATGTCGAGAATATTATGATTACATCTATAAAGGGCAACAGGTATAATATCTCCAGAATACCTTGTTCAATGCCAATTTTCCGCGCTCTTAAAGCGTCCAAAGACGAGTTGCTATAAAGTGGGCTAACATAATGTACAGCAAGAATGTTGCCTGCCTTAATGCAGCCACCAAGGCAAATTCGCTATTGTCATAGCATATACCCACAGCGCATATTCATTCCATCAGTCGCAAGTTGTCCTTGGCCGGCCTCGATAATGAAATTCGTGTATATCGTGCCGCAAAAGTAAAAACAGCCCCACGTGTTGGTATCCGCAAACAGTCCATTTGTTGGCTCCCATAACGCCTACTCCAACTCCTTTATGTTCAATTCCAAAGAGCAGTCTGTCCATATATATACATCTCCTTCTTGTCCTACAGAAAGACATTTTCGTCAAAGGCTCTTCATCAACCGTCAAGTTCCATAAACGGTACAAAGGTTGGTCGGCCCTCGAATCGCTCGCAGTCGCCAACTGGCCAACAGTCGACAAATGTCTTCTCCTCGCTCAACATGGTGTCAAAGCGGCGTTTGGTGTTTTCGTTGGCTTTGGTGTAAAGTGCTGGCTCCATTGTAGCTGCATGGTGTTGCGAATTGCTGGCCACGGCAGCGCTGGCTTCAATCAGCTCCTGCCACGTCCGCAGAGATTCCTTCGACTTCCCGTCGAATACACAGCAGAATCTCTGCAAAATGACGTATCCAAACCCGGATTCCATCGACAGCCCATACATGAGCATGAGATAGGCGGCCACCAGAGTAGGCGAGAGATCGTTGCCAGAGTCGCAAGTAACTAGAATCTTGCCCATCGGTCTCCGAACAGTCTGTAAGGCGTCCTCCGATCCGCTCGCTTGAAGGCCATTTACATACAAAAGATGGCTATTGACTGTGTTGACCATTTTGTAGAAGGATGGAAGCTGATTATCTGGGCTGACGTCGATATAGACTTGAGAAATCCCAAGCCTTGCGGCTGCCGCTCGCGCGCTGGGATAATCTCTGGGGGCGCGAGCATCCCGGACAATAATCATCATGCTAAAGGCCTCTCGCTGCATAAACTGGTCATCTCGAACAACGCTTGTAGGGCCCAGGTAGAGGTAGTCGAGGATGGAATGGGCGTCTCTGCGCCACTCGTATGGCCAGCCCTCTCGATACTGGGCGGTCTGGGCCCTATTGCCGGTGATGATGGCGAATTCATCGTCAGTGAGCTGTGCAAACTTGACAGGGCGATGTGAAGGCACTATGCTGTGCTTTTCGGCGCCGTAGTGCTGCTGCAGAGGGACGTGGATTATCGGCGGGCTTGGGGGGCGGAGGCTGTAGGGCGCTGCACGCACAACGGCCCTTGCTGAATCGGCCATGTCCTGCTGGTGGCTGCGATGGCTGATATGAAACAATGAGGCAGTAAAACGATCCTTGGAAGCTGCAGATTTGGGCCTTGGAGGCTTGGAGGCCGTGGCGGCTTTGGTGTAGAGAGGAGCAAATGATGGCGAGATAAGACGGAGATACAGGTTTGGGTCGAGTCCGATATACAAATGTTGAGTGTCTTGAAAGCGTAGCAACAAGAGACGCCGGTGGTTGAAAGGTGAAAGAAGAAGGAAAAACAAGGAGAAGGTGAGAAAGAAGGTGAGAAAGAAGGGCGCTCAGTCTCGTGTGAAGAGTTCAGCTTTGAGGCGCCTGGCAAGTGCGACTGTTTGCAGGGAGCAACTAAAGTTGTCTGTGGCTTGTTGAACCGCGCTCAATAAAGAAAAAAACTCAAGAGTTAATTACAGCAAACGCCTAAGGTACATTGGAATATGAAGTTTCCTGCGGACTGCTCTGAAAAAAGACAAGCAAACGGAGAAGAGTAGAAGAATCGCGGTGTGGTTTAGACCTCCCTCTCTCTGTAGAGCCGGAGCTTGAGCCGGAACTTGCGCTGGAGCTAGAGCTAGAGCTAGGCAGGAACGCAACAGTGGGCTCGTATTTTCGGGTGACGGCCAATCGGAAGCCTCCAGTTGCTCCAGGCAGCGGCTGGGGGGTCTTGCGCCCCGGATTCTCAGTGCCAGGGAAAGCAGTCAGAGCGATTGCGCTTCATGTTCGGTTATTATTTGGCTATGTGGCGCATTACAGTGTTCAAGCCATAACCCAGATAGATGCTCAATGAAACTTTGGAGCTACAGCCAAAAGTCTCAAAATAGGGGGGCTTGAACACTAAAGTGTAGCGTACCTGGTTGCAATATTAAGAGGTGAATATTGTTTTGACAAACACTAACAAAGGCCCTTTAAATTTATAATCTTCTCTTGGTCATGTACTTCTGATATGGGATTACCTGCTGGTGAAATTGTAGTAGTATTCGTGCCAATTGAACAAAGTCAAATCTCCATGTTCGCGGCAGGGTTTGTGGAGCCGACATTTACAGTTCAGTATCCAACGGGGCTGTTGGAATGGCGGAGCACCAGTAAGAATGCAACTCTACTGCCTACAGGCACATGCACGCAATATCCTTGTATTGCCCGTCTAGGCAAGTCACTCTCACTCTGATGCTGCCATCTTGCCATCCGTAGAAAATACAAGATGCTGCCGCCCAGGTCAAAGTCTTCAGGGCACAAACACCAAGCAAACAGAAACCACCGCTCATTGGGCTTTTTTCCCCTTGGTGATTAGTATTTTCCATCTCAATACAATACTAATACGAAAACTCAAAAGGCATCTAGGACAAAAGCAGCGACACGTCTTGCTCCACCAGTCAAATAGCTCGACAACGCATGCATAAGAGTGGTGCTGTCAAATGCAATTCCCCCCGCAGAGCAGGGCACCCACTTTCATTCCCAAAGATGTGATATGATGCGCATAATTGAGGGAAAAGCGATATGAGGAAATGAATAAAAGCGTGGAAAAGGTACAAGGAAGAATAAACTGTTGAATCTAGGCCGTAAATGACAAGCTTACCAATTGATAGGCATCGTAGAAGGATAGACGAGAGAAGAACAGCATTGGAAGATACCTAACTATCGACGTGATTATAGTCTCAGTTCATTTTGTTCTTGATTTTCAACTCTTCTCCGTTTAATCGCGGATGTGGCATTACGTACACGTATGCCACGACTAATCTTGTACAGTTGCAACTATCGGGCAGAATAGTAATCTTTTCAACATTCACAATGCAAATGGAAACGGACCAATCTAGATAAAGCATAATAGCCGTCAATAATGCTCAACTTTTCTTCCATCTCATCAGTGTTGGTACATACGTAACCGATATCGAGAGTATATTCTGTTGTGTCTCCTACTCTCCACACAGCTGTTGCAGAAATGTCTCCGAGCAATGCGTTTAGCCCCTTCCAGGGTATATTCATACTAATCATACAATCTCTATGTTGTTCCCGTTCAGTGCTGTTTATCGTACAGTTCAATGAAGCCTTCGTAGCCGTTGCCGCTACGCTACAAGGCGCTTTTTCTTCTTTTCCAACCAAGGACCGTCATATCCAAGCTAATGCCTCCCTCCATATCTAATCATCAAACAAAGGAAGAGGAAGATGCATGGCTAAAGATGACTAAAAACAACGTAGATGTGCTGTAGGTCACAGGTATGCCTTCACACAGCGGGCACCTCCTGCTTCGTCCTCTCAGGCAATTCATCAATCACCAAATCATCATCCGGATGCTGCTCCACCCCCTCTACATGCCCCTCGCCAATCGCGGACCGGTTCGCATTGCGAGACTTGACCTGCTGGCGCTTGCTCTCTCGCTTCCGCTCCAGCTGCTCGTCGCTGTAGTTTAGCCACTCCAGCGTCTTCATGAGCTTCTCCTCCACCAGTGTCCTCACGTGGAACGCCAGGGCTTGGCTGCGGAACATGCCCGAGTAGCGATAGGAGAGCCACACGTACTGGTTCAGAGCAACGTGCAGCGCTTCCAGCTTGGAGAGATACTGCTGGCCGGATCCTGAAAAGTCTTCTGGGTTTATATCCAGAAACTCTAATGGGATTTCTTCAATGTCGAGAAGATCGCCCTTTGAGTTTGTGGCTACGACCTGTGCCAGGGCTCGGAGCACGTCCACGGCTCGCTCGGCTCGGAGTGCAACGGGTAGGTAGCAGAAGGTCAGCCTGTCGTGAATCGTAAGTGGGATATCCTGAATGATGTCTGCGATTTCCAGAATGTCGGATCCGAGGCCCATTTTATATAGCGAGCTGACTGTTGCCGTCTCTTGGATTCTTTTGAGAATATAGGATAAAGGGGTATCTGATGGAAAGTATGAAGCGAAACGCTCCACGATGCCCGCTGGAGGCTGGATGCAGGCAGCTTGAATGTCCTCGACGGTTCTCTGGAACGCTCGTTGTACACTCCGCAAATCAGCTCGTTCCATGGTGGTGACGAGACCGACCTTTTCAGATTCATCTGTCGAGCCATCTGGGTTCTGTGCTGATCTGTATCGTCCTGCTCGACCGCCAATCTGCTTGATTTCGGGGAACGTCAGCAGCCGATTTTGACTGCCGTCATATTTTGTAACAGACTCCATAATGACCCGTCGAATCTCAAGATTTAACCCCATGCCGATTGCATCACTGGCAACAACGAAATCATAGTCATTGTCGGGATCATTGAACAAAGCTGCTTGCTGGGCCCGGACCTCTGGTGGCAGTGACCCATAAATGATTGCACAGCGTCGTCCTGTTTTCCTCTCTATGCTTGTTTTCAGTGAATGGAGATTTACACGGCTGAATGCAACAATGGCATCTCCCTTTTGTAGGAGGTTGTAGTCGTTGTCAAGTGGCTTGTCCATCGTCTTTAGAGGACTCAGGCGCTCATACCGATGAACAACACACTTGTCCCCAATGCTGGCGCACATTTGCTGTATAACCTTGACAGCTCGCTCTTCGCCACAAACGTGAACCTCTTTAGCCTGGACGCCCAGCACGGCTGCAGTCCAAGCATTTCCACGATCGGCGTCGGCAATCATCTGGATTTCATCGATAACCGCAACGTCGAAGCGGGTATTCAGCGGAATCATCTCAACCGTGCAGCTGGAAAAGTACTGGTCCGTGTTTTCAGGGATGCGCACCTCTTCGCCGGTAATGAGAGCGCAGGGGATATTCTTCGCTTTGAAGCGCTGGTACACTTCGGTGGCGAGCAGCCGCAGAGGCCCTGCGTAGACGCCGCACTTGGAGTTCTCAAGCGCCTTGAGCGCATTGTACGTCTTGCCAGAGTTGGTAGGCCCGACATGGACGTGGATGGTGCGCTGCATCGTCCGCGTCGCAGGAAACCACTCGTAGGGAAACCGAAAGTCAAGCAGACGCTTGTGGCCGTCCTCGATGTTCTTGGGGAAGCGCTGGCCAAAGATGAAGGACTGGAACGAGTAGTGGACCTCCTTGGTAAGGCCCTTGATGTCTCCAGAAACAAAGGCATCGCGCAGATTCCAAAACAGAGGGTTCTTGTCACGGCGAGTGATTCCCTTTTCCGCCAGCGAGAATGCATGGTCAATGGCGTCCATGAAGACGGCTGCGTGGCGGCTCAGCTCATCTTCGCTGAACGTGACGCCAACCCGAGCTGCTCCCAGCTTATTCAGTACAATTTGAAAGCGATGAAGCACGGTAGAGCGGAATAGTTTGTGCCGTCCTGAATATTTGCCAAAGTCAAGCCTCAGCCGTGTATTGGGATCATGGCCATGGCTAACCTGAGTTGAAGTATAACGCATGAGCTTTCATCACCTTTAACATGTGTATTGAGTTGTGAATGAAACTTACTGAGTCAACTCGAGAGTGAGGCGGAGGCTTTGACGAATGGAGTTTTGAGAGCGCAGCAGCCAAGCTTCCTTTATGTGCCGTCGCTTTCGGCTTCGCAGGCTGTGTCTTGGGAAGAGGCGCCCGCCAAAGGTGGGATGTGGTTGAGAGATGCCGCCGCAGACATGATGCTCCGAGCTGGCCTCTGAAAGCGCCGTTGCGGGCCACGGCTCTCATGACAGCGGTGTAGAGGCAGCCAGTATCATGATATAGCCGTAAAATGAAATGAAAACAGCAATTCTTCTCTTCTTTCACCAATCACACCTACCCTACAAATTCTCGAGATTTGATGCAACTTTTTCATGCCATTCACGGAATTTTCTCGGCGGCGGATTAGCGTTTGGCCGCCTGCAGCCAAGACGGCAAACTGTGGATGGAGTTTCGTCATAGTTTCATACTCTCTTTAGCCTCTCCATCCTCTTTTTAGTCTTACAACACCAGGCAACTGGATTTCGTCGATTGCGCGCTCCCACTTTCTCTATCCTCCAACAGATCCCAAAGCTCCAACCTTTATTATCCTTATTCCAGCGACGCAGCATCCATCGCCGCCATGGCGTCCTCTTCAGCTGCAACTCCGCTCCTTTAGTGCGTCCAAGCTCCTTTTCACGGGATTCTCAGCGTGTCTGTCTGCTAACAAAGCATCGCCATCGCAGCTCCTGCATCGCCCACGAAACAACAATCCTGTCCGAATGCACCACTTCTGCCTCCTCACAGACCTCGTCGCTCGCCTCTCTCATCCTGCCAAAGATTGAGCACTCGACTCCCCAGAAGTTGACGTATACCCACGGCACGCACCAGATTCACTATGTCGCCGAGGCGCCATCCGATTATCCTGACCACCCGGCCGCCGGCGGCCTGACTTTTCTCGTCATCGCAGACGGATCGCTAGGTCGTCGCGTCCCATTCGGCTACCTGCTGGAGATTCGCAAGCGCTTTTTTGAAAAGTTCCCCGAGAGCAGCGACTTTGCCGACATGCCCAACTACGGCGCCGGCTCGTTCAACGCCGAGATGAAGAACCTGATGGTGGAGTTTGGCACGACGAGCGGCGGCATGAACGACGCGATTGGCAATGCGAAGCGGGAGATTGACGATGTTAGAGGCATCATGACGAAGAATATCGAGAGCTTGCTCGAGCGAGGCGAGAGGATCGACTTGCTCGTTGACAAGACGGACAGGCTGGGGAACAGCGCTCGGGATTTCCGGGTCCGGAGCCGCGGCTTGAAGCGGCAGATGTGGTGGAAGAATGTGAAGCTCATGGCGCTCCTCATTCTGGTTGTGGTTCTTATCTTGATGATAATTATCATCTCGGTCAAGGGCTGAAGGACAGAGTGTGATTTCTTCTTTCTTCTTCTTCTTCTTCTTTTATGATGGGAACAGCAAGCCTAGATGCTGTATGTGTATTGATAATAGGGTTTTGATGATTATGGGAGTCAAGGGCATTATGCGCCTCTCGAGGTATTTTATTGCTTGTGAATAAACGGGACCTGGGGCTGGAATTACTTGAGCTTTAGTCATAATGCAATGCTATTTTATTTTATTTCCCTTTCTTTCTCATCGCGCAAGCAATTATTACAAATATCGCCCTTCTATTCTGTGAGACTTAGGCCAGCAAACAATACACACAAAGTCCACTCCATATGGTATCTCGATTGCCTCAAAATTCAATTGACAGACAACTTCATGAAATTAGAAGAAAAAATCTACACAGTTAGCTCCAATGCCAACACTTTCTTCGGTATCATCACGGCTTACCTTATGTTTGATGAAACCCGCCTCCGCTCATAACTTTGGCGCATTCTCACCACTCCTCGCCTCATGGTAGACGTAACCCTGCGCCACAGGATTAAACACTGTAGCTGGCACCGGAGCTGGCGCAGGATGAGACGGCTTGCGCAGCCTATCGGTGAAGAAGACGGGGTGCGTGGTTGATGCGTTGTGAGCTGGCGAGGCGTGTTTGCTCCAGATTGCTTGCAGCTGAGCGGCTGTGGGGGCGGGCTGGGGATGCGTCATTGCGGGAGGGAGCTGAGTCTGTGGAATATTTTTGACAAGAAAGAAAAAAGAAGAATAAAAAAATTGGAAAGGCTTCAGAGTGATTCAATGCGATGAATGAATGGATAATGATTGGAGATGGAGAGTTTGGCAATTAGCCGGATGAAGTCGCTATGATGGAATTGCTGCCACAAGGATCTTAGGTAAGCCGAGGTTCACTTTATAGGTGCGATCAGCGCTGGATGGAGATGGGGCCTGAAAAAACAGTCTTGATTCTATGTCGACGCTATATCAAATGCAAATCTATGTATAATAAATGCTATTTCTCTATCATTTCTTCTTGTTGCCCTTGGCCCCTTGCTTTTGTTGCTTTTCCTTTTCCTTTTGCTGCTTTTCCTTCTCCTTTCCCTTCTTGATCGCGGCCACCAAGCTCTCCACCTCTGCCACCTTTTCCTTTTCCTTGTCCTCTTCAGCCTGCTTGTCTTCGTTGGCCCTCTTCTGCGCCCTCTTCTTGGCGGCGGCCTTTTCAGTCTTTTCAATCAGCGCATCGCTCTCTTCCCAGAGCTTCTTGGCCACTTCGTCATCCTTGACCTCGGACCGGGCAAAGTCCACTTCCATGCACTCCTTGACTAATCTGCCGCCACCGATGCGTCCAAGCGTGCCATCCATTGCGGCGTAGAGAAAGGATTGCGCGCCTTTGCTTGGCGACTTGAGCAGGAACCAGGGAATGGCGTAGAAGATGAGGTAAAAGAATAGGCCGAGGAGTGAGCCTCGCGTCAGCCACCTTCTCGTGCCTGGCGTGCGACTCAGCCCCGGGTCCACAAGGACAACTCGGGTGTTCATGGGCAGTTCGTCGGGGCGCTTGTAAGAGTCTAGATGCCTCTGGAAGTAATATCCAAAGACGTTGAGGGCAAGCTTGCTTCGTGCGTAGGCAGATCCTGGAGCCCAGCCCTTTTCTAGGTTTCCGAGACCTTCTTTCAGCGATGGGGATCCAATGTATGACGAACATGTCGCAATGACCACGCGGACATCTCTGTCGAAAGGCTGTGCCTTGAGAGCCGGGCTGAGGATGCCCAGCAGGTGGAAGTTGGCGAGGAAGTTGACCATCCACGTCTCTTCGATGCCTTCTTCGGTAACCTTTCGTTGCCCACCGGGGGGTGTCAGGGTTGATGCGCACAGCACAATCATGTCTAGTCTTCGAGGAGGTGCATTGTCGACCCATTTGGTCGCAAACTTTCGAATGCTGTAGAGGCTGGTCAGGTCGACCTGTTCCGCGTAGATCAGGTTGTTGCCCGTCTTGTCTCGGATGTCTTGGATAAAGTCGATCAGAAAGGGGTCGGATCCGGGCACCTGCGTGAGCAGCACCAGTTGCGCGCCCCGGGCTGCGAGCTCGCGTGCCACTTCTGCGCCGATGCCGCTGGTGCCGCCCGTCATCATCACGACTCGGCCATGGAGGTTGCGCTCCGAGGGATTCGTCCGACCGGAGGTGTAGAGCTTCAGGAGCACGAGGAACGTCGTGATGGCGACGGCGTAGAAGATGGGCCGGACATTGTCGTGGACGACCTGCGGAAAGCCGTGCTCCAGCAGATAGAAGATGGTCGGCACGGGCATTGTGAGGGTGCAGCAGCGAAAGGGAAACGGTGGGTTTTGGAGCGTAGACTTTGTCAATTCATCGTCTCGAAGTCGTAAGCATCAGCATTTGCGGCGTCGGTTATGCTGACGAAGCTGGGCGGTCAAACTGTCGTGGAGTTGTTGGAGTCGAAAACGTGGTGGAAGCGATTCAGGAGCTCCACGTGACACGGCTCCAGTTTAAGGCTGCTTCACCTGCATCATCAACTGCTTCAGACACAATCCCGAAAATATTGATCTTATCTTGTAAATGAGTCTCTGTTTGATCGAATGGTAAGTGTAGATGGAAACTACAACTGAAAGATGACATTGCTAATTACATAGTGGTATAGCTAATTAGGTGGTGTAAATACGAACTGCTAGTGCGGACGGCATCGAGTGTGCCTTGGGTATGAACATGAAGAACAGCATTTTCCATAACTCATCCATAAGAAAAGAAAAATGAAACAACTATAATAAAAGATGATAAATCCAAAGTCGATGCTTTTCATGGTTGGTTTAGTTTTGCTTCTCCCCCTTGGACTTCTTCTTCTTCTTCTTGCTAATATCCAGCTTTATAGGATCGCCATTTCGCACCCAAATCTCACCAATGGGGTCGCCTTCTTCTTGTACGCATATCCAATCTCCAATGGCATATTCTTCGGGTGCGACACGGATGCCCCGACCGCCTCCACCTACAATCAGGTTGCCAGGACGATACGTCTCGTCCTGCTTCATGCGGCGAATGACGCTGCCGTGGATGCGAGCGTTGTTGGGAATGTCTCGAACTTCGCCACGAGGCAGCGGCCAGTTGATGGGCTTCCAGGTCCCGTCGCCCTGAAGATCCATTCGTCGGAAGGGCATCCACTCCATGGCGTTCCAGGCGGTGACGGCCATGGCGGAGAGGCCGCCGCCATACACCAGTGAGTCGTGGATTCGGGCGAGATGTGCCTTGTGCATCATGTCGAGGAAGACTTGCTTAAAGTCCTTTTCTCCCTCATCATCTGCAAGGGTATCCGGGGTTGGAGGGGCCACAAGCTCTCCTCCGTCTTCGTCCTCCTGATTGAGATGAATCTCAGGTCCTTTCTGTGGCCCCTTGCGGCTGCCCTTGGAGCTGACCTTGGCGCTTTCGTTGTATAAGTCGAAGCAATCCAGCTCCTGGACCTTCTCAAGGTCGAATTTCAGGCCGGCCCGCATAGCCTCGCGGACCATCCATACCAAGGGCACATGGCTTGCATTCTTGCCCTCGGATTCCATCTGCCATCCACCACCCACGTCGCCGTGGCCGCCAGAAAACCACACTTCATCGATGTCTTGATCACCACCATCCTCGTAATCAATATTGGAGATTTGTTCAGAGACATTGCAGTCGGCCATCGAGACGCGGCGATCATGTCGGGCGCTAGATTTTGACCTGGCCCGATATGGCATATATTTGCCGCTTCCTGGATTTGCTGACTTTTTCTCCCCGGGGGTTACATAGTTGCTTGGGCGTCTACCTCGGTTTTCGTGATAGGGCTTGTCTGTGCCCTCTGATTGTCCGCCATTTCCACTGCTGCTGTGTGGACGACCGAGCATATGCTCCCAGTCTTTCCAGTGTGCGCGGCTGCCGCGTCGCCTATTCGCTTGCTGGTACATCAAATCCTGTCGGAACTTGGCCCGGCGCTCGTCGATGCTGACGGCATGCCGAATCACTCTTGCGCTACTACGCGCCGTGTAAGGAAACTTGCTTCGCTGCATCCAGGCCGTCTCAAAGCGAGGCACCGAGTTGACCGTGTCGAAAAGACCAAGGAAACGGATTCTGCCAACGGGACGAGAAAAGGTTTCGCGGAAGCCTTTCATGAAATGGTACATTTCGTGCTTCTTCTCCTCGTCTTCTTCGGCGAGCTTTTCATCCTTGTCGCCACCGCGACGACTTTGCCAGTTGGAAAATGCCTTCCAGGCAAACGAAACTAGTTCTTCGTTGCCATGAGACAAGAGGCCAACATAGTCAAGCATCTCAGCCAGAAAGCGCGCAATATACGCGCCACGACTGAAGCCAAACATGTAAATCTCATCCCCCGGATTATAGAATCTCATGAGGAAACGGTAGCCTCCCACGACATGCTGATCGAAGGAAGAACCAACCGCTGAATCCTTGGCCTTTTGATACCATGATCGAATGCGTGCCTTTGTGCTCGTATGTGAAAGCGAGCTAGACACGACATAGGTGCCAATACCAGCTGTTTATGAGTGTTAGTCAGGCCCATGAGCTCATGAGAGCGACTTTGCGCGAGTGCGCGCGCGCCGGCTGCTACTGTCAAGCACTTACGCTGGTAATAATGATACTGATCATCCGCAGTTCGATCAAGCATGCGAAAAATCTTGAGAATGTTGCTGTCGCTCTCATCGCCATGGAACTTGTTGCCCGTGCCGTCAAAGCATAGAATCAGCTTCTTCGCAGCTCTGTCCCGCGGCGTGGGACTTGCTGGTCGTTCCATCATGTTGGTCATGATGAAGTCTAAGCTCGAGCGTTTCTTTGGGTGCTCGGCAGAGCTTGGATCCAACATGCTGCCTGCAGCCATTATATGTGGGCTCTGTTAATCTCAAGCTGACAAAATAGGCAATGTGGAGGATGAGGCGGAGCCAGGGGCCCTTTCGGTACCTGATCACAAGCAAAGAAAAAAAGTGAGAAAGCTTGGCTAGGCAGAGCGAGATTGTCATTGTAAGCACAGGGCGCCCGCTCCTTATTATTAGTACTTTTTGATCATGAGAGTGGCTCATCGCGGCCGATGACTACGATGACTACGGATCGCCTTGCAGCCGTATGTCTTGGATTTGCGCATTAGCTTTCGACTCAGCACCCTGGGCAGAGCTGCTGCTAACCACTTCTTGTGCAGCTTGTCCGTCGGAGGCTGAGAAGCGGTCGGCTGAAAGGCGCTGATCGCTTCCCTGTCGAGGTGGTGGAGCTGCTGCTTGCTTCGAATGCCGGGGGCTAGCGGCCAATTAAAGACCCCTTTTGTCTAAGTGATTGGCAGAAGGCCGAGATTGGGGCCAGCCTTTGAGATTCATGGCTTCATGACATTACGCGCTGCAAACCAGGGAGAGCGGGGAGAGCTGCAGAAAGATGCGCTACTCTTATGCATGTCTCAGAGCCTCAGTCAGTCAGCCAGTGAGCGACGATGGTATTATGGATAGCTCTGCCGGCCGATATTATTCGGCCAGTTACATGATGGGAATTCGACAGAATGGCGGACCAGCCGGGCTGCGGCTGAGATGTAGTCTGCAGACAAGCAGCAGGGAAGTGGAAGATTGTCACATTGACCTGTTGCACGAAGCCATTCAGCGCTTGCTATCCGGACACGCTCTAATTTCCTGTGCTGTTACGCATGGTTTTGCACTAAAACGATGCAACACAGTTGCTCTCTCTGTGTGTGTGCCGCTCTGTCTCTCTCTGTCTCTCCGCCTCTCCACTAACGACATGGATTTTGGGACAGTGCTTGGCACAAAGTTTGTGAAACAACGTGCTTATTTTTCGGAAAGTTTTCATGAATTCATGTGTACTGTTGTACAGTAGCCAATCTTCCCTGTGCTCCGTCCAATTCGAGGATTCTACTTGTCCACTTCCGGCCTTTGGGCGTCCCAAAAGAGAGCTTCTCGACGTCTCCGCAACGGGCCGTGCCTAGAACTGTTTGGGTGTAAGAGCAATTTCACAGCTTGCGGCCATTGGCTAACGGCAGATTCTGTTCTCCACCCGTGTTGGATCTCTTCATTTGCGCCAGTTGCTGGGTCTACGTTGATCTTGGATTCGCCTGCAGCCGATCGGCCCAGCTAGATCAGTCTAGTTGGGAAGCTCCAGCGAAATGTCTCGGGGTTTGATCGATTCCTAGCCAGGGAAGCCGAGACTGTGGTAAAAAGTGTGTGTATGGTGAAGGCGTGTGTGGCCGTTCCAGTTTGCTGGATCCCTCAAATAAGGAGAGTCTACTTTGGACTCACTGCACGGATTCTTTGGCCGCCTATGCTATCCAAGAACAGTCTGAACATCGGCTACATTCTTAGTCAAGAGTTACTGGCTATGAACAGCCACGTGCATCAGAGATATTTGCAGGGCAAAACAGAGCTTTGCTAACTAACACGTCGGCACTACACGAGTCATATGTACATTCAAAAAACGGAGCGTACTGTCTGCTGCCATCTTCAGCCTGCTCGCATGTATTGCATCACCAAGACGCAACGGCTGAGACATACCACCACCCAATTTCCTCCTTGACGGGCAGAAGAGACACCATGACAGACGTGGTTCATCACAGCTTGCTGTCCTTCCAGATCGGCTTCCTCTTCTCGACAAAGGCCCGCAAGCCTTCCGTCATGTTCTCTCCGCCGTCCATCTGCGGATAGACGTCTGCCAGGATGCGATCGGTGCTCTGCTTGGGGTTCTCGGCCTCCCAGCCGGACTGCAGGCCCTCGCGAGCCACAATGACCGAGTCGGGCGAGTTGCTGGCCAGCTCAATGGCCCATTGGAGGGCCTCGCCGACGACGTCGCCGCCGCGCACAATGACATGGTTGACCAGCCCCCAGCGCAGCATCTCGTCGGCCTTGTAGATGCGGCCCAGCAGCGCCATCTCGGACGCGCGCTGCATTCCGACGGAGCGGATCAGCCGCGGCAGCGCCCCCTGGATGGGCACCACGCCGCGGGCAACCTCGGGCAGCGCGAAGCGGGCGTCGACGGTGGCGATGACCATGTCGGTGTTGATGATCATCTCCATGCCGCCGCCCAGGCACAGGCCGTTGACGGCGGCGATGATGGGCTTCTTGCCGCGGCGGTTGCTCAGCCCGCCGAAGCCGCCCTCGGCCATGCCCTTGGGCGCCTCCTCCGGGTTGGCGTTGCGGTCGTTCCACTCCTTGAGGTCCGCGCCGGCGCAGAAGGCCCGGCCCATGCCGGTGATGATGGCGCACCGCAGCGACGGCTCGGCGTCGTACCACGCCCAGAGGCGCTCCAGCTGGAAGTGCATGTCGTTGCGGATGCAGTTGAGCTGCTTGGGGCGGTTGATGGTGACGAGGAGGATGTGCGAGCGCGGCGCGGTGACGATGACATCGTCGACCTTGGGGGGTGAGCCGATGGATATGGCCATGTTGTTTTTTTATCCTCTTTTTTTTAAAAAAAAAAAAGTATCTCTTTATTCTTCGTTTCCGAGTTGATATTCAGATGTCTGGTTTACATCAAAGGGGATGCGATGTAAACGGCCTCAGCATACGTTACGCCGGATAACGAATAGGATTTGCAGCAGTGGCCAGCACCAAATGGGAGTCTCGCCTCCTTTCTTTTTCCCGCTGTCCTCCAGAAACTCTCAAATCTCATTCAGCAGATGAGAAACAATGAAATTGTGTCTGTGGAATAGACCATGGCGTCGCTGCGGACGCTCAGCTTTGTAGGTATGATATCTCCAAGACTCACCCTGACGGTGTGAATGTTGGGCATACAAGTAAAGAGACGAGACAGGACTTGACCGGTTATTTTGGCTGCGCGCCCTGAATGGCCCGGCGCTGTGGGGCTCAGCCTCGGCCCGTGCTTCTCCTCATTTTGAGCCGAGCGTTTTTGGCTTATATGCCGGGACTTGATGCTTTTAATGAGGTGGTAAAAAAAAAAATATTGAATAGAGGTGAATGGGTGTGAGAAACGGCAGATTGGTTTTATCGTTGGTGCTGTATTATAGAAAGTTGGTTAATGGCTGGGTAAACAATCATTTGGCGTAGGCATAAACTGACACCATCTACATTTACATCCGGGCCAACTTATACATCTTCAACATCAAATACTCTCAGAATCGTATCCATTTACAAACATGCCCTAGACTATTTTCAAAAGTCTCTAATGCCCCAAGCCCCTCCCTAGTTGTACATGTAAACAGTATTTTTGGTGTTTTGGCTCTCCTGTTTCTTGCTCTCAATTCGCATTATATACATACATTTCTTCCTACAAACCTGGACTGCTTGATTCGGTGTTGGCAGTCGCGTGTTACCTCTAAAGTAATCGAGAGACACGAATACCAAGATGAGATTAAATCAAAGCAAACGATTAGTATGGAGTAATTTGCCAGAAAACAAAATCTGTAGTGGTATCCCATGTCCGACCCGATACAGCCCTTTACGCCGGCAAGCCTCGTTTCTCGCACTCGGTGAAGAAGATGAGCATGCGCCAGAGCTTCTTGACCAGATCCTCTGCTTCGTCGTCCAGTGCCTGTTATTACCCAGTGATTAGCACAAGTCAAAGAAAAACTTGGAGAGATGAGATAAAACAGATATCTGTGACTTACCCCCTCGAGCTCCTCCACCAACGCTCCAGCCGTGCCATGCTTGCGCAAATGCTCCTCCACAGCCTCCACCAGCATCTCCTCCTGCACGCCCAGATATTCGACAATCTTCTTCTCCACAAACGGCCGCAGCTTGTCGCGCACCACCGCGTCGTCCATAAAGTCCCACTTGACCTCCCACGCCCAGAGGCCGTCCTTTTCCGAGGGAATCTCCTGCGCGAGCGCCCGCACGGCCTGCGAGATTTCTTCTTCGGACATGCCTGCCGCGCCAGAGGTGGCGTCCAGCTGGATGGGGATGAGCTGGCGCCTGGTGGACTCGACTTCCTCGTCGTCCAGGAGGCCTTCGACTTCGGCGATTGTGCGACGCTGGGGGGCTGCGCGTGAGGCTTGGGCTCGCTGGGCTGCTGCGCCGAGAGACAGCTTGAAGGGCTGTGGTGCAGCAGCGGCAGCGGCGGCTTCGCGCTGCTCCATCTCCCGAGCCTGCTGGTCCAGGAAATCGTCTGCCATGCCTCGGGCATGTTCCAGCCGGGCCTGCTCGCGGTTTCGCTCCACCTTTTCGGCCTGGCGGTCGGCTTCGTCTCGCGCCTCTTCCTCAGCTCGATCCGAGTTTCGTTTCCTTGCCCAGCCGGCGCGGTCTCGGTAGTAAATGTGTGATTTGCGCGTCGCCTCTCGTTCGTCGTCCCAGGATTTCTCCCTCTCCAGCTGCTCTTCTTTCCTTCTCTCGAAATTCTCAATGTCGTGCCTTTCTCGCTCCCGTTCTCGCTCCAGTGCCGCCTGTCGCGACCGCTCTCTATTGACCCATTTCCTCTCTGCTTCTGCATAGATCTTGTCGTCATCGGCCTTGCGTTCAGCCGTATATCTCTTCCAGAGCTCTTCGTCGCTGGCGTCGGTATCCTCGTCGTCTCGTCTAGCGGACGGATCCGAGTTATTCATTCCTCCATTTACAAAGGCCACTCTGTTGGATCCGCCTTGGCCCTTGGGTCCAGAAGGGGCGTTGGGCACTGATACGCCTCGAGGCCCCAGCGGCACATTGTTAGAGTTTCTCGGTGGTGAAGCCAGTCTCGATCGCGCAGCGCCATTTCGTCGTCGTTCCATTTCTTCGAGCTCCTCTTCTCGTTGCAGACGCTCCATATCCCGTTGATTGCTGCGCTCACGGAAGGCAGCAATCTCTCCAGCAACGACCTCTCGCATCTCCGGGGGGATATCTGCCAGCTCATCTTCCTGTGCCAGGGGTATGTTGACCACCTCCACATTCTCCTGCGCCTCCGTATTGCCCATGGCGACATCGCCATTGGTATCGGCTGTCTCGACAACAGGGGGGTAGAATAGCTCTCGGATAACCTGTTTCAGCGCAGCGCGGGCACTCTCTATTCTCTGCTCAAAGGATGCATCCTCTGCTTTTCCTTCTTTATAGGTCTCCAGGTAGCTGAGTGATGTGGCATCCACGGCCACTTGCAGTTTTATCTTTTCCACGTCTTCAAAGGAATCGTCGGCTGGAGGCTCACTGGTACTTGGCTGCTTCTTGGTGGGAATTTGGACCTCCTCTTCGCTTAGGAGCTTAACCGCAGCTGCCAGAGAATCAAAGTCCTCGTACAAGGCGAAGCCGAATTTAGTTCCCTTTCGCTCTTCTGACGTGCTATCCGACGAATCCCAGCGCCTCAGCTTACCAACAGCTCCAAGAAGCTTCTTCGTGCCCTCGTCGCCGCCCAATCCCTCTGGAATCTGATGTAGGAAGATCGTTCGAAGTTTTTCATCGCTCGTCGGGGGGAGTAGCGTCTGCATGCTCTCTCTCGCCGCCATTCGCCCTTGATCTGACCCTCGTTCCATGCCAAGCCCGGCTCTACCTCCGGATTGTGCTGGTCGGTCATCGGATCTGCCGCCGCCGGCTGACGCTCCTGTGCCAAGTCGAATCACGGGCGCGTTGAAGTTGATGTTGGGCATGTTGGTCGGGGCTTGGAAGGGCGGCAGGCCACTTGGACGATTAGCTTGGGGCACGTTGGCTTGCTGGAAGCCCGGCGGAGGGGCCATTCCCGGGGCAGAAGACATGCCTGGTGGTGGTCCTAGAGCAAAGATCGTGTTAGCATCTAGTAGCCTATATCCGCGGTGGAGATGAGAGACGTGAGAAGCATACCTAACCCAGGAGGAGCGGCCATGCCAGGCGCCGCGCCCGGATAGCCATATCCAGGTGGCGCGCCATAGGGATTGTGCGGTGCTGAGACTCTGTTAGCTGTTGCGTAACGAGCATGATGCCGGGCTCTGTGCTGAGTACCTCCATAAGGATTGTAGGCCATGGTGACGGACAGGCTCTGCGACTCAGAGCAGCGTCACGCAGGCAGTTGATAGAGAGAGACGAATTGTCGTGTCTGCGAGTCCGATATTCGCGCCGTTAAAGGGTAGAAATCTGTGAATGGCGAAAAAACAGGGATTCGGTAGGGCAGCTCGTCGATAAGCAGTCTCCAGCGAAAAAGCAGCTTCAAGTTGCAGGGTTCTCAGATTGCATTGAAGCGCGATGACAAAGGAGGTTGCTTTGACGCAGTGCCAGCATGCGAATGGCGTCACAGGAGAAGGGATTAATTTGGCCGGCTCGTGATATCCAGCTGCCAGGGTATGATATCGGGCGCCGAGATCTGTTGTTGGTTTTGCGATCTGCAGGTTCGAATCGCGGCTCCATTGGCTTTCGGCAGATAAGTTGAAGGTGCAGCGGTACCCCGCATCAACATTTATCCGCCCGCAGCTTTTTGCAACGACCTTTTGCGAGATGGAGACCTTTTGGCTTGAAGATCGAAAGAGTCGAATTGCAGGAGCCATTGAGGACGGCAAAGATGTGCGTTTTTCTTGCTTTGTACATGAGATGATTGTTTTCTGTTCTGCTGACATTTGCCACAGGGCTGCGACCTCCAGATACGGCAGCATGATGCTATCCAGACTTGCTGCCCCGGCGCAGGCCCGCGCATTTTCTACAACACTGGCTGTGAGATTCAACGCCTCGAGGCCGAGCCTCAACGAGAGAATAAACCCTCTGGTCGGCAACTTTGTTCCTCCCACGCCAGCTCCTAAGCCTGCTGCCGCGCCAAAGGCTCAGCCCGAAACAGTCACAAAGACGGCAGAGCCCAGCGCCGAATTCACACCACCACCCCCACCTCCTCCTCCCGCCGCCGAGTCAGAATCACCATCATCGTCTGAGAAGTCACAGTCCAAATTCCCCTACAACGCCGCCGACTCATCCACCAGTTCCTTCAACTTCGACATCGCCGAGATTGTCGCCTCCCGATCTGCCGCCTGGGGCCAGTCCCTCAACGTCGGCGACCCCCTCCAGCGGCCCAAGATCCGCACCGAGGCCGTCACCGGCCGCACCGTCTTCATCCAGGACCGCCTCTCCCCGACGTCGGCGCCTACGCCTGCGGTGGCTATTCGCGTGCTGGAGAGGATGTGCCGAGACCAAAAGGTGCGGAACAAGTACCACTCGCAAAAGTTCCATGAGAGAAAGGGATTGAAGAAGAAGAGGTTGAGGAGTCAGCGGTGGAGGGCGAGGTTCAAGACGGGATTCAAGGCTGCTGTTAGCAAGGTGATGGAGTTGAAGAAGCAGGGCTGGTAAAGGAAGTCGTGTGTATGATGAAAAATGGATGCAATAGGGGAGCAAAATTCAGGGAAAAAAAAGGTGCGTCTGGAAATGCCATTTAAGACGAACTATATATACATGTACAATATGATAGATGGAATATGAAACACGCCTATGTGTGAAACATGCAAAGCGTTTTATAAAAAGAAAAGCAACAAAGAGAAAGAATTGTCAAAAGAAACGCCATTTTCGCTCTGTACTCGTGATTGCGTAATCTAAGTTTATTCCCATTCCGTAAGTCTATTCATCAAGTAAACACATACATGCCCAAACGCTCAAAGCAAAAATTCAAGTATAAGCCATCAAAACAAATCTCCCCCGTAAACTCCAGCTCACTTCATCCTGACGCCATTGTGCTCCGGAATATCCCCCCATTCCTCCCTCGTCGGGCTAGGTTGCAAGCTCTGCCCAACCTTTGGCCGCGATCGGAAAACAGCTTCCACATCTGCCTCCTCTGCCAGTTGCTCCAGCAAAAGAGTGGCTTCACTGAGGTCTTCTTCCACCGTGGGAAAGTAGCCGCCTTCTCTTCGCTGTGGCATTTTAGATCTCCTGAGAGATCTACGCCGCTCCATTTGGGCCTTTTGCTGCGCCTGCTCGAATCCAGCCATACTTTTACGAGTCCGACTGGCGAGATCTTCCGAGTAGTCTGGCTCCGGGGCTTTGATGTCTGCTGGTTTGGTGGTCGTGGCTATAGGCGTGGGAGGGTCAAGCTCCTCATCTTCAAACAACAGAGATTTCTTACGGCTCATCGACAGTCGAGTACGCTCAGCCAAGGAAAGTGTGTGCCTCGGTTTCGTGCGCTTCATAGGTGCTGGAGTTTTGACCTTCATAGGCTCAAGAACATCGTCTTCAGGCGCCTTTGCAGACGGCCGTGGAGGACTATTTGATGCCTTTTGTCCCGGCATGGACTTTGTTCTTTCAGGAGGAGACCGGCGGCGCGTCGGGCTATCATATCCTGAAGGCTTTTTCGTAGGAGAAGGAGGAGTGGCAAGCGGCGAGTCGTCAATCTGAGTCAAGTCATAGGTGCTTCGCCCGGGGAAATTCTTCTGGCTTGGCCACTTCTTCAAGACCGGCGTCTCTGGGCCAGAGAGTTGCGACAGGCTGGGTCGAGATATCACAGGCCTCACAGTACGGCTCGGCACGACAAACTTATCCTGGAAGGAAGAAAAGGACGTGACTGAGCCATCGGTGCGGAACACACTCTCAGCGTCTTCCAAATCACTAATCTCGTCGTCATCGCCGCCCTCAAAGGACGAGGTGGAGAGGAGACGGCGGTCGCGGCGATCTTGCTTCACGGGCGTCCGCTTCCTTGTAAGGCTGGCGGTGTTGACCTCTTTGGTTGCGATTTTTCCCAGCTCGTATTTCAGATCTGAGACCAGCGCAGCATAATCATCCGTCATCTGGGGCGCATGCTGGAACAGTGCAGCGCGCGTTGGCTTGACTCTTCTCACAGTGTGCAGGTCTAAATGGGCTGAAAAGCCAAGATCAATGCCCTTGGTTTTGGCGGACGAGGTCCTGGGCTTGGACGGTACGGGTGCCGCTTCACCAAATGTATTCCTGCGGAAGGCATCCCATCTATGGAGTCTCTCCTTTTGCAGCTTGACTCGATTGTCAAGTTGCTCCAGGAGGCCAACATCGTCGGTGTCGAGGTCGTTCAGCCGGCCCTTTTGGGCTCTTCTCCAGACGCGGTCGAAGCCCGTAGCAAGAAGGCCGCCGTGCTTTGGGTCTCCACTCAAAAGAGCCTCCATCCAGGCCTCGCTACCGGCCCAGTTATGGTGCACAGCTCTTCGCATCTCGGCTCGGGCATTGTCAGACACTGTCTGGCCGCCGCCGTCCATCTCTTTGATTTCGAGTGCTTCTCGTCTACGATTGATGTCATCCTCCTTGTCGTCCAGGACATGGGCAAGATCTTTGAATCGGGCTTTGGCTGCTTCTTTGCGTCGCAAGACTTGGCGGATTGACGCCTTGTGGGCCATGGAGAGCGCAATCAAATGAGACTTTTCACTCTTGTAGCCCTTGTTCTCAAAGGCGAGCTCAACGGCGGGCGACAGATGGCCGCGGCCTGTGGCCAGGCTGTCTGAAACAACTTTTTTCAGGACAGCAGTGGAAAAGAAGGCCAGGACCTCCTCCAGCCTCTCGCCTTTGCACTCATCCAGCATCGTCTTGCGGATGATGGTGTCCCGGCCGAGGTCGCCATTTTTCTTGGCTTGCTCGAGGGCCCTAACGAGAGCGGCACGGAGGTTGACGGACTGGAGCTGATCACTCGGTGGATAGAATGGCTTCAGCTTCTGTCGGATGGGAGACGGACATATTAGCACTCAGCAATTCACCATGTCACAGAGGATGGAAGGGTCGATTAGCAGTCAGGAGATGGAAAGAAAATACGCACATTCGCCGCCTCGTCGGGATCCCAGATGACAAACAGCTGATACAAGGCCCATTCTACGCACTGTACTCGCCTCTTCTGGTCCTGCAGCGTGGTGCCCGAGGCCGCAAATGTCTCGGAAGCAATGCCGGGCCAGTCGGGGAGCTGGTCGAGGTTGAGCAGCTTGATGTTGGTCAGGAACAGCGACAGAGAGGCCGGACCTGCAGCCGCTATGCCTCCACCTGCATTCGGCTCTGCAGGGGCATTGCCGGACGGGATCTCAGTTGATTCGGGCTTCGCAAGGCCGCGCACGGGTCTGGCAAAGGCTGCGGCGGCCACGGCAGCGGCGGCGGCTGCTCGAAGGGGCCGGGTGGTGGATGAAGGCACGCGAGAGGCGCGCGTCCGAGTAAGGAGCTGCGTCTGCTGGACGACAGTCGCCATATCGGCGCCCTCTTGCGGCCGCGGTGGCTGGCGGCGCACTTGGGATGCGATGCAGGTGATGCGATGCTTTGCGTCTTGTCTCGCCTCCTGCGTGCGTGCTTGCGTGCGTGCTTACTGCTCGTTACCCCGACTTGAAACCGGTATGAGAAGCGAACTGTGAGAGAAGAGCTGGCAGTGCTGGATTGTATCGAAAGCGTCGAGAGAGCGTCCCTTTGAGAGAAAAGCGAGCGATCCAAGGGAAACCAGCAATTGGCCGCTACAGCATCGTCGGGCTCGCAATTGGGACTCGAAGTGTGTCTGTACGTCGATTGCCAGTTCAGATGCAGATGCAGATGCGGCGGGACTGGCTGTGAGTGGCTGCGGATAAGATTGAAGGTTGATGTGAGGTTGGAGCTGGAGGAGGCTGGTGGGGAGGCCTGTGTGGAATGCCGGCCACTGATTCACTCAGGCACCGCAGGGGCTGGTGGGCTTGCCAACGGACAGGCCAGCGGGCTCGCAGTGGGCGCTCGTTAGTGGGCTGGCAGTGGGTGCGCCCCGCCAACCAGCGCATCACAGGTGTCGGTGAGCGCTGCAGCAGCCCACTGGAGCTGGGGGGGGACCACCGCGGCAAGGCGCATTTATACTGCGCTGTCCCGCATTTTGAGCAGCGCTGGCCAGTGTGTTTATGAACACTTCACCTTACATATCGTCGCCAGTACAGGCTGTTCATGGATGCGGCGCGGCCAATGAGAGGGAGGCAATGGCTGCATACTTGCAGCTTATACGGGCGATGCGGAGAGGATATTGCATGAGAGCATGAGAGCATGACTATGAATGAGCATGATTTATGAGCATTGGCGAGTGGGATGCGTGGATTGAGCCCGACACAAGACATAATCTGCCGGTTCGGGCTCTGATTCCAATCATTAATCATGAATGACCCCGGAGAATGGGTGAGCGTGCATATTATTCGTTTTACTAGCACTAGCAGCATGAGGCAGGTGGCATTGGACATTCAATGAGTTGATTGTGGACGCAGCAATTGTTTCCGAGAGCTCATCGTTGTAAGTTGGCATATCAATGCCAACAGTTTCATGCTGTAGATGGCACCATTCCTTAGTACTTCAAATGGGGATCAATTATTCTCCCGCGCCGTACCAAGAATAGCACAAGCTTTCCTCTTTGGACAAGTCATGAGACCAGCGACATACATCGTCATCATCAGCTGTAGTACCTGCAACAACAAAGTGTCACCACCAGCGTCATCATCATCACGATCATCACCACCACGATGTTCCGCTGCCATCGCCTCCAATGCCAACAAGAATAGGGCCATCATCGCCATCACCATCACTCTCTGTGGCATTGCTATGCGTCTCGCACATTCCCAGCCCCGCCGCCATCCTCAGCAGCTCATCCCCGTTGCCATATCCCGGCCCAGTCTTGACCGTCTCGTCCACGGGCCCGTACAAGAACCACGCACTCATCGGTTGCGCCGTCACCTTCCAGCCCTCCCCCGGCCCATCCCTCGAGGTCACCGCCAGTCTCTGGACGCCGACGTTGCCCGCCAGCAGATACGCCGTCGAGTTGGCCCCTGGGCTTGGGTAGTCCATCATCTTGAGCGGCGCCTTTGCGTAGCCGACGGGCACGTCCTTGAGCGTCTCTGGGAAATACGCGACGCCGTCGAGCACCAGGTCGCCGGGCGAGGGCTGGAACTCCTTTTCGACGTCGCGCGGGATGCGAAGCGAGCCCTCGGCAGTCCAGTGCAGGAAGCCGGTGATCCACCCTGAGATGCGGTAGTCAGGGGGGCCGCCGCAGGAGAAGAGGCGCTGGGACCGCACAATGTTCTTCCAGAAGTCCTTGGTTTCTTCGCTGCCGGGACTGTCCCATGTGTCGACGAAGCGCTGGAGAATCGGCCGCAGGCGCTCGGCATAGTCTGCCGGCTCCTCTCCCCACTCCTTCAGCCTGTCGAGCTTGTTGAGCAGCTTCACCCAATCGTCTCTCGTGCCCAGCAGGGTCACCTCGGGAAGGCCACAGGTGATGCCCCCGCTGAACTCAAAGTAGTGCTGCATCAAGCCCATCATCAGCACAGTGGCTGTGAGGCCGTCCGTCTCCTCTGTCGTGGAGAAGCTGGGCGTGATCCAGTCCAGCAGCCAATCGGTCTTGACCCTCTTCTGGATCTCGCCTCCAAACGCCGCAATCACATCATGCCATGACAGACGCCACACTTGAATCTCCTCTTTGCCTTCAAAGTCGACAAAGAGGTGCCTGATGTCCTCGGCGTGCGCAGTCATGTAGAAATCGAGCTGCACCAGAATCTCGAACCATACCTCGTCAGGCCGGAGGACAAGGCTCTGGTGCTGGCCCCACGCCTCGATTGCCCCTCTCACGAGACTGTCCGATGATGGGAAGACGGTGCCGTCGGGAAACACGTCCTTGCCAGCGGTGCCAAAGTCGGCAAAGGAGGACATGAGAAGCTCCGGCGAGTATGGCGTTCGCGGCGGGAACTCTTCGGGGCAGCTTTACCGGAGCAGCTCCGACGCAGACGTAACGGCGCCGGAAGTCGAGAGCGGAAGTGGGGCCACGTCCGGATCGACAGGGACCGTGATGGCAGCTGCGGCAAGAGGCGCACGGCCGCAAAGGCCGGAGATGATTAGTACCCCTGTCTGCAGCAGCATGGTGCTTTTCCTCCGTGGATGAGGGAGGACAGGGTGTTTTGGCGCAAGCGTGAGCTATGCAAACAAGCTACTGCCAGCGTTCAAGGGAGCGATGATGATGCTGCTGCTGCTGCTAATGCATGCAGGGCAATCAAAATCTTACAGAGCTGACTACTTTAATGCAACTCACCACGGGCAGCAAAAGGCCAGCCCGGGAGAGCTTCCGCGGACGGATTGGTGATCAACATTCCTCAGTCCCTCGGCATCAAATCACGAGGCTACGATATGGGGTAAGTCAATGAGGTGCTGTACCTAATGTGAAACAGCATCACTTTGTACACGTTCCTGTAGATCCTCGTTCACGTCATTAAACTTCCAACCTCAGACAGACGCTGGAAACGAAAGACCATTACTGGTTACAGCATACACGTGGTCATGAATAATGTAGCACATGATGAGCTGTTCCATCCTCCAATCCATTCAGGCACGACTGTAGACATCCATAGGCATAACCCCTGCATGATAAAAGGCCAATTGCAGTCTAGAACTGATCGCATCATACATACATGTAGTCTGTAATACGCGAGAAGCCCCCAAAAAGGAACCCCTTGCATATTCCTTCTGCCAACACTTTACGTCCCTAGCCGCATGTAAGCCATGCCCAGCTCAAGCCACAGCATGCCACGTAGAGGGCCTCGGCTTGCGTTTAGGTAATACGCGAGATGTATCGACTGGCGGAAGATTTCCGCATACCGCCTCGGAAAGATGTTGTACGGGAAAATGCAAGACAAGATAGGTATGTGCTTTGACATTTTCTGCTGGTTCTTCCATGTGCTTGATAGCATGCGTTCTATTGGGCCTAGAAAGCAGTTACCATGAAGACTAATTGTACATTAATTCCGGAGCATTGTGTGCGATTATATACCGTTATTTATACTAGCGCAAATACACAAATGCTCGTTTAACTGGCATGCCGCTCTGCGTGAGACCTGTTGAGTCACCTGCTTCTGTGTCTCACTTTTGAATCATTTTCCTTCGGGGGAGTCCGGGTGCTAATACCGACTATCGCATATAGGTTAGTAATTGCTAAAAACTCCAAGGGCCCACGTATCGTCCCCTTCCTAATTAGGCAATTCCAGATATATACAAGCACATAGGTACATGTTAATTAAGCATGACAAGGCGTGGCGTGGCATGGCATGCATGCTTTAGCGCAAGATGATGCTGTGTGACCAACCTAGCTCGAGAGAAAGGCTGGTTAGTTTAAAAAGGAGACGAACCGTTTTAGACGGGTGTGTTGCCGTGTATGGCAATTACTGAGATCATTGTGACCTCATTTTTCAGCTGCTGGGCCATTTGGAGATAAGTTTGCAGAGATTAGGTATTTTTAGCACAAAGATCACAAAGAGACAATGAATGTTTTTTTTTAATAAGTTTGTTTTCATTGATGCGGTATGCTGATTCGTTATGCTATCAATCAATCCATCGATTGACTAAAGAAAGTGAAAAACCTTGCTAGTTATACCCAAATTACAAAAAAAAGGATAGATAATATATCTATATGATGTTCCCAATAATCCCAGCGCCTTGCCATTCATTCATTGCGTTTGATAAAACAAGTTGAAGAAGCGAACAGAATAATAAAATGCAGAAAAAGGGTTGCTGGCTTTTCATTCAACAGGCTTGAGTGCGTGAAATGATGCCGTAGTAGAAATGAAGAAAAAAGAGACAAAAAAGACTGCGATCCATCAATCATATCCTGGATCGGAGTTCCTCAGCTGGAGCTTGACGAGAGAGTCAATCCTCGCGGCTGTCATCCTGGACGCGCTTGACAACCTCGACCAGGCGGGGGTAGATCTTCTCTGTGGTCTGGATGCCGCAGACCTTTGCGACAACGTCCTCGGGGGTGTTCTCGGACATGATGGCAGAGAGCTCCTTGGACTCGTCGTCGCCCTCGACGTCCTGGAAACGGAAGGTCATCTCAATGGCGTCGAGGAGGTAGTCAATGGGCATGTTGTTCTCGGCAGCCTCGGCAGCAGGGCCGATGAAGCGCTCCTTGCGGGACAGCTTTCGCAGGGGAGCACGGCCAACTCGCTCAACGGCATCTTCCAGGTGAGGGTTGCCAATGCGCTTGATGATCTTGTTCATGTAGGCGATCTGAGCCTCCTCGTCGATGCCGTGCTTGGCGACGAGCAGGTTCTTGGACTCGGTCAGGGCGCCGCGCACCTCGGCCATGATCTGCTTGTCCTGCAGGGCGTCGAAGACGGTGCGCTTGCGGCGGTTGTAGCCGTGGTAGGCAGCGGTGGCGTGGCCAGTGTTGACGGTGTAGAGCTTGCGCTCGATAAAGGGCGCCAGGTTGTCGACCCAGTTGATGCCTTCGATGGAGGGGATGCCAACGTCCTCAAAGGGCGTCTTGTCAACCACCCACTCGAAGAACTTCTCGAGCGTCACGTCCAGGCCGGCGTTGGGGTCCTGAGCGGGCACGATGCGGTCGATGGCGGAGTTGGCATAGCGGGCACGCAGGTGGTGAGACTCCAGACGCTCGGGGCTGGTGTTGCGGGCATCCTTGATGTGGCTGGCCAGCGTGTCCGTGGCGCCGATGGCGTTCTCGCAAGCAATAACGTGAAGGGGAGTCTGCTCCGGGCCGTCGGCGCGGGCGTCGATGCCCTTGGCAATGACGGGGGCGATGAACTTGAGGATGTTGGGGCCGACGGAGCAGGTGACGACGTCGGCGGTGCGGATCTCCTCGATCAGATCGTCCTCGTGGGTCCGGGAGTTGATGGCGCGGTAGTTTGTGATTGTGTTCTCAGAGGTGCCCTCGGAGCCGACCTCGATGACTCTGTACGAGGGTGTGGCGTTGATCTTGTCGATGAGGTCGCCGTTGACATCGGCGAAGACGACTTCATAGCCGGAGTTGTGGAGGAAGCAGGCGACAAAGCCGCGGCCTGGATATGTTAGAAGAGATATCAGGAGCTGTTGGAGTAGATTGGCATACCGATGTTGCCAGCACCGAAGTGAACTGCCTTTTTGCCCATCTTGGCCATTGTGATTTATAGGAGTATAGGTAGATGGATATGGGTGGTTTGGAGGATAGGATCAGCCGGTAGATGGGACTGATTGTTGGATATATAGGTTGGAGGTTGAGTTGTAAGTGAGGTCGATGGTGTGAAACGGAAGACCGTTTTGGATTGTTTGAATGCTGAGGATGATGAGCCGGAACTAAGATGCAAGAGGGAAGCGCGGCTTTATATAATGCTCGGCGCCCGTAGGCGAAACTCTGCTGCTGCGCAAGTCCACGATAATGCCAGCAGAGCAGAGCAGAGAAACGAGCTCGAAACATGGCCAGAAGCCGGGGGTGGAGGCAGGGCGTGCGTGCCGATGACGATAGGCGGGTCCGGCAGCAAGCATTCAGGGAACTTTGGCGAGCTGATCGGCCATATCGTCAGAGGCTACGGCCAGGGAGTCGCGCAGCGTACAGGTACGGGCGGGGCCACAGGGAGCCGGAACCCACCGCAGCGCCTTTACTGCTTTCGTTTCGTTGGCTGATGCTGATGCTGGAGAATGTAACGGACGTCGAGACGCCAGACGGTACGAGTCGGAGTGGAGGGCAAGACATCATGGCCCGCGGCGGCCAATCAGCGGCCACTGGCTGACGCCTGGCGCAGCAGACTGGGCGTGGCGCAGGACCGGGGCGGGTCTGGCTGGCAGAGTTGCGTGGCGGTACTTGCGCGTTTGCCCTGACGCCGCTGCAGAAGCGTGTACCTCTACTGTGCCACTCTTTCACATGCACTCATCACCGCACCTCCATATCAGCGCATGTGCTGTGCGCTGTATTGTTGACTGCTGTAGGTACGCTGCAGTTGGTGACTGAACCCGAAACTCGGCGTCTCTACTCTACGTGTTTGGCTGTGTCATGACTCCAGTCCATCTCACAAACTACGCCAGCATGGCATCGGATGCTTTCTTTGCGCATGTTCAAGTTTGCTGCCGTGCCACGCCCGCACCATCATCATGACTGACTCTGCCGTTTCGAACAGCTTCCGTCAGGGGACCGTGGCCAAGAAACGAATGGAAACCGCCGTTTGCCTGCGCAATCAAGGAAATTCCTGTGCGCCTTTTTGTCGTGGGTTTCTGGTGCGGCGTGCCGTCTCCACCGCCCAAACTAACGTCATCCGGCGGCGCTGCTTGACGATTTCTCACGATAGCACGGTACGGTCTGGTAACATTTGACCCAACAGACGGCGCTGTTGCTGCTGCAAAGCCCCCCGAAACCTGCGCTGGTTTTAGCGGTCGGGTGGCTACCAGCTAGTGCGAACCAAGGGGGGCCACTGAGGCGGCCTAAGAAAATGGGGACGCTCCAGCGGGTGGGGAGTGACATCAACACCGCTTCACCACCCTTTCACGATACCTGCTGGCTGCACTGCACGATGCGATTTGGCCTCGATGCGATGGAGGCCGCTACGGGGGAATATGCAGAATGGCTGAACCCTGCGTCACGGGCCCGGTCAGCTTATGGGGGAGGAATTTGGCAATTTTATTTTTTTGATATCTCCGCCTGGCGAGGCGAGGCGAGGCTGGGTGATATCATTCCAGCCGCGAGGTCCAGATGGAAGCTTACTCGTGGCTCACACTAAACGGCTCGGGTCTCGTCTCGTCTCGTCTCGTCTCGTCTCGTCTCTGTTCCTCGATGGCTGTGGTGGACTTCCAACCTATGTAGCCTAGCATCGACTTGTTTACAATGGGCGGTTTAGCGTTGAACGCCGCTCTGGGATGCCACACCTTCGGTATGTATCAAGATATGCCTGGGGCATCGCATCGCATCTTCAAAGAGACTCGTCTCTCCTATAATCTTCCGTGGCTTGTCCCCCCTAAAACTCAGGATCCCTACCCTCCCCCCTCCCCTTTCACAAGGCTGCCTGTCAAAAGACAAACTCTGATGCTGCTAGGCTTACCAGATGCAGACACGTTCGTATCTACGATCGTCGCCTCACAGGGGGGGTCCCCGGCAGCACAATGACGTCGACTGAGGGGGAGCCATCACCAAGCAAGCTGCTTCACACAAATCACAGCTTGCCAGGACGTGGCATTTGGTGTTTCTGTTTCACGTACAGCGAGCTGTGCAGAATACAAGAGCAATAGTGTATGCACTCTGTTGTCATCCAGCATAAACAAGAATCCCGTCTCACCGGTTGAAGCTGGCTCTTTTTTGTTTCTGTACGCAAAAGCCATCAACGTCAATGGCTGGTTTGGGATCACGGCTACGCGGCTGCTACAGCTGCTTTGCTATTGCTTCTTTTGCTCAGGATGCATTTTTTTCATGTCTCCCTTGCATCGAATACACCCTCATGCAACGGAAGAATGAGGAGAAAGGACCAAAGGAAGAAAACGAAGAGGTTTGCGTCGGCACTGCATCCATATCCCATCTCACAGAAACAGACGACTCCTCAGAAACGCCTTCCCGTGGGACCTCTGCGGGCGATTCTCTAGTCAGTTGATGGTCTCCGCTATCTCCTCTCGACCCAATACACGCCCGCGGGGAAACATGTGCTTGTCGATCTCTTGCTTCTTTCTTCCCGTAGCTCTCCATCGACCACATGCGTCTGCAGCGTGTCGTTTGCCGCCTGTTTATGTTTTATGCTCATGTAAGTTGACGTCGTGACACTAGGTCAAGGTTTCACCTCAACTTCAAGTTTTTCTGTTTTTCCATCCATATGCCGGAACGCTAGGCATCGTGACAAGGCTTCATCACCCGGGCATGGAAAACAGGTTATGAAACATGACATGTAGGCATTAGCTGCTCTCGTCGAAACACATTGCCAGTCCGCAGCAGGAAGCCAGTCGTGCACGATGATATCGACATGAAGCACTGGATGACTCCTCACTTTTCTTAGCTTTGGCTGTAATACCTGCACGGGTCCAGTTTCGATCAAAATAAAACATGCTAAAAGCACATGTGTATTGCTGCGTGAAAGATACCGCATTAGCCTCGAATTGCATGCAAACACGGGGTCGGTCCCAACAAAGACACAAGATAGAAAGCAGAAAAAGAAAGTGATGTTCACTGACGATAGCCCGTTGCGGGCTGTGCCCAAGCATGGATTTGCCGCCGTTTCGACCACTCACAGCCCGTAAGCCTCGCGCCAAGTCTCAAAGTCTCAAGACGGCCCGACACAAGGACGAGTTGCGCGCTTTTTCCGTCGGCTTCAGACCAGCAAAGAACGAAAACCAACGAAAAGGCCCAGGGTGGCTTGGCCTGGCTCGGTTTGACTTCACGATGCCCTTTCTTTCGGCCTCACTTGCTGTGCTGTTTTGCCCCCTGGTAGTTGGCTGGGCGTCGCTTATCGTAAGATGGTGAGATTGCACGATTCTGCTTTGTATATCCGGCAGAACCAGCAGCCACGTTGCAAAACATCCCTGAAGAGAGAGAAACGTGGTGCAGCAGACTCACCGCAATATGTAAGGCTGTTGCCAACTCTCTGCGCTGTCTGTCTGTCTGTCTGTCTGTCTGTCTTCTACAAATCAGAACCTCAGCGTCACCTCTCTCCAGCATCCTTGTTCGCCTCGTTCTCCCGGAACAGCGGAGCAAAGGGATCCAATCAATGGCATCCATTTAAATCAATGGCAAAAAGGCAAGACAAGACGCAGGATCCACCGCAGTTAGCAGGTACCTACGCCCTCGCCAACGTTACCTCGCACATGCTTGGGACTTTTTATCAAGCAGTGAATGGAACCATGTCCATGTCCATCGCCAACCAACGGCTAATTCTCCCGAAAGACTCCTCCCTAAAGCAGCGCCCTCCGCCGGTGCTCCGGCGCCTCTTTCTGGTGCTCCACCACGCACCGGCCGGTTTGTTACGGCCGATTACAAAGAAAATGGGGCCCCAACCGTTTCGCCTTTGGCGGCATTAAAGTCGATGGGGGCGAGTTACTAGCAGAAAAGGCCGCAAAATCGGAAGAAATGAATGAAACCCATGTTTTGTTGCTAAGCTGGACTTGGCTCGAGGCATGGATCTGTATTAGACGGTGGCGGTTTTGGGACTGTGCCTCTCACTCTGCTCAGCTCAGCTCAGCTCAGCTCGAGACAGTGGCATGACTCGGATTCCCCGAACAAGAGAAGCAAACAGACATGTCAAGCCGGCATGTTGCATTCATACGTGCCTTGCATGCTGCGTTTCTCATATTCAATTTTTTGCCCTCTTTTCGCAATGTCAAAGGGGTAGCAGTACTCCGTTCTCTTACATAGCCCCCCTACCCATCACTAACATGCGCCTGAAAAGGTCGTTATCTCCCTCTTACGTGCAGGGCCGCTAATATGATGTGTCAGTCTGTAGACGCCAGTTAGAATCACAGGATTGCCCGAGATAGCGGCGAAACCGTCGTCAGATCCAAGTAGAATCCCACGATAACCATTTACTCAGGACACTTGCTGGATTCATGCCTGCGCCCGAAACCCCTTTTGTCACCTTTCCTCTCTTGCTTGTGCATTTACATGTGGATTGGCTGCCTCTTCCTTCTATCAATGCCTATTATCTCTCTTTTTATCTGCTAATTGCACTGCCCTGGTGTAAATCGCTCTTGGATGCCTCTCAGCCTTGCAATCTATGCGTAATACTGTACTTGAACCTTTTACACTCTCATCTCCCAACCTGTCATTCACATGCAGTAATTCAACCCTTCTCAAACATGCCACTTTTCCCACATGGCAGATGAACCTCCCCCAGACCGTTTCACAAGCAATACCAGCCCAGCCTTTTCTCCCCTCGGCCTAGGCTATAATCCCAATCTTTAGTGTATCCAGCCATGGATCGCAAATCGCTCAACGACATCTTCCCCGTATTATCCCGCATCTACTGCAGCTCCATACCCCGTATAACACTCAAATGCTACCCCAATGCTTTTTTCTTCAAGCCGGCTCTAATAGGCAGTACACACATTCACATTCACATTCACCATGTTCCATTAGCTCTGCGTTGTTTAAATTACATGGCAGGCGTCGGATAGCGCCAAGCCTGCTTATTCCCGTAATCATGGCGAGTTTGCTTAAAAAGCCTCAGCTCGTTCAGCCTTCCCCATATGACTCTTTCTTCCCCGTGTGTGTGTGTGCGTGCCTCCCGCGCATGTGCGTCCTGCGTCCCGGAAAATAATCTGATTAAATTGCGTGCATGCTATCTTGGTGGTGTGCGGGTACATGTCAAGCGTCTGTATCAGGCAGTTGTTCTGCCTACCAGGAGAATGTGTGGATAGAGGTCTGCAAGTACATCCAAGTAGAGTACTTCTCTTAACTCTATGGAGAGCGGCTAAGTATGAAGAGGTAAGGCTAAATAGCAGCTCTACTCAGAAGAGAGGCATTATTCATTGTTTGTCATTTCAACGTTATAAACGGTTTGTATTCTCGTGATATATGGTCAAATGCCTCAAGTGCAAACCACATGCTTCTCATTTCAAGGCGTCAGTCATGCCGATCAATACGACAGCACTTCACATGTCACATTTTCGTTGGGCGGATAGGCTACTCATGCTCATGGTAATTCTAGCTCTGTAAGAAACTAGAGCAGACTTGTTCATCTCATTTCATTAATTCTCATGTCTTTCAGATGCCAACTTCTCTTATGCTTGACCCCCCTTTTTCCCTTCTTGCTTTTTTTCGTAATCTATTTTTGACTATTTAAATCTTGGCAAACTGCTTGAAAGCTCCAATCAGGCCACCAGTGGAAGCGTCGTGGCCCTCGCCGTTGCCGGGCTCGTCGAGCTCCTTGAGAATCTTCTTGGCAAGCACCTTGCCCAGCTCAACGCCCCACTGGTCGAAGCTGTTAATGTCCCAGATGGCACCCTCGGTAAAAGTCAGGTGCTCATAGTAGACAATCAGAGCACCCAGCTCAGCCGGGCCGATGACATCGCTCACCAGGATGGATGTGGTTGGTCGGTTGCCGAGGAAGCGCTTGTGAGGGATGAGATCCTCGGGCGTGCCCTCAGCTCGGAGCTGGTCGTCAGTCTTGCCGACCATGAGGGCCTCGGCCTGGGCAAAGTAGTTGGATGCCAGCATCTTCTGGTGCAGGTTGTCGTGGATGGGGTTGTGAGACTTGGCGGCCAGGATGAAGTCGGCGGGAATCAGCTTGGTGCCCTGGTGGACCAGCTGGAAGAAGGAGTGCTGGGCGTTGGTGCAAGGCTCGCCAAACAGGATAGGGCCTGGTGGAGTGTTAGTCTCACAATTGAACACAGCGATTCTAGCCGTAGCCTGGGAAACATCGAAACTCACCGGTGGTGTACTTGGCGGTGGAACCATCAGAAGTGATGGCCTTGCCGTTGGACTCCATGGACAGCTGCTGGAGGTAGGCAGCAAATCGGTGAAGGTATTGGTCGAAGCTAAACGAGAGCTCCCAGTTAGCAATGTCCAAACATTCCCTTCAAGGGTTGGCAACAACTTACGGAGCAACCAGGTGGGTCTGAGCCTGGAAAAAGTCAGAGTACCAGACGCTCAGCAGACCTCCGAGGACGGGAATGTTCTCCTTGAGGGGAGTCTCGCGGAAGTGCTTGTCCATGGCGTGGGCACCGCTGAGGAACTTGTGAAAGTTGTCGTAGCCGACGTACAGAGCAACGCTCAGGCCGATGGCGCTCCACACGGAGTAACGGCCGCCGACCCAGCTCTCGAAGCCAAACATGTTGGCGCTGTCGATGCCAAACTTGGTGACCTCGGCCTCGTTGGTGGACAGGGCAACAAAGTGCTTGGCGACATCTCCCTTGCCGCCCGTCTTCTCGAGGAACCATGACTTGGCGGTGTTGGCGTTGGTGGTGGTCTCTGCGGTGGTAAAGGTCTTGGAGGCAACGAGGAAGAGGGTTGTCTCGGGGTCAGAGGCCTTTAACGCCTCGGCCATGTGAGTGCCGTCAATGTTGGAGACGAAGTGGAGGGTCATGTCGGGGGCACCGTAGTACTTGAGAGCCTCGGTGACCATGACGGGACCGCTGTATAAGGCGTAAGCAAAGATGCTCGCTCACGCTCCCCGTCTCATGCTTAGAGGAGCTACAACTTACAGATCAGAACCACCGATGCCGATGTTGACAATGTTGGTCAGCTTCTTGCCGGTAAAGCCAGTCCACTCGCCGCTGCGGACCTTTTCCGAAAACTCCTTCATGTGGTCCAGCACGGTGTTGACGCCGTTGGGCCCGCTCATGACGTCCACGCCGTCGACCTTCATGTCCCAGCCGCCGACATTTCGCAGCGCGGCGTGGTAGACGGCGCGGTTCTCGGTGAAGTTGATCTTGTCGCCGCGGAACATGGCATCGCGCTTGCGCTCGACGCCAGCCTGCTCGGCCAGCTTGACGAGCAGGTCGAGCGTCTCGTTGGTCAGGAAGTTCTTGCTGAAGTCGAAGAGGATGTCGGCCGAGCCGGCGGCCTTGAAGGTGCGCGAGAAGCGGCTGAAGCGGTCGGCGTCGGAAGCAAAGGCCTCCTTGAGCACAAAGTTCTTGGCCACGTCGTCGCGGTGAGCCTGGAGCTCGCTCCACGCGGGGAGGGTGTTTGCGGGAGCCATTGCGAGGTGTCTTTTGTTTTACTTGATTATAGTCTGGTAGAGATTCCAAGCGGTTAATACAGACGCAGAGATTGGGTATAATAACACAAGCAAGCAGATATTAGGATTAGGCTGGTTCAGCTGGGGTTCTCCAATTCAGCACCAGTGTGAGGAAACAACGCTCAAGCAGCAACCACAAAGCAACCGATGGGGGGCACCGCAGTATATAAACCCACGACAGCTCGCAGCCATGACTGAAAGCTGCGTCTCGGCCATCGCGGGCACTGCGGAAGCTCCTCATCCAACGTCTGGAGCCTGATGTAGTGGGGGTGGCGCAAAAGAAACGAGGCAGACGCGAAACCAGGGGAGTTGCCCGGCTTGGGAGGAAAGGAACTGACTCGACACTCACCAGCAGGAATCGCTGTTGCTCAGCAATCAATTGGCGAAAAGTGTAAACCCGGAAGATGCCGCTTGGACGAGACTGAAAGCCGGGAGTCGAAATGCCGCAGCAGACTGGACAGAGGTTTTATGTGCTTGTGGCTTTGCAGCTTTTTCTGGCCTGATGGAGGGGAAGCTCCCAATGCTGTCGATGCTCTCAGTGAGCTTGAGCCACTGCCCCTCACTGATGACCTCACTACGGGAACTTTGCCGGAACTTGGCGGCCCGCTGCAATTGGCTGGCTGCTTACCAAAGCGCTTAGCTCAGCGGTGGACGATGTTAGACAAGGAATTATCGTATGGTAATTGAATGCTTTCAGATTCGTGTTTCTGTATATTGGAATTGTCATTCGCTTGTCAAGTCTTACAAATGTCATTCTGTCTGCCCGTACGCAGCCCTGACCATGCACGAAGCTCCTGTCCAGAACTGAAGAAATCCTGCTTTACATGTCACTCATTGGCGGGGACGTATGGGAATTATACGTGTATACACGTGCTGACATGTCGCAATTTGATTCAACTCCAACGTCAATTCTTCCTCATTCAACTACCTTCCAATGATGCTGCATCTGTATTTGCCTAATGAACTCGTGATATTGTCTAGATGGGCACAGACAAGACGGGATACAAGATGGCCAGCTTTATATTTCTACGGCTGGCTGCAATCCTTGGTTACTGTTACTCTGGTGCAGAAACAACAAAGGTAAAGGGCTGATAAAAATCATGATTCCTGCTAAAACTCCATATAACATGTGGTTCTCATGCATTGTCTCAAGCCAAATTGGACCCATACCTCGCATCTCCCCCTCACTCGCAACGCTTCCTCTCCGTCCCATCAGCTTCGCCAGTCTTGATGAAAGCCGTGGCATCAAAACAGGCCACTTCTCACCCTCGTCTTCTTCCGCTTAATCTTCCTGTTCGCTTCAAATTCATGCTTCTAGTGTCTAGTTCTCAACTCAAATTGGTATTCGCCGAAAATAAAATGCTGCCCTGAAAAGCTCAATTGTCCTGCAGGCTGCCCACAAACGAGGGGTCCCTGACACTTCCGCCGGCATCTCCCAAGCCCGCGATGGGGCGGTTGTAGCTGAATCCCTGGAACTGGTCCTGCATCGTCTGCGATAGCATGGGCCCGTCGACATATGAGTCTTGCGGGACTTCTCCTGTGAAATCATCATCAAAATTGGTAGTGTCCATGGCATCCGCCTAGAAGAAAAAAAAAGTCAGCAAATTACCTTCACCAAAGGTGCAACCGTCCATGTAAGGGGTGGTATCACATACCACACTGGGCTTGAATGTAGGCTCGTATTTCCGCTGGAGAAGCTTGCGCCAGTCAATGTCGTGGAAAAACGGATGGGCCTTGATCTCGGCCGAGCCATTGGCGCCAAGTCGCTTCTTCGGGTCCCGGTTGAGCAGCTTAGTCAAAAGGTCCTTGGCAGCCGGGGGCACTACGTCAGAGAAATGCAGCGGCTCAGACAGAATCTTTCTGTACATTTCGTTGGTGTTCTCGTCGTAGAAAGGGGGGAGACCAGTCAACATCTCGTAGAGCAAAACGCCCAGCGTCCACCAGTCGACAGTCTTGTTGTATCCCTGGCCAAGGAGAAGCTCGGGGGCGAGGTATTCAGGAGTACCGCAGAATGTATTCGTTCGGTCCTCATCCTTCATGTCCAGCTTGCAGAGACCGAAATCGCAGAGTGCAATGTGGCCCTGGTAATCCAGCAAGATGTTCTCCGGCTTCAAGTCGCGGTAGATGACACTAAATCCGTGCAGGCACTCCAAAGCGCACAGAAGCTCTGCGGTGTAGAACCTTGACCTATTAACGTCAAAGCGATGCTCCTTTTGCAGATGGTGGAAGAGCTCTCCTCCGTTGACGAATGCCAGAACGAAATACAGCTTCTCGGGCGATTGGAAACTGAACTTGAGAGGGACGATGAAGGGATTGTTAATCTGCGCCAGCACGGACCGCTCAGCCAGAGTATGGGCCACCTCTGATCGAGAGATGATGTGCGCTTTTCGAATCGTCTTGAGCGCGTAAATACGGTTGGTGTCCTTCTTGCGCACTTGCATCACCTTGCCGAAACTACCTTTGCCCACCACCTTGAGCAGTTCAAAGTCTTCAATCTTGAGCTTTCCCGCCCGTGTCTCCACGAACTCAACTCCAATCTTGATCTTGCCCGTGCCATACTGGACATCGACCCACTCCACGCCAGAATGGCCCTCTCCCTTTTGACGCTGGCCATCGGACGCCTTTTCGCGGTCCTTCTTGCTGGCCTTTTCGTCGGCGGCATGCTGCCTCTCCTCAAACTTGGGGTTTATCCGGGCCACGCCCAGGAAGATGTCTTGGCTTCGTCCAGCCCCAGGGGGGGCAGCCGGGTTCCGCATGTACAGATGAATCACCAGCTCCGTCACTCTTGAGACGTCAAACTTGTACTGTGTATTTGAACCAGCCCACAGGGGGTTCTCGGGGTTTCCTTCGACCGAATTGACAAAGACTTGCACCTTGTCAAAGTCGATGAGCGCATAGGGCATGTATTTGCCGGAAATGCGGCCGTGGTTGGTCGGCAAAAGGCCGAATCCGCCGCCAGAAGAATGCGGCCTCGCGCCGTTGCTATATGACCCAGCGATGCGCTGGGAATCTGGGCGCACAGAGCCGGTCAAGGCGCCGCCCGAGGAGCGCGAGCTCTGGTGGCTGGATGCGAATGCGCTTCTGTGCTGCTCGGGCAGGGAGAAGCCCTGGCCTTCGTGGATGGTAACGACCAAGATGCCAGGCTTCTTCACGACCGGCGCTTGTGACAGGGCCTCTGCGCCGCCTACGGGTGATAGAGAGTCAGAACAAGTACATAAAATCCATCAATTGCCGGCTGCGGCTTACCGGGAACAGTCTCGCTGGTCGGCGTGGTGGCGCCTGGGCTGGTCCCCTTTTCATCTTTGTCGGTGATGGTGGAAGTCGACGGCGACCGGGAAAACGCGCTCAGCGGGCCGAGGTGCGTGTCCTTGAGCTCTGCGCAAATCTAGTCAGCTTCATGCGAGAGCCATTGCCAGCCTGTGGCCAAAGGCGACGTGCATCGAGTCCAGCACGGCGTCGGACTGCCAGGAGCAGCGAGCTGGACGGGACATCGGGGGAACAGGCAAAAAGGAGAGGCATACTAGACATACTCTTGGTCAGCTTCCACGACATGGTGACGGTACCGGCAAGACCGCTCGATGGAATGGAACAAATAAAGTGAGGGACGGGCGCAGATAATAGAAGAGAATGAAGGGAGAAAAAAAAAGATGGCCAAGGAGCGAATGCGATACGATAGACGGCTGCGAGATAAGGCAGCTGACGAGGTATCGAAAGGAAGCAGCCGCTTTTGATGCAGACGATATGGCCGGGCGTGTTTTGGGTTCGAGCTCAGTCCAATCAAGTAACCCCGCAGACGTCGAAACCCGCGAGAACCCACCCGCTCCAGTAGAGGGATGGAAGGGCTGGGGGCTGGTTGGAGGAGGGCGGGCCCCTATTCTTGGTGGCAAGGTTGCCAATAAACGCCTGTGCTGTGTCTTGGGGAATGTCTGAGGGACACGCGATGCGACGAGATGCAGTGTCGTTGAAGTCGCAGAGAAAGCGAACAGAGCAGAGTAGCTGATTAAAGTGATCAAAGCGCGGCTATGCTGTGAAAATCAAGATACGAGGAGCATCGTATAAAAAGAAGTGGGCGGTGCACGGGAAGAGGCGACAAACGCTTGATTATATAAATGGATCGAAGTCTTTGTAACGAGGGCTGGATCATCAAACCAGGAGGGAGGCGAAGCCGCGAAGGAGCAAATCTGGGGTGAGTGGCTCTCAAGGCCGCTGGACGAGCACTAAAAGTTGGCGGCGGTTGGGGGCGCGGGCGCTAGACACACTGTGCGCCGCAGGGGTCAGCGCCTGTGCGCGGCTGCTTATCGCTGCGCTGCACACAAGGCTCAGTGGGCGTGGGCGGCGATGGCACAGTGCAGGACCCTTGATGGATGGGCTATTCAGTTGAGCCGGTGGTGGGTTTTACAGGGCCTCTTTGCCGTGCCCTCTGTTTTGTGTCATGAACCTTGCTGAGAGAGACTACTGTATGCTGACTTTTCGGTCAGTTGCCTTGGCGAGTTGTTGCGTTTGAAGTCGATGATTTTATCCTTCTTTTTCTTCTTCGAATCTTCAAATAGATAGATCCCCATGAAACATTTGAGTCTCAACAGCAGTGCCTGAGCCTGACGTTGCATGGTACGTCATTGATGTGCGGTTCCTGGTTCCACACTCAGTGCTCCATGGCCATGGGATGGCAACCAAGATGCGCAGCCACATCGAGGCTCGATTGACACGCCAGCGGGTGCGTAATGCGTGCACTTTTACAGAATCCATCTAGGCGCAAAGTGGCATTTCTCCATCAGCAGCCTGGCAACGTGCGAAGTATTCGCGCTCTCGTAGCACTACACGTTGTTCCGCCATCACAGTCTTGTGTAACACTTGTAGGTCTATTACATGCCATAAGCCATGATCTCTAGTTGTACTATGGTCAAGACTGTGGTCAAGACTGTGGTCAAGACTGTGGTCAAGTATCTGTACAAGAACGAGAATAGTCTCGATCGAGTGTCTGATTGGTATTTCCATCTGAACCTTCCACAAGAGATATTCTGTAGATGCTACCTGCTACTAGTGGTATCCGCCAATAAGTTGGATATCCTCACCTGAATCGTAGCTCATCAAGATACTGCTCCGGTTCAAATATTGCATTGCTGCCACCTGCAACGTGGCACGTAATTCAGACCATTGATATCTATACACATGGCTTTGTTTAACTCTACCAAGCTCAACAGCATTCACGAACACGGTGATCCAGCTGTATCAAGATACTACTATACTGCTGCTTCATCTTCTTGCTACCCTGGAGCTTCACAATTCGGAGCCGCTTTTCCCCCTTTTCTGCTGTGGACTGGAGGGGAGCTGCTAAAATGGTACATCCACAGCGGCTCGTTTTTGTAGCCACGTACGCTATTTGGTTGTACCTTTCCCATCCTCCCACCTCGACCCCTGGCACTAGCGACAAGTACCCAGGTACCTCTCACAGCCAGCCATCGCACTGATGCCTCAGAATCCAGGCCCCCACCCGTCCCTAGCTTGACCACCTGGCAATATACGGCTCCGACTCTCGATAGCGCCAGCAGGACACATTTTCGAGAAGCTGGTCAAGCCCCATTGAGAGCTGCCGTATCTGCTGCGAACCGATCCCCGCCGCCGAACAAGAGCTCCAGAGACAGCAGACTCTGCCCGGCTCGTCCTCGGCCAGCAATTGTTGCATTGATCACAGCCTCGGCGTCTTATGTGGGAGGTCGTCGAGTTCGATTCACCCCGCGCTCTACTTTCACCCACGCCACCTCCCTTTGCCTGGACCACATCCGCGACACCGGAGCCTTAGAAGGACCAAGCCGCCAAGATGAGATTGGACGTCAAGGTCAGTTCTCAACACATTGGCCCCGTGCCGTGCCGTGTCCACACTGCATGCTGCGTCCCAGGCCGTGGATGTCGTCGCAAGACGTCGCCTAGTTTACCGCTTCCGCAATATCGCAACCGTGTCACTGACCATGAGCTTTGCACCAACAGCGCCAGCTTTACGCTCGAAGCGAACGAGTCAAGGGAATCGATTTCCACCCTCAGGAGCCATGGATCCTCACCACCCTATACAGCGGTATGTCACAGCGGGCAGCCTGAATCGAGAGGCCCATCTCGACTCGCATCACTAATGCACTCTGCTCTTTCTAGGCCACGTCAACATCTGGTCATACGAGACACAGCAGATTGTCAAGTCTTTCGAGCTCACAGATGTCCCCGTGCGAGCTGGTAGATTCGTTGCGCGAAAGAACTGGATAGTCTGTGGATCAGATGACTTCCAGCTGCGAGTCTACAACTACAACACGTCCGAAAAGATTACCTCCTTTGAGGCGCATCCCGACTATATCAGAGCCATCTGCGTTCACCCGACGCTGCCGTTCGTCCTGACCGCCTCAGATGACATGAGCATCAAGCTTTGGGACTGGGACAAGGGCTGGAAGTGTGTCCAAGTTTTCGAGGGCCACAGCCACTATGTCATGGGTCTTGCCATTAACCCCAAAGATACCAACACCTTTGCGTCGGCGTGTTTGGACCGCACCGTCAAGATCTGGAGCTTGGGATCAGGCACCGCCAACTTCACCCTCGAGGCCCATGAGACCAAGGGCGTCAACCACGTCGACTACTACCCCCACTCCGACAAGCCTTACCTCCTCACCACCTCCGACGACCGAACTGTCAAGATCTGGGACTACACCACAAAGTCTCTGATTGCAACCCTCGAAGGACACACCAACAACGTTTCATTCGCCTGCTACCACCCTGAGCTGCCCGTCATCATCTCTGGTTCAGAAGACGGCACCATCAAGCTCTGGCACGCCAACACATACCGACTGGAGCAGTCATTGAGCTATAGCTTGGAAAGAGCCTGGTGCGCCTCTTACCAGAAGGGCAAGCAGGGCGTTGCAGTTGGTTACGATGACGGCGCTGTGGTGATTAAGCTGGGACGCGAGGAGCCGGCCGTTTCCATGGATCCCTCTGGCAAGCTGATTTGGGCAAAGCAGAACGAAGTCGTATCATCCATCATCAAGGGAGATGCCTCTATCAAGGATAACGAACCCATCACATTACCGACCAAGGATCTAGGCACCTGCGAAGTCTATCCCCAGACGCTCATTCACTCACCCAATGGCCGATTCGTTGCCGTTTGCGGTGACGGCGAATACATCATTTACACAGCGCTGGCGTGGCGCAACAAGGCCTTTGGATCTGCCATGGACTTTGTGTGGGCGTCAAAGGAGAACAGCAATGACTTTGCCATCCGAGAGTCGCCCATGAGCGTCAAGGTGTTCAAGAACTTTGTGGAGAAGAGCGGAGGCCTTGATGTTGGATTCCAGGCCGATGGACTTACCGGAGGCGTTTTACTCGGTGTAACTGGCCAGGGCGGTGTCTCTTTCTTCGACTGGAACACTGGTGGCTTGGTTCGCAGAATCGAGGTAGAGCCTAAACAGGTCTACTGGTCAGAGAGCGGCGAGCTGGTGGCTATTGCTTGCGAAGATACGTTTTACGTCCTGCGCTTCTCCCGCGAAAACTACATTGAGGCTGTGCAATCCGGAGAGGTTGAGGAGGATGGCGTCGAATCAGCGTTCGAAGTCATTACTGATGTCAACGAGTCGTAAGTATTGGTGGCGTTTCTCCCATTTTGTGCAAGAAAAGCATTCTAACGTTTGATATAGCATCCGCACGGGTGAATGGGTGGGCGACTGCTTCATTTACACCAACAGCACCAACCGACTCAACTACCTGGTTGGTGACCAGACTTACACCATCTCTCACTTTGACAAGCCCATGTATCTCTTGGGCTACATCCAGAGAGACTCTCGCATCTACCTTGCCGATAAAGATGTCGGCGTCACCTCCTTTGCCCTATCACAGCCTGTTCTCGAATACCAGACCTTGGTATTGCGTGAGGATATGGAGACGGCTGCTGAGCTGCTGCCTACTATCCCTGCCGATCAGCTGAACAAGGTCGCACGATTCCTGGAAGGCCAAGGGCACAAAGACCTTGCTCTGGAGGTTGCAACTGACCCTGAACACAAGTTTGAGCTCGCATTGGCCTTAAATCAGCTCACCATTGCTCTTGATCTGGCTCGACAAGCTGACGTCGAGCATAAGTGGAAGACTGTTGGTGACGCGGCTCTGACAGCCTGGGATGTCAATCTTGCTGCGGAGTGCTTTACACACGGCAAGGATTTGGGCTCCCTTCTCCTCGTATACTCATCAACGGGCGACCATGAGGGTCTCGCCAAGCTGGTCGCTCAGGCTGAAGAGGCCAATGCTCACAACGTGGCATTCTCAGCCGCGTGGCTCATCGGAGATATTGACCGATGCGTGGACATCTTGGCCAAGACTGGACGGACAGTAGAAGCTACTCTGTTTGCTCAGACATACAAGCCCAGCCTGGCTGCGACCGCAGTGAAATCATGGAAGGAGAGCCTGGAGAAGAACAAGAAGGGACGAGTAGCCAAGTTGATTGGTGTGCCGGATGACGATGCGGAACTGTTCCCCGAGTGGGATGAGTGGCTCAAGTTGGAGAGCGAGGGTGGCGTAGCCGCCGATGTCGATATGGCGACACCTAATAGCAAGTCTGAGGAAGAGGGCGAAGCCGAGGCTGCGGAAGAGGAAGAGGAACAGGACGAGGAAATGGAGGAGGCTAAGGAGGAGCAGGAGGAGTAAAAAGGGTACAAGGGGGGAAAAACCAATCGACTATTCTCTAGATGGCAGATGGCGTAGAAGAGGGATTTTATGTGAATATGATTCTCAGCTGTTGAGTTGCGTTATACACTGCACCAGATTTTTTTACTTATTAAAAAAGCTGCATGGTTGGGTGGTTGATTGTGGGTGGTCATGGGGCCAGTGTTTGCTTGAATATACTAAACAATTGTTAATTAATTTATTGATTCCAGCTTGTAGTGGATGTATGTGATTGATGAGAACCAAGTGGTGTTGTCAATAAGACTCAGGGTGTGATAGTACAAGGTTCAGAAAGGGGCACTTGGGGTGTTGGTAAGCAGCATTTTAAGCATTTAGCCAAGCTTTGCATAGCCAATCTCTGATCGACGGTATTTGGTCATTTTTTTCCTTTTCAGGAAATGATGATCTTTGTTTGAAGAGTCTGTGAGCCATGAAGGTATTGATTATTCGACGTTTTGCGCATTACTTGAAGAATGCGCTGAATGCTACTTGCCCCTGATTAATGTATTGGAAGTGTTTTGGAGCGAGGCATTCGGGCCGTTGCTCACTTACACGAGCTAAGCACAAAACAACTTGCAGCCAATGTCAATTCACAGGGACATAAAATAGAACGAGCAAGAAGAAAAAGCGTAATAATACGAAGCTGAAGAGCAATGCTCGCAATTGGTATTTATTTATTCATTAAAATAGTTTAGCGTTTCAAAATGTCGTCTATCCTCCATAAAGCGTGAAATCAGACATGTCTATATTCCCCCCTTTCCTTCATTCATTGAGAGTCTGTGAGAGTCCGTTTACAGGACAGCAGCAAGACCAGCGGCGGCCAGGACGGCAAGGCCCATTCCAGTCTCACGAGCACCAGCACCAGTGCTGGTGCCAGACTTGGGAGCGCCAGAAGAGGCAGAGGACTTGGGGGCCTTGGAAGCGCTGGAGCCCGTGGGAGCAGCACCAGTGGTAGCAGGACCAGTAGCGCCGGCGGCAGCAGCGAGGCTGTTGCTGCAGACGGGCACCAGGCTGGTGTAGGAGGCCAGGGCAGAGCAGTCAGAGGCCAGCGAGGTCAGCTCGTCCTTGTGGCTGCTGAACCAGGACAGCACCTTTGCCTCGTAGGAGGAGTAATCGGCGCTGAGGCTGGAGGCGATGCTGATCTTGCAGGGGTCGGTCTGCGGGTGCTCGGTCAGGTCGGAGACGATGGCGGGAGGAGGCGTGGGCAGGGACGAGACGATGCTCAAGGCCTCGGAGGCGCATTTGCTGGCGTCGGCATCGGAGGAAGCAGAAGCAGTTGCGCGAGGGAGGAGGGCGCGGACGTTGATGGCGGCGGAGGCCGAGGCGGCGAGGGAGAGGATGGCGATGGCAGAACGCATGGTGGGCGGTTGTTTTGAATTGGAAGTGGTAGAGTGTGTTAAGTGAGTGAATGAGACTCTTGAAGAGTTGATATGAGTGAGTGACTGGAGTTGAGAAACTACTGCAAGACTGTTTCCTGTCAACTACGGGGTCTTGGCGCTCTATATATACTATTTCTGCTATATACAACTAGCAATTCCAATAGTTCGGCAGCAGAGTCACAACTCGCGGTCTGTTGCCTAGAGGCAAGTCCGTCAAACCGCGTCCAATGCAGACAGCGCTGCAACCTTCTCCTTGCTCAGCCCAGCCATGCTTGCAGTGACGCTTCACCGAATGCAGACTTGGCGCCAAGACGGTGGGTTCCGTAATATCGCTTCCCTGCGGCACCTGAGCCTGGTAGGATCACGCTATTACCTGTCTGGCGTAGCATTTTTTTTGGTTTTCCTGCCGTTGTTTGGTGGTTTGAAGGGGGTGGAAAGGATGATGGAAAGAATGACAGGTTAAAAAAAAAAGGGGGCTTCTAGCGCTAAACGGGTTTGCACGCTTTGAGAGCTGAGTGCTAGTTTTGGAGCGAATAGCCTGGATGGGGTTTAGTGGCGTGCTGAGGCGTTTTAATTGGGGAGATTGGGAGTTGATGGGAGGGTTTCGGTGAGGCGTTTTGTAAAGAGTCAATGGGCTGATAAGTAGGAGTGCTAGTTTGCACGAGCTATGGGTGTGTTTAGGGTGTCGTTGAATGTAAGGTTGACGAAACACAACCGTGTGATGGTTTTTATTAATTGATGTGATAGGATCTGGACTGCCTGTACAAGCAAAGGATCAATGTGCCGCGCTGGACGTGTAAGTTGATGACTCGCTGGCTTTGCTGCAGTAGGTTGTTGACTATCGTCGGTTTGCCTGAGCTAACTAAGGTATCAACTAAAATAGTTTCCAGCATAGCCTCGATCAACATTGACACATACAATTAGGCGCATAACTTGTCTTGAGAGTGACTGCATTGGTGCCTGAGAAAGAAGTAGTAAAAAGAAGGAGAAAACTGCTGCAAAGTGCTACGCCCTGGGTATGCTGTACAGTAAGCACTGGGACTATCGCTTGAGCTTATAGGCACTGCCAGGGGTCCTAGACTTTTTCGAGGGTTCTAGACTTTTTCGGAGAGTTGCAGGCTGACTTGACAGCGGTGGACGGAAGAAACCAGGGTTATTGGGAAGTATATGCTCTTACTCTGCTGAGTTACAATTTACGACGAATATTGAGCGGGCGTTGCACAAAATTTGTCATGACCACCAATGGAAACGAGATAAACAAGCGCTCTACTTTTTGTAGTCTGTCTTTTAAACGGCCATCATTTGCTAAACATAGATCAATCATTGTAGCCTACCCGGCAATAGCAGCGAGTTGCAGAGCCGTTACTTCCCATTTGTCTCGCAGCTTTTGGCAGTTGATTCGTGCGCTTGAGCGAGAGTAGACGCGAATTGACAGGGGCTGGTCTGGAAGTGGGTGAATGAGGCTCTGGCTTAGGTGAGATAGCATAGAGCCTTCTGTATAGTGGTTGGCTAAACCCACGATTTACATAAGCAGTGCTTTCTATGGAGTTTAAGTACTGATTTACACGAATTATCCTGCATACATCTGATTATTGTTTACTAACTGCGAGTAATCATAAATGCTGGATGTAAGCCTAATGCAACTAATAATTATTACCCCGTAATTCGGCTGTAAAAGAAAAGGCCGAAAACAGCTTTCCCCAAAAACATTTATATCTGACAACGGACACCTGTGATCACTATAATACACTTTATCTATCCATGCCGTAGTATCTCAGTCTCTTTATGGATTCCGAACACGATTCTGGAGCAGAGTCTGATGAGCAACATGGCTCAGAAAGTTCCGACTCAGAGCCGGCGTATACGCCTATGCATAGTTTCTTCGAAAGAGCCGACAACGCATCAGTAAAGAAACTAGATCTCCCCCCTGGTTCAGCATCTTTATTTAAATATCGCGCCCCAACAGAGATTTGCAAAACTTGTCGGCGCAATCTACAGCTTATTTCCAACGTCGTCGCAACAGGTAGCCGCTTTGACGGTAAATATCACAAAACCTACGCAGCTGTGAAAGCATCCGCCCAGAATGGATGTGGAATCTGTTCAATGCTTCTCCGCGAGTTTCGAATTGAGCTAAAGGAAAAAGAAAAGTCCGGAAAAACTATGAAAACTGCATCGCTACATGCCATCGGGTCTTCCTTTTCGTGGGACGTGGCGATTCCTTGGGTGGACGGCGATCCAACTCCAGGAGCTACACATCTGGAACCTTGTGGTGCAGAGAACTATTACTGTTTGGCGGCTAGGATAGAGTCGTTTGTGGCAGGCTCACAAAGTATGACGCTCTACCTGCTGTGATGGCCATTGCTGAGACTTTTTGTTCACTTCTTAGGTCTGGATTACGATTCTCCGGCCCCAAACACTCGAGATGCTTTGGCAATGTGCAAAATATGGTTCCAGAATTGCCGGGATTCTCACAAGACATGCGGTCTTCCACAAGTGTTTTTGGCCGAGGCCAGCCCTACTGCTGCACGACTTATTGCAGTCTCCAACGGAGACGCTCGACTTTGTCTTCCCGAAGAGCTGAGCCCTGATAGCCCTTATGCAGCCCTTAGCCACCGCTGGGGCTTCCTTAATTTCATGACGCTCAAAAAAGACAATGTCGATAAATTTCGAAAACAGATTCCAGCAGAGGCTCTAACAAAGACTTTCCGCGACGCTATTGACATTTGCAGATACCTTGATATTCCGTACTTGTGGATAGACTCTTTATGCATTATCCAAGATAGTGCAGAGGACTGGGCACAACAATCCGCCTTGATGGCTCAGATATATGGGCAATGCGACTTGAATATCGCAGCTACTTCTGCTGAAGACGGCAACGTTGGATGCTTTTTTGACCGACCCAAAGACTGGGCGATTCAAATACGCCCGCTTCCTGAAAGAGACGACGTGATATATGACTTTATGCCATCTCCCTTGATAAATCCAGACCTGGATGTGTTGAATAACCGCGGTTGGGTTGTACAGGAGCGCTACTTGTCAAGACGGACTCTTCATTTCACCGCCAAGCAGGTATTTTGGGAATGTGATAGGGAATCGGCTTGTGAGACCTGCCCTGGCGGATACCCACAAAGAGCGAGCAGCTTTTGTCCCTATGAGCTCAAGCGGAGGGGCATGGACCGATCCAACTGGGATGACCTTGTCAGTCAGTACTCGGGAGCCCGTCTCACGCAGTCCAGCGACCGGCTCATCGCTATAGAAGGCCTCGCAAGATCCATACAGGCAACCACAAAGGACGAATATGTTGTCGGAATGTGGAAAGATTGGATTGAAAGACAGCTGGCTTGGTCTCCTTCTGAAGAATTCAGGCCCATTCCCAACACATCGTGCCCTTCTTGGTCGTGGGCCTCAGGCATTGGTGGCGTGAGCCTCCCGTTGGTCTGGTTTGATGGCAACTCCAACTCGGCAACTCATATAACACTTCATGACCTACAAGTGCAGTATTTTTCGACGAATATCTTTCGAGATGTCAAGAGTGCTGTGATTCGTCTTCGCTGCAGCTACCTTCTCCGGGCAATTCTCGAGCCTGTGGGAGACTCGCCCGACGTCTATTACAAGGCCAAGATTGGAGATGAAAAGTTTGAGGAAGTTTACTTGAAAATTGACAACCCTGACGTCGCCAACAAGGCTCAGCCCATTCCTGCATATGCTTTAGTTATAGATGAAAGTCGCGGGATACTTTTGGAGCCTACGGCTCAGGCGAATGGGCAGTATAGGCGGATAGGGTCGTTGTTCACTTTCCAGAAAGATTTTGCAGATTCATTGGGATTTGCAAATTGTGTTGAGCAAAGGCAACTTGACGCGTTTTCGACTGTCGAGGAAGATGACGAAGGCAATGAAGTATATATTATTGATATAGTATAGAGATCTTATTGTTTGAGTTGTTGATCAGAAAGCAATGCAGTTTGGATTTTGTTCATCTGTGGTAAAATAGCCATACTTTTTGTTTTATTTTTGAGGATGTCTCATCAATTATCCCTAGAAAAGGTGTTTCTCGCCGCCATAATGTGGCTTGGCAAACAATTGCTGCAGTTGAACCTGTCGACGCTTCAGCCGTGCCATGATGCGAGCTCATATTACAAGAAATCGGAGAAGATTTGCTGATAAACCTGCAGACACGTATTACAATATCGGGGAGAAAACCGTGTTTTAAGCTAGCAGGCTAAGAGAAGTAAATTATTCCTTGCAGCACTGATGAATTATTGTGCAAAGAATAAAGAAATAAAGCAGAAACTGCCTTGAAATGTTAGTATAAAATGGCAAATAAAGAGAAAGACAGGAATACAAGGTGAAATGATCTAGTATATAAGAACAAATGCATATATTTTTAGGATTTTATCAATTTAAAATTAAATATATACAGAAAATAAACGTTTTCAGCGCAACCCACCACAAAAACCAACCACTCACATCTTCCATATAGCCAAATACAACGTTTTATACTTGTGAATAGAAGCTCCAACAGCCGGCTAGATCTCTAGAGATTGAATAGCTATGCCATGACCATATAGCCAAAGCTCACACAGAGGTGTACTCTTCAGCCCTCGGCAATCTCCATCCATTCATATCTTATTCCTGAATAGTCCAAGACAAGCCATGGATGAGAGTACCATCGTTATCGTGGCCTCCGAAAGCCTGCCACAAATCGAGACACATGTCAATGGAGTGGTCGTTGCTGACGTTTCGATCCGCAACAATAGCCGTTTTGGTGACACCGTTGTGCTTAATAGTGATGGTCTTGCCGCAGAGTGTGTTGTGCTGGGACTGGCCGTATTGGTCAAAGATTTCAGAAGGCATAGCAACGAAAGACTTTTTCGGGCTAACGTTCTTGAAGTAGGTGCTTATGCCGCATGCACCAGCGGTCCTGAGGATGTCGTGGCATTGAGATGCTGAGCCATATCTGTAGATCGAGCCGTTGGTATTGGAACCAGAAGCTCGTTTGGCGATCTCCTCAGTTGGAGCTGCAGACACGCCGAGTGAGAGCACGAGGGCGGCGACAAAGCTTGTGAGATGCATTTTGAAGATGGTGGTGAGGAAGCAAAGAATAATTGTGTTGTTGTTTTTGAAGTGATTGTCAACGTGATCGTGGAGTTATTGTTACTGATATTAGAACAGAGAGTATTCGGTGGTCCTCAGCTAGGTATATATAGTTGAAGGATCTCGCTCAAAGTTCACCAAAGAGCTGATCCTCGATAACAAAGAACGATGCAAGTCAGCAGATGGTAGGCTCACAGATTGGTAACAATGGGTAAGGGCCCCATCTCCTAGTAGCACCCTTGTGTGAACAGTTCTTCGGCATTATGTGAGATTAGATTTTTGTTGGTATCTCGAATCAGCTGATGAGCGGTTTGCACTTCCGTAAAGCCCCAACTCGACTTCTAATTCGTGGGACTCACATAGCTGAAAGTCTAGACTCATGAAGATGAAAGTCCAGATCACGATTAGGGAAGTCTAGACTCACAAAGAAAAAGAGTCTAGGTGATGAGAGCTATGCTACATCTTTGTTCCTTACCTGTGTTGGTCCACTTAATGTCACCAGCATCAATAAGAGTATCACTTTTTCGGCTAGTCCATTTATATGTTCCTACCAACCTGAGCTTACTGTAATACTCCCGAGTTTGGAATCCTCCATCTAATTTGCCCCCAATCATTGTAATTGTAAACTGTTCAGGTACAATGCTGCCTGGCCGGTTTCTGGAGCAAAAGAGTCGCCGGCAATATTTTTTCCGAAGCTTTTACCTGAGATGGCACTCGAAATTGGATCTTTGGCTCAGGCAGATGTACCTTGATGTTTCCAAGTAAGCATTGCACCAACACGTTTGACCAACGCATTTCACCAACATAGTTCACTAACATGTACCAGAGAAGCAACTGGAAAGACTTAGGCGAAACAATATCACCAACACATTTAATTATTGCATTTCACTATTGCATTTCACCAACGCCTTTCGTTGACATATCTCATCACACATTTCACCAACATATTTCACCAACATATTTCACCAACATATTTCACCAACATATTTCACCAACATATTTCACCAACATATTTCACCAACATATTTCACCAACATATTTCACCAACATATTTCACTAACATATTTCACTAGCACATACCGTAGAAAGAACTCGAAAATATACAACAGGCTCAGGCAAAATGCATCACCAACACAATTCTTACACTCGGCTCTGTATATCACCACTCAGACTGCGCTTTTCGTTTTCTATCACCATGTTGATACTAGTAGGCCTTTGAGGCCTTGGCTACCCCTGCTCCTGAAGCTGAAAGACAGGGCTTATACACGCGGATACAAAGTGCTTATGTGAAGTCATATTTACTGGGAGTTTCCACAAATGTAGTTTAATTTTAATAGAGAACAGCGTATTTTGTGGTTGGCGTTCATCTACATGTAGCAATCTGACAGATGGATCAGAGTGGGTCAGATCAAGATTAGGTATTGCTGTAGCTGCCAAAACCGTCAAACGGTCCAGGTACACGCACATAATTTGATGCCAGTAGCTATTTGTAAGCTTTTGCGGCTTATAGCAGTGGACCAAAACTACATACATGTATATGTCGTGTTCGGGAAACTTCCGTCTAGCAGTTAGTTCGCATTGTGTGTTCTAACAGACTGTTGGGTGACCGGCCAATGCGCGACATATTGTGACGGGCGCACAATATCTCGCTCAGCTTTCAGGGTCTGTGTGGACAGCTCAGGTCGAGCATAGATGATGGTCTAGAATTCTACGCAGGCAAACGTAATTACTCCCGATCAGAATAATTTGAAGTCGCCAATGGCCAGAAGACGATGTCCCTCCATACCTTAGTAAACCCTCATCAAACGTCGACCAATCACTCTCTTGACCACAAGCGTACAAAACTGCTGCCTGGCTTTTGATGATATCGCAGCCTTGCGCTGGCCCGATCCACAATCAGACATTACAAGTGGTGAAGCCTGGCGCTCTTGAAAGCCGTGGCGACTGCACGACCAGGTACAGAAGAGGTAAAAATTGAAACGGAAGAATTCAGAAAACAAACCCGAGGCTGTGATTTAGTACCTAGTTAAAAATCTGACCCAACAAGCCGATTCTGGGCAATGAACACCTCAGATGAATCTACAAGGGATCCGACGGTGGCGAGGTATTTTCCCGTTGCTTAGCATCTTCCACGGTAGCCTTTGTACACCTCGGGATGAACAGTAATACGGCCGACCCGGTTACATGGCAATGCCGTTTGTTACAGAGGCACATTAGGATCCGTGATGGTAGCTGTGGAGACTGTCAGGATGATGGGCTGTGCTGAATTAATGGCACATGTATGCACAAGTAGAGCTACGATTAAGCATCAATGTGTGTTGAGGGGCAAAATAGGCTTGGATTGTGGGACCAATTACACCGCGAGAATATTCCAATTAGGGAATATTCAGGTGGTGCTTCCCGCGTCACCGGTTGCTAGAGCGATTCCTGTTAAAAAGCTTGGCATGTCAGGGGCTTCTACTGCTAAACAAGATCGTAACCGGGTGAAATTATGTCAGCTGTCAGTGCTGGATCTAACCCAATAGTCCTCGGAAGGAAGTCTGAATAAATTGCACCAATCGGCGGAAACAGGTCAATTCGAAGCAATTTGAGAATACAGAGTGAAGCTAGCAAAGTCCGAATGCATGGTGTAGGCTCTGCGTCGGTGTTTGTTCACTCTTTATGACATCTTGATTATAGGCAGTTTCGCACAATGCCTGGGCACATGTGATCAAATACAAGTAACAGTCTGATTGAATGCCAACATTCTGGCCAGGGGTACTCTTCAAGCTAACCATTAGCTCATGAAGCAATATCTTTCATTACAATTCGTATCTAACGTAGACGAAGTATTAAAGTAGCCTGTTCGTCCATCTAGCAAATGCTGCCGTTGCTGCAGCTCTGTGTGCAGTCGTATTTTCCGTCCAAATCGGCGTCCGCCCCATACATATCGTAACCCAGGAACCACCCATTCAGCGTCTCGTGAAGGTAGTTCAAGTTCTGAGGGTCGCCGTTTGCCTTGCCTTGAGCAGAGCAAGGGTAACCCTCTGTCAAGCCCTTTCCTCCATTCAGACCAGTGCCGTCGCTGGCTGTGAACCATCCGTTGTACGAGCCCAGAGCATGGACTGCGTTGCCGCCAGTGTTATCCAGGGCCGAACGCAGGACGAAAGCTCCGCAATCGACGTTATCCTGGATGGGATACTGGCAGCTGCTTTGGCCGTTTTGGCAGTTGGACGGGTCGCACTGCATCAGACCGGGTGTTGAGCCACCGGCATCGGCGTTGCAAGAAGACTCCTGCATGGCAATGAAGGCCAGGATGGCAGGATCAATGTTGTATTTTGAACCCGAGCTCTGGAAGTACTGGTCGTACTGCTGGCAAGGCTGGCCCACGCCGTTGTAGTAGTCACTCAGAGAGATGTGTGTGAGGCTGTTGATGTCGAGGAACGGAGGGTTCCAACCGTTGCCCGTGACACCGGTGTTGAGCCAGTCCTGTGAACCGTTGGGGCCGCAGGCATTAGAGCCACCCGTCGTAGGCGAACATGCTCCCTGGGCATTGGGATTTGTTTGAGCCGCTGCCAGGTTGGCAAAGAGGAGGGCCTTGGCGGCGAGAACTGTGCGTTGTGAGGAATGCATCTTGAGGGTGTATAATGAGAGGCAGTTGTATCTGAGGAGCGTAAACTCTCTGAAAGATGCATTCTTACTCTTTCTTATATGTTGTTCCTCAAGGGGGACCTGAATTACCGGGTATACCCAAGTGGTCTATCGTGTTGTCGATCACCGGCCGCTAACCGGCGGCACGCATCCGGGCCAGGATACGGAGAATACGGGGCAGTTTCTTTACCCGAATTAGGCAACTCGCCCATCTTAACAGGGCAGCTGAGGCAACTCGATTAGTTATTTTTTTTCCGTATAGTTTGTCGCTTTACGAGAAATGGCAGGTGGGCAGCGCAATGCCTGGCCAACTGCCCATGCTGAGAGTCCTTGTGGCCCGCTTGTAATACAACGTTCCCCGTCATTGACGGATCGCAAGTGCTAAAAAGTCCGCTCGTTGTCTGATGAAGTGAAATTTCGGGCCTCATGTGTCTCTCTTTGACCTCCTACTATTACATGTAAGCCGCATTAGTAGTAAATCGTGCCTCGTATCATGACGCGGCTTATTTTCTCTCTTCCAACCCGAAGCCCAAGGCGACCTTAAACTCCAACGGGCTCAAGGGCTTTTCAGCGCTCCTTCGGAGTCCGATTGTAATCGTAGCCGAGCCGCATACATCGTAGTCTATGATGCTACATTGAAAAGGCGGTATAAGGAAGATGTGAGTGTTGCGCTGTAAAGCTACACATACCAAAAGCAGCAATTGCTTATTTGTGCCAGACACTCGAAATCGGCATTCCTTCCGTGAAATGGTGCTAAATACTTGGTGGCTTACTCTCTATTTACTACTCACAATTCTGGGCATTGAGAGCCTTGTCGGACTTTACGCTGGAATGGAGAATTAAGCTGTCCGGCATAAGATTCAACGAGGCTCTGGCAAGCAAATCGAGCCATTCAACACTACAGTAAATCGATCTGCGGCGCCAAGCATACGTACCAGGCAATAGCGCAGAATATTCCAGATTGTTGAAGCCACCGAATGAGATTGACAATGCTTTCAGGTCCCAGCGACGCAATAGGGCGCCAATTGAGATGGATTCATGCCCACCCTGTCTCATAGTTGTGGGCCAACTACTTATACAGTAATGTGCGCATGAAACACGATTGAGCCGAATGAATCAAGGAAAGGAGGATGAGTAATCAGTGGATTGAGTTGATACCTAGCAGCCCAAGAATAAGAATACTCCAACTCCAACTCCACGGACTCGATATACTATGTGTATTGATGAATTTGTATAGAAAGAATAGAGATTCAAGTCCTGCAACGGGTAGTATGTTTATCGCCTAAAATTTAATGCTGGCCTCGAATGAGGACGTGTTGCTGGCCTTCTAGTTTGCACCATTGCCAGCAACAGCATGGCTGCCAGTGAAGCCAGCAGGAAGAACGTCCTTGGCGTCAAGGCCATTAACGGTTGAAAACCTACCCTTGCAAAAGCAGAGTTCGACCAATGCTAGAGAAGCCTTTTCGAGAGAAGTGGAGCTATTTGTATCGCCCCGGATCCCGTAGAGCTAGAGTACATCCCGATTGTTAGCATTGCCTTTGTGAATTGAGATAAAAGTGAACAACTACGGCGTCCAGACACCAATTGTCAGAAAACACGTACCGTCTAGTTGTTGCACTCTATTGCCATGACACTGAGACGATTTATCCCCTTGCTATGGCTGTTGAACGGGAGGCAAGCACATTCTTTCCACAGACAACTTGGGCGTGGAAATTTGCATTGACATTGGAGATATTGTAGATCTTGACTATGTCTTTGAATGCGGTTTCACTTTGGTCACTTGGGTCATTTAAGCACCGACCGACCGAGATCTGAGTACCGACCGGCCGAGTTGTTCGCACCATCGCAGTCCATGTTCATATTGCCATAGTCTCCACTGCTTCCTTTCAAGAAAATAGCACTTGTAAGACTTCTGTAGTACACAGCATCACCACAACAAGAGCTAGAGAGCTTCTTCGAACTTGTTCCGGACTGTCTTAGGTGAGTATATCGGTTGTCATTAATGAAGTGAACTTTGAGCAGGTCATATATCTTCTCAAGATTTGCTGGAAGTTCATATGCCAATGCAAAAACACCTAGGCAACGATAGCCAGAACACAGTTAGATAATGCATCTTGTAGGCTGGGACAGCGAGATTGATATTCGTTTTATATAGTAGCAGTTGATCTTCACTTATCAGTGACGGAGATGGAATGAGTTCTATCTAGTAGTACATTAGAAGATGGCTTTGGACTTGCAGACTCAAATCACGGGAATGGCCATATACCTACTCTACTGTATGAGCAAAAACCGCGGCTGGACAGAACTCGACCATAATGAATCGATCGGCATATGCCGAAGCTAGATGGGCTCTAGTGTCGGTGTAAGTGGCCTAAGCTTTTCAGCGGCGAAGTTTCGGCGTGAAAGCCCCTGTGAAGCTCAGCTGGGCACTCCAGACTTGCCAAAAGAGGAAGGTGATTGCGCTCGTGAAGGGGATTGGAGGGAAATTACAATGGCATCGAGGCAGTGTATACATGCACAGCTATTTCTACAAGTAGTAGGCGATTTTATCACTTGAGTATCCGCAAATACGATAACATGGTCTGAAGAATATTGTAATGAAATGTCTGTGTGCCACTGTGTTCCTGCTTTAGATCACCTAGAGACAATGGCTGTAAAAGTGCAACGCGATTCTCCCTTGTGTCATCTCATTCAGCAGATCTCGTATTTCTGCTTTCTGCTTGCTTAGACATGATCAAGTAAGATTTTGTGCGACTGATGCCAGTTTGCGAATATTTCGGATCGTCTTTATTACTGCAGGAGGAATAAGCAAAGTCTCACAGCTTGGAAAGTACTTGATAAGCGGAACTACCTATGCGTAAAAGAATGCCAGCCCCAAACTTCTCTCAAACGTAAGCACATAAAGGAAACAAACGCCGAAAAAACCGATGGCTCTGCTCCTCTATACGACATATCCAGTTGTGGAGGAGAGATACCCTCTTGCCTTGACACTCTCCAAGACGAGTAGGTGGTTAGCCAAGGAGGATCACCCATTCTCAATTCATATAACGAAAGTCAAATGGGAAGCTTTGAAGAAACAACCCCGAAACAACAATCCCCTAGAAGAAAGACATGACGCAGCCCCTTTCAGAATCACCTACTCACATCACCTTTTGGCTGGTCTACTCCGGGTAGTTGGAGTTGCTGCTTCTGGCCCCTGCAGAGCGTGCGAGAAGGACCAGGGACGCTGGGCGACGTGTGTTATCAGCTACGACCACTCTTCCATCGACATTGGGAAGGGGGCATGTGCTAACTGCCTATACACCTCTGCGGGAGCTTATCCTGGGTGGGTTCAGCGACCAGACGGTACACACAGTCACGATGCCGTGGACTACACTACACCCAAGCCTAATTGGAGGTGCGATGTGTGCGAGCAAGACTTCGACTAGAACGAGAAGCACTCGCACATTTGTCCAGGGCCTAATGGCACATGCTACAAGTGCTGCGTCCGCTTTCCAAAAAGCAAGCTCGCGGCACATAGGCTCATATGTCCGTCGCTCGTTTGCGATATTTGCCGCAAGAGAAAAGTCGAAGACATGGAGCAGCATCGCAAAGAAATGTCCTGGGCCACCCAAGAAACACAGGAAACAGTGCACCAAATGCAGGCAATACATCGACAAGAACAAGTTCGAAGAACATTTTGAGGCTTGCGAGTATTGGCACTGCAGGCACTGCTTGACGGCAATAGTGGCTTCAGAAAGAGACGAGCATCAAAAGATCTGCGAAGAATGGCAGTGCGCTATTTGCTGGCAGAGAATGAAACCGTCACAGAGGGACGAGCATCTGCCGAACTGTCCATTGTGGAGATGCACTCACTGTATCAGGAAATTCCCGCGGTCAGCCAAGGACGAGCACGTACAGTCCTGCGAGTTCTGGCTCTGTAAACTGTGTCTCACGGTCATGTTGAAGACAGAAAGAGACGTTCAACTGCTCGGTGGTGCTGCGGACGCTGTCAAACGATCATGTCGAAGTCCGAGAGAGATCAGCATCTGCAGACCTGCGAGTACTGGCAGTGCTCCCGATGTAGCAAGCGCTATTTGGCGTCGATGAGGGATGAGCACAAGATTGCCTGTGCCGAAAAACTGCCAGCGCGTTGCATTGATTGCCGCAAGCCTGGGCTACACGATGAGATTTCCAAGCACGAAGCTAAATGCGAAGCGCGGGTTTGTCCAGGCTGCCGGCATACCCTCAGAGTTGACACGATTGCGGCACATTGGGCGAAATGCACAAAGATGAAATGCCCTAGCTGCTCCCGTATAGTCGAGCGCAACGAACCTCATGACTGCCTGAAACAGTCATGTCCAATCTGTCTCCGACGCTTTCTTCGGGGATGTGAGGACGATCATCTGAGACACTGTGAAGGATTCAAGAAGATCGACTCTCTTTGCCCAAAGGAAGAGTCGGATCGTGCTATCAGATCATTCTTGTCGCGGGGCTTTCGATTCCCTGTCTTGGAAGGTTGCACCAGAACCCTAACAATGTTTCTGAAGCACCCTCGAAACACGTTCATTGTCGATTTCGAGTGCATCCGCTCGGAAGATGGGCCACTGCCCCTTCAAGTAGCTATATTTGACGCTGCTGAGCGACAGGTTGTTCCCGCCACAGTCATAGATCATGGAATGACAATCGGACAACTCCGAAAGAAAATCAGTCTCTCAAAATTTCACCAAGCTCGCGGCCCGTTCACCTCCGTTGCGGTGATGCAAAAGTTCCAGCCCGGCCGTGACGGAGACAGAACTACAGGTATGACCTGTCATGCAATTGCAAGCCTTATAAGAAAGCATGTCGATGTAAGTGCAATATTCACCTTCCATATCGCCTCCTCCCATTTACCTTCAAGTCGGCTGAATTACCTTCTTTCGCCCAGGAATATGGGCCCGTGAAAGCCTGCATCACTTGGGCAGTCACTCAAATCGATATCAGATGCTTGAGTTACATCCTCAGGACTGCAGGTGTAGAAGATCTGCTCATTCCCGAATGGAAATTTAGCGATCAGCCACTAGGATGGTATTATACTGTCCGGCGTCAAATCAAACTTGACGCAAGGCTGCTTTCCTTTCAACCCGGGAAGCTCTACGGGGCCTTCTTCCCTGAGGATCGGAAGCTGACCTTGGATGCCCACGACGCTGGGGTTGATGTAACGATGACCATCCGATTGGTCAAGACATACCTGCTGAGGGCCCCTTCCTGGGAAAAGTGATTCCCACTCCTCAGCCGATCGCGGCGCGAAGGGATGGGAACTGGATGCTGAGAAGTTGCTTGGCCTTCTCGAGAAGGCGACCCCCGCTATTGCCTCGAGCGAAGTCGTCGACGATAACGAGATTAGCCAAAGTGGCATCGATAAGCTCTTGGACGACGACGATGAATCTTTGGAGGATATCCCGGACGATGAATCTTTGGAGGACATCCCGGACGATGAATCTGCGGAGGATCTCTCAATGAGACTTGAGCAGAAGAACCTATTGGATGATCCCATGGACTATTGATTTGAAGATGCCTTCAAGACAAGAACAAAGGTTTATTCGCCTCTAACGACTCCTCCTCTCATGTCCAGCTTGTCTGCGGATGTCCTGCTCGAGATTCTTATGTGCCATCTTGTAATTTTTTTTTTTAGGCTTCTTGAAGCATATCTCTTTCCACAGAATGAAGCGTGATGTCCATCCCAAATTCCCTTGATCCGTCCGCATCCTGCGCCGGGCCATCAGACCTCTAATCTAAAATAGCACGAAGTTCCTGGATCTGCCCCAGCACGGCTGATCGGCTGGTACCGCCTGGAGCCGATTTCGCCTCGACACTCGATTCATATTTAAATGCCGCCGCAATGTCTGCTGTAAACCGAGAGTCAATGGCTTGTAGTTGCTGTAGGGTTAGCTGGTCCATCGAGACCTCCGTGTTCTCAGACAGTGCAACGACGCGTCCAGAGATGTGGTGAGCCTCCCTGAAGGGAACACCCTTCCTCACCAGCCACTCTGCGACATCAGTGGCAAGCATCGTCATGTCCAGAGCAGCCCTCATCCGCTCTGGCCGCACCGTCAAGGTAGCAATGACCCCATTAGCTATGCCAATACTATCCAACACAAACTCAACAGAATCCAACATAGGTTCCCAGCTCTCCTGGGAATCTTTCGCATAACAATATGGCAAGCCTTTCATGGTCTTAAAGTGAATAGTCAGTAGTTATTCTTAATACGTTCTTAAGCACCCTTAAAGCCAGGTAGCTGGCTGGGATATCAATATCAAGACTCACCATCATTAAGCCAGCCATTTGACCGAAAGCACGACCTGACTTGCCTCGCAAAAGTTCAAGCGAGTCGCTATTTTTTTTCTTCAAATTGAAGGTCTTGTTAGCACCGTTGACACTTCACCTACGCCAATAGGTTACGTGGAGATGAGGGGACTTACGTTAGGCATCAATGAGGAGCCTGTTGAATATGCATCGGCCAGCTGCACAAATCCAAATTCACTCGTTCCATAAATGATAAGGTCCTCAGCCCACCTACTCAAGTGGTTGGTGAAGATTGAGTTCCAAGTAAGGAACTCAATGATGAAATCGCGGTCAGCCGAAGTGTTCATAGAGTTGAAAGTTATCCCGCTAAAGCCAAGCTCCTCAGCTATCATATTTCGATCGATTCCAAATGGATTGCCGGCCAAAGCGCCACAGCCAAGTGGACTTAGGTTGACCCTTTCGAAAACTTGGCGCAACCGCTCGAGATCCTGCTTGAACGCAGCGGCATGTGACATCAGCCATTGACTCCATCTCACGGGCTGCGCGCGTTGGAGGTGGGTGTATCCGGGCATGATGTATTCGCTGAGGTTGTTAGTGAAGTGTTGGCCGGAGGTGTTGGCCGAAGGTGGGGCGGCTTACATTTCAGACTCGGCACGTATGACAATGACCTTGAGGAATGCGACGAGCTGGCTGTCGATTTCGCGGATCTGATCACGTAACCACATGCGCATGTCACAGACAACTTGCTCGTTGCGGCTGCGACCTGTGTGCAGCTTGCCCGCGGTGTCCTTGCCGATGACCTCTCCTAAGCGACGTTCGTTTGCCGTATGAATCTTGTTTATTGTGTTAGCCTTGAGAAGTTGAGTAGAATTGAGGCGCCTCTCACATCTTCGTCGTTTGGCATGATAACGAAAGTTCCCTGCTTCCATTCTTCCATCACTTGGAGCAAACCACGCTCAATCGCCTGAAATTCGTCTTCGGTGACGATGCCAGCCTTTGAGTTGGCCCTGGCAAAAGCAATCGATCCAAGAATATCCTCTTTGTAAAGAGCTTTGTCGTACTGGATGGAGGCATTGTACTTATGCATAAGAGGATCAATCGCACCTGCGCACCCTGAGGTCAGTATATTATGTCTGAAGCTTGTTTCCCGAGATATAAACCTGTGAACCTGCCCCCCCAGAGCATGCCAACTGCCGGGGCATCCGCCTTTTTCTCGGCCATGATGAAATATTTTTAAGTGCTTGTGTTCATTGAGTTTGCAAAGCCGATTAAATGAATGGGATCGATGAAACCAATGGAACAGGTAGCGCGGAATTGTATCAAGATCAAAGGCATGAGTAATTAAGGTTGAAATGACGTTGATGCTGAGGGCAGTCATAGGAAAAGTTTGCACTAGTGTCACGTCACGTGCATGTGAGGACCCAGCAGCTCGTTTGCGGAGATACCTAAGGCTAGAAAGTGTAGGTTGTCTAAAATAACCACTATGTAATTTTGTTTTTAAAAAAATAAAAGGAATTTAACTATTAAATGTATTTTGGTTTATAAGGGTTTTTTTTTTTTTTTTTTTTTTTTTTTAAAAAAAAAAAGGTTTATATTACCTATTTAATATAATAAAGTAGATAGATGTGTTGTTATTAGATGTACCATGCGCTGAACCTGTGGTTAGGCCGAAGCCTTGACGGAATTCTTTGCTTCGATCCAGTTTTTTTTTTGGCTGAAAGTTTTTAAAGATGCGTGGTTCTGAGAAGTGTAGAAGATGTACGTACGACTGCTTTTGTGGAAGACCCTATTGTTGCCAAGTTCGGCTACGAGGGAAATGGATCAGATGGTGGTTGATAGATACAAGCATATAGATGACTGCCTATGTGTTTCTGCCCTTCAGATTTACGACATGAATTGCAATGAAGACGAACATATCGTCCGTTGGAAGCTGGCCCAATTTTGACTCTTCATATGAGCCATGCTTTCTAGAATAAACCATGGCCGAAGAATGAGAAAAAAAAATTTAAAGATAGATCTTTGTGTATACTCGCGCGCCATTCGGCAGTCCACCTAAACCGCATGTTATAGTCGCCGCCTCTGCAATAAAGTACCGTCACGCCACGTGTTTCTTCTGCATCGTATGAAAAGGTTTTAGAGACAAAAGCGTGAAAGCCCGATTAATGTCCAATTTGCCGGTTAGTGGCAAAGCACCGGAATCTCCTGAGGGCTACCTGATGTGGTCTATTTGTACCAAGGCCTAGGCGCTGGCTCGGTTGCCGAGAATGGAAGTTGTCGAAATGCAGAAACAGACCTTGGCTTATGCTATAGTCGTATGAATGAAACGCTGTGATAGCAGTTCAGGGACGGCACCGAATAGCCTACCCAATCAGGCTAAATAATTTGATACAATAAGCCAGTAGAGGGAAAAAAACATTCCATGAGCTATTGTTACTTTTTGCCCTTTACCCGCCAGCAAACGTGAGTTTTGCCGAAATTCCGTTGAAAGGAATATATTAGGACAGGGGTTTGTGAATCAATCTAAGCGGCTCAAGGCAGGCGGGTCTCCTTTTGAACTTCTTGAACCTCACTCCTTCAACTTGCTCTATCTTTCACAGCAACAGTATGGTAGCATTAAACCGGTAGAAGACGGCAAAATATAAAGTAGCCAAATGTATGCTTTAGGTACTTCCGCGCCAGCCTATATCGCCTCAAAGACTATTGCCGATTCACATAGCCTGTCAAAAGTATATTGGCTTGAATGGCTGTGCTTGAACCTCCTCTGCTGTGTAGAAACAACGTAAAAGGGGCTGCAACGTCGCCTGGTTGCCACAACAATTGAAACCTCCAGGATTCTCTTCCCAAGCCGCCTCTTCTCAGTCCATATAATAAACAATATGGCCCCTTCCGGTACGCTGTCGCTGGCCGCTGCTATTCTGGCTTTGGCCGGGATTGTCACGGCCCAGCAGCCGGGAACAAGCACTCCTGAGGTTCACCCCAAGTTGACAACGTATGAGTGTACAACGTCGGGAGGATGCGTGGCTCAGGACACCTCCGTCGTCCTGGACTGGAACTACCGCTGGATGCACGACGCCAACTACGACTCGTGCACCGTCAATGGCGGAGTAAACAGCACAATCTGCCCCAACGAGGCGACTTGTGGCACCAACTGCTTCATTGAGGGCGTCAACTACACTGCGTCGGGTGTCACAACCTCTGGCAGTTCAGTCACCCTGAACCAGTACATGCCCGCCACCACCGGCGGATACAGCAGCGTGTCCCCTCGCCTCTACCTCCTGGGCGCCGATGGAAACTACGTGATGCTGCAGTTGAATGGCAAGGAGCTGAGCTTCGACGTCGACCTGTCAACTCTGCCGTGTGGAGAGAATGGCTCGCTCTACCTCGCCCAAATGGCCGCCAATGGTGGTGCCAACCAGTACAACACCGCTGGTGCCAACTATGGAAGCGGTTACTGCGATGCCCAGTGCCCCGTTGAGACGTGGAAGAATGGAACCCTGAACACAAACAACTCGGGCTACTGCTGCAACGAGATGGACATCCTCGAGGGCAACTCGCAAGCCAATGCAATGACTCCTCACTCCTGCACGGCCACGTCCTGCGACAGCAGCGGCTGCGGCCTCAACCCTTATGGTGAAGGATTCCACAGGTGAGCAAAGTTACAACGTGACGATGTTGCTGGATGATTGGTAGTTGATAAACTGACGTCTTACACTTCTTATAGCTACTACGGCCCCGGAATGACCGTTGATACCTCCAAGCCCTTCACCATCACTACCCAGTTTAACACAGATACCGGCAGCCCTTCCGGCAACCTTGTCAGCATCACCCGCAAGTACATCCAGAACGGCGTTTCCATCCCAAGCGCCGAGTCCGGCGGCGACATCATCTCCTCATGCCCGTCGGCCGCCAACTATGGCGGCCTCACAACCATGGGACAGGCTCTGGCCTCGGGCATGGTCCTGACCTTTAGCATCTGGAACGATAACAGCCAATACATGAACTGGCTGGACAGCGGCAGCAGCGGCCCCTGCAGCAGCACCGCAGGCAACCCGAGCACGATTCTGGCCAACGACCCCAACACTCATATCACCTTTTCCAACATCAAGTGGGGAGATATCGGCTCGACTACGTCCAGCGGCAGCTCACCTCCCCCCGTCTCCAGCTCCAGCTCCAGCTCAAAGCCGCCTGCCAGCTCGACAACCCTGAGAACCAGCACGACGACGTCCAAGACATCGACATCTCCTCCCAGCTGCACACAGACTCACTGGGGTCAGTGCGGTGGTAACGGCTACACCGGCTGCAAGAATTGCGCATCAGGCACAACTTGCCAGTACAGTAACGACTGTGAGTACAGCATAATATCCCAAAGAGACGTGTTCGGTTTCTAACTATGTAAATCTAGATTACTCGCAATGCCTGTAAACTTGGAGAGTATCCATTAAAGCGGAACAAAGCAGGCCGCAGGCTCTGGCGATGCAGTTATTCAGTTAGAAAAGAAAGAAATAAAGATAAAAGAGACGAAAAATTAAGCGCATCTATTGTTCGAGTACATATGTATTGTTTTTACTATCTTATAGCCACCTTGTACTTAGAATCTCTCCCCGTGTGGATTTTTAGATCCATAGGTAGTGAATGGAGCAGATGGGCGATAAATATTATACATATTATCATGACGAAAAGGTTCCCGTGAGGCTGCTAAAGAATAATGATATCAGTTTGAACTATCTCCATGGATCAAACAAGATGGCAGTGGCATATACTACACTTCCAGAAATGGGGCTGCCATCAGGCTACTGATGCTTTAGATATGACTGTTTATAACGAGGTCACTCGCCGGAAGATTACCAACATTGAGAGCAGCAAAAATGGTAACAGCTATTAGTAAGTATGTAGCTTATTGTAAGCGTACTTGATAACTGTTCACTGCAAGTAGGCCTTTTAGGATCGAGAGTATGCTATTTCTCAGTAAAATGATGAATATTGAGATGGCTAAGCTGTAGATGGTTATACCCAAACAAGACCCTCAATCAGATCTGGACATTCATCCCTAATGCAATCTCGTAAGAGATGCGATGTAACACAAAGAATTAATTTGGCCTTTACGATTGGACTGTTAAGGGCTGATTTCTGAATGCCAAGGTCTCTTTGGGTCTATGATGGTAGCCACCGTAGAATTAATATGTTTCGAAAACTTCCGACGCTGGTCCCATCTTCTTCCTTGACCCTGGCACCAAATCTACGCCTCTAAGCATTTAGTTGGCGCTAATACAAAATGCCAAATAGCACATGCATCCAATACAGTGTTTCTTACAGTAGCTGTTGTTTAAAAAAACGGGCCCCGATCTTACAGAACCTGATGGCTCACTTGATAAGGGAATTTACTGATTCCAGCAGTAGTCTAGTTCTAGCATAAGCTGAAGTAACAAAGTGAGGGGAATGACACTAAATTTAGCAATACGCTGAACGTGCGTATCACCCCCAGCCGAATCGTTCATTCTCATCTTCGTGATCAAAGCTCTCTGTTCAGAAGCAACACAAATCTGCAGAGCCTGTCAATTAGGTATATTTCTTGTCTACCTTAATCAAGTAAGTATTCTTCTCTTTCTCTATAGCACCGCCAATGCCTGTTTAATGTCATTTGTATCATATTAAATGTGACTAACTGCCCTCGTGTAGAATGACGGAACAAAATCTCAGAATCCCATTTGCCTACCGGGCGCTTTTCCTTTATTTTGAACCCTTCGCAGCCTTCTTTGGCTCTCTGCTGCTCCATTTTCGCCCGAAGCTATTCCTCAATACGATGACCCCAGTTGCAAAGTATGCGGCAGACAATCAGGTCATCTACGACCAGCTCGCGGCGACGTATACTTTATTTGCGTTCAATGAGGCTGTCATCTTGCGTATTACCAAGGATCTGCGTATCTGGAAAGCACTCCTGGTTGGCATTCTCGTGTGTGATGCTATACATCTGTATGGAAGCTGGGCGGCACTTGGCGGCGACGTATTCTGGGATGCACGATCCTGGAGGGCCGAAGATTGGGTGAATCTCGGAAGCCTTTGGGGACAAGCAGCCTTTCGGGTGGCTTTCTTGGCGGGAATTGGACTGAAAGACGCTGTATCTGTGAAGAGAGAATAATCGGACATGGATACAAACAGGCCATCATGAAGCGTGGGGCAGGTGCTCTATTGCTGAGATTCAACATCATGCTGGAGAATTGCCGCGTTTACTGGAGACCTGCAGTATCAGTACATGTCCAATGCTGAATGAACGGCAATTAGTATTCACCAAACATTAGAGAGAGAAATAGCCCAAGTAGGCATATAAGATGCAGTATTATTAGTACTATCTATGAAACCCAAATCTTCAAAGAGCGAGCGCAGAACGATTCCGAGATGAAGGTACCATTAAAGCAATATAAAAACAGATAATCGATCAACTTTTAGTATTGACAGCTGATATTTGAGCGTGCTCCTCTCTCTGGTCCTAAACGTCCTATTACTGCTCCATCGCACGAGCATCGAATGGAATGGCGTCCCAACGCACCCGACGCAAGTGGCGTTTTGGATCCTTGATGCTGTGCCGCGCGTGCAGCCAGCGGCGATTGTCCATCAGTATAATGGACCCTGCTGGAAAGTCTTGGGCGGTGAGATGCACTGTTGATTGTGACTGAGCTCTGTGGTCTTGCACTGCCGTTTCAAGCTCTTGTAGTGCTTTTGCCGCCGGTTCTGTCAATGCGGTTACGAGATCCCTCCTGAACCGTAGCGTGCTATGCTGGCCTTGTTCGTCGGCTGCCATCAGGCTTCCTACAATGTTCCGTTTTCGAGGATCTTTGATGAACTCTGGAGGAATCGTGATGCTGTACTCTCGTCGCATTAAGGACTCTCGGGTGGTTGGGGAGAGAGACAAGCTTAGCCGCTGAGTGTTCATGGCCGACAAGGTCCCTCCGCCAAATCGATCTTCCTGGAGAACGTGGAGTGCAAAATATCGTGGCGGCAGATCCTCATAGCTGCAGTCGGTGTGCCAAGGGAACTCTTCCATTGTTTCCGACCGAGCTTGGTGGTTGGCAGTCTGGAAGACGGTGCTGTTGGGCCTCACGTCCCAGAACCATCCGCGCGACGCGCTGTGCGATATGGGAAGTTGATGGCCATGATGTTGATGAAGGCCCTGCACTAGTGCTCTCAGGTACTCGCTGTCGGGATCTGGAAAGCCCAGGCCGATTTTGAGTATCCCGTATTTCTGGAGACTTTTGTGAACACTGCCAATATGACGCGGCTGCGTGGCGTGCTCAAGATGAGGCGCTGTCAAATGAGGTACATTGGGAGGGTTCACAGCAGCAACTGATGCTGCGCAATGCCGGCTGGATGTGGAAATCCGGGCGAGGTTCCAATGTCGAGAAGCCGAAATGTGTAAGTTTGGGAGGTTTCTTGAGCGCAGGGAATGCGCAGACGGTAGACGCATTTTCAGAGGTTTGAATATCATGGTCTTTGAGAATAGAAGATTGCCTGTCAGTATTTCATATCTTCCAAGGTACTCTCACCACTGTATTACTGAGACTAATCATGTTATTATTCAGATATTGACTAATACGATTTCTAGGCTCGTCGCCCTTGCAGTGATAGCCTCTTACCCCGGCGCCAAGCATCTCCTCCACCAACTTCATCCCGTCATAAGTGATAGATTAAATTGTAATGGGTGATACAAACAAGAATAGGCGAGAGGAGGAGCTCAGTTTAACTGAGACACTGTAAGACAATGTAATTCTACCACATGTACACCGCTATTTTACGTTCCCGAGACCTGTAACCTGCTTGGGCGGAAACCTGAGACATTGTGTTACCTTGAATCTGGACGCTGACTCCTCATCGTGGTCTATATCCCCAAGAATATTTTTTTTCTTCGTTCAATGAATTCTTCCTGCGCGTTATTTGTCCTAGGCTTTCTCCAAAAAATTACCAATCGTTATAACCTCAGCATGGTGAAATCTGAGGTTTCTTCTCGACCCAAGCATCGGCCGAAACGGGCGGCTGAGTTGAAATGGCCTATTCTTCTCGGCTCTCTGGCCATTTACATCATACTCTGGAAATCTTATAAGCGCTCTGCCTTCAACCTTCAACAAACGCTGCTTTCTGTTCCCTCCGCCGAGCATGTACGGACCTGGAGCGCCTACTACACCTCCGAAACGCATTTTGTCGGCCAAGGTCTGAGCCAGGCGATATGGACAGAGGCCAGATGGAAGGAGTTTGGTATCACCGATACTCAAATTGCTTCTTACAATTCTTTGATTCCAGTACCCACGGGTCATCAGCGACTAGCTCTCCTTCGTGGAGATGAAGTCCTTTATGAGGCACCCTTGGTAGACGATTTCACCACCAAGGGAGGTGATATAAATGCCAGTTTCTACCCTGCCTATTTGGGTTTCTCAGGCAATGGCAACATATCGGCTTCCTATATCTTTTGCAACTTTGGCAGCGCAGAAGACTTTCAAGATCTCAAACGAGCCAATGTCGATGCCGCAGGAAAGATTGGCATCATCAAACTGGCTAATGTATCACCTTACTTGCGCCTTCGTAACCTAGATGTCTTTCGAGGAGAGCAATTAGCAAATGCCGAAAGAGCAGGTTTGGTTGCTGTTGTCTTTTATACTGATCCGCAGAACGACGGCCCTGTGACTGAAGCCAACGGGTACAAAGCGTTCCCAGCCGGACCAGCACGACCGCTGGCGGCCATCGAAAGAGGGTCGGTTGCTACAGTCGGTAAGTGATAAGCCTCTCGCACTAATTTTCGTTGCATCATGCTCACGAACGGTACCTAGGCAACTTTCGCAATCCCAACTCTCCTAAAATCCCCTGCATACCCATGTCTTACGCTGATGCCATTCACCTTCTGGGGGCTTTAAACGGCCATGGATCTTCAGCAGAAGAGCTCGGGCCTCGCTGGCATGGAGGTGGCCTCGAGTTCTACGGCGTACACTACAATGTCGGACCCTCGCCTGCCGGTATATCGCTTCATCTCGTCAACGAGGCAGACGTGATCGAGGCTCCGGTTCACAACGTGATTGGCACGATTCCTGGAACAATCTCGGATGAGGTTGTTATCCTTGGAACCCATCGGGACTCTTGGGGCCGTGGCGCGGGAGATCCAGGCAGTGGTTCCGCGGCTCTGAACGAAGTTGTGCGCAGCTTTGGTGTAGCACTCCGGCATGGCTGGCGGCCACATCGCACCATCGTTTTCGCCAGCTTCGAAGGTGAAGAGATTGGCCAGGTGGGATCTTTCAGTTGGATCATGGATCACTCCAAATGGCTGAAATCCTCTGCTGTTGCATATCTCAACGTTGTTGTTGCCGCGGCCGGCTCCAGGTTTCAGGCCAAAGCCAGTCCGCTTCTCCACAGGGCAGTTCTTACTGCCACGGATATTGTTGCCTCACCAAATCAGACTGTGGCTGGTCAGTCGGTGCGAGATGTCTGGGGAGGGGCCATTGGCACTCCAGGTGGTGGTGATGCCATGACCTTTATGGGCCTCCCATGTATTTCGACGGTTGACTTCAGCTTCTCTCAGGGAATAGGGGACGGTGCCTTTCCATATCATACTGGCTTTGACAGCTTCGAGTGGATGGACCAAATCGGCGACCCGGGGTGGAATTATCATATTACTAGCGCCAAGGTATGGTCTATCATGGCCGCATATCTTACAGAGTCTGCTGTGCTCAACACGAGTGTCGATGACTATGCATCGGCATTAAAAAAGTGGATGAATGAACTCTGCGGCAGCAACTTGTGTTCTTCCAAAGTTGACCTGACGGTGCTGAACAATGCAGTCCAACGACTAACACGGGAAGCTAAGAGATTCGACAGCTATGCCGAGTCACTGAGAGTATCTCAAAACGCGCGGTGGAGGCCTTGGTCAAGAGACAATTTGAATGCGGCAATTCGCGGTGCTAATAAAATTTATACTGCGTTTGAACGTCAGTTCTCCCACGAGCCAGGCGTCCTGTCCCCCAGCTCTCATCATGTCCTATATGGGCCAGCTGCTTGGCACAACGAACAACCACCCTTTAAAGTACTGTATAATAGCCTGAAGAAACAGGATTGGGAAGATGCCAAGGTAAGAAGCATTTATTCTCTCCACCCTGAGAAATTGCCAAGCTAACGGTAGCAGAAATGGAGAGATGTTATAGCGGAAAAAATTGATGATGCTGCCCAGCTGCTAGAGGATCATCTAGAAGAGGTAAACCAACAAGACTATACCTGGGCTCTGTAAATGTACACCAAGCGTTGCCGAGCAATGAAAGGCCTCGTTTCATTCAATCGTAGCTATTCTTACATGTTGTTGCAATACTAAATAATTATAATGAGCTATTTCACCTGAACTCACAGCATCAAATATTTTGGAGAAACAAGCCGAGATTGCGAGTTTGTACATTGTCAAGCTGACTGTACCAACCCGTGCCATGCTGGTGAGCCTTTTGCAGCCGGAACTGGCTAGAGATACCCCGGTCCCCAGCCGTCTCTAGGTCTGCAGGGAGGCGACGGCAGCTCGTCCAACAGTTAGCACCAAAGCCCGCACGGGCAAATGCTGGCCTATTAGATCCGGGGTTACTTTGAAGCGGTTACTTTGAAGCTGGAGTTTGACGAAGAAGTTGTGTACCAATTGCTTGCAATTTCTTGTTTTTAACAACCGCTTAATTCAGTGTGCTGATTTACCGCGAGAGTGTGATAAGACATGTGTGACTGACACGTGTAACTAGCACCATATTCCTGGCACAGCAGTTTCTTGCCCTTGGGCATTAGTAGTTTTATACGAATGTACTGTCAGATTATAGTGAGACATTGACGGCTGGTGCTACGTCACTAACACCGAGAGACTCAGCTCTTTAGTAATACTGCCATCACACACCATTAGCTGCAGTAGTCATACCACCCACGGGAAGAGTAATATGAGACATTGATAAGCCTTCGCAGCTCTTTGGCTATCCAGCACAATTGTGAAACAACTGCGGAATAGAGAACATCATAATTATCCCCAACCATGGCAGGCTTCCGCCCCCACTTCCCTACCCGACTCTCCCATGTTCGTAAATGGGATCTTTTCGTCCTCATCTGCGTGGTCTTATAGCAGTGCCTCTGCAATGCCTTGACATGCCGCGCTTCTTCGCCTTTGCACCCACTACTTTAGAAGATAACAGTGAAGGAATAGAAACACCAGAATCGACTATTTTGGTCAATTAACGTCCAATTCGGACGCGTTCTTTACAAATTGTAAAATATGAGAATCACAGTAGAATATCAGCGGCTACTAGTCACAAAAGTGAGACAGAAACGTCTTAGAACTCCGAACAAAATGATTCACGCAGAGCTTATGCTCTTTTGTGTATAAATCTTCCACAGATTTTTGGATCTGTGTCTTCTGATCGGTTTTGCATATGAGAAGGCAAAGCGTGCGAATTCATCAAACTGGCCACAACAGCTCGAAAGACCATGTGTTACCCCAATATCTAATATATCAGCCTCGCTTTTCGACACAATTTGAGCTCTGGACTCCGAACGATTGGGTTTCAAGTCATTTAGATGGACGAATCAGCGCCTCTTCTACAAGACCAGCCTCGACACCTTTCCCATAAACGGCTGTTGGTCATCTTTCCAGCACTCGCTTTGATACATTTTATTTCCTTCCTCGACCAAACAGCCATCTCGACAAGTCTGCCCGCCATCGCTGCTTCGCTAGATATCGGCGCGTCCATCTCGTGGGTGGGAGCCAGCTTTCTCGTCACCAGCACCAGCATCCAGCTCATCAATGGCCGGCTGTCGGATATATTTGGTCGCAAGGCCTCTCTGGTCGCGGCCATCTCAATCATGGGCATCGCAAACCTCCTTTGTGGTCTTTCTACAACGCCTATAGAGCTATTTGCCTCGCGTGCTCTCGCCGGATTTGGCGCGGGAGCCATCAATGCGCTTGTGCAGATTGCTATTGCTGACATCACGACTTTGGAGCAACGCGGCTACTATTTCGGCATCATGGGCGTAGCGGTGGCTCTTGGCAACGGCTTGGGCCCTGTTATTGGCGGGCTGCTCAGTCAGGCGGTTGGCTGGCGGTGGGTATTCTGGTTTGTCTGTCCCTTGTGCGTTGTCGCCATCAGCTATCTCGTCTCAGTGTGGCCTGTTTCACGCTCTGTCTCTAGCGAGTATGAAATGTGGGACAAGCTGAAGCTGGTGGACTGGGCGGGAGCTCTGGCGAGTTTGTTTGGCATCACATTGCTCTTGGTAGGACATGGAGATGGCCTCCTAATCATTATACGTATCCTGACGCTGAGCTATCGCCTAGGTTCCGATATCACAAGGCGGCTCGACCCAGTCTTGGGGCTCACTGGCAACGATAGCCATGCTTACTGCTGGCGGAGTGCTGATCGGTGTCTTCTTGGCCATCGAGTTACGATTTGCGAAGCTGCCTCTGTTGCCCGCTCGATTGTTCTGTTATGGCTGCTCCAACAATATTCTCATCTTCGCCAATATCCTCATCGGCTGGATCTTCTGGGGCAACATGTTTGCCCTACCGCTGTATTTGCAGAATGTCCGCGGACTCAGCCCTGCCCAGGCTGGAGCCCTGATGCTGCCCATGGTTATCACTCATGGGCTCACATCCGGCCTGACCGGCATTCTCATATCCGTGATTGGGCATTATAAACCTATTATCGTTGCTGGAGCCGTTTGTTGGGTCCTGGCCGCCATTGGAAAGACGCACTTCCATCAGACAACCCCGGTATGGGAAATCATCGTGGTTGGTGTCTTTGACGGCATGGGTGTAGGATGCTCCCTGCAGCCCGGTAAGTGCATTCTACTAATGTACAACGTCTCTCATATTCGCTAAGCCATGCCTTTATAGTACTTATTGGCCTGTTTGCCGGGTCCGACGCCCAAGACCGAGCTGTTCTGACCGGATTGCGGAATTTCCTGCGAGACTTTGGAGGAGCAACTGGAACTACCAGTACGTACGCTTTTGCTTGGCTGCCTAGGTAATTACTCAATGTCTAACGATCATCTTCCCGTAGTCTCTGGTGCTATCTTAGGCAACATCCTATTCAGCCAATTGAAATCGGCATTCAGCTCGGACCTCATAGCGAAGCTGACTTCGTCGGCATTTGCGCTGAAAGACCTGGATCTGAGCGATGAAGAACGAAGCATGATCTCTCAAGCGTACACGAATGGCCTCTGCGCGGTCTTTTCCTGCTTCGCTGTGCTTGGTGTCGTTCACCTCTGCGCTTGCCTGTGTATTCATGACTGTGGTCTAAAACGGGAAAATGGGAAACAGCAACAAAGCGTCATCGTGGAAACGGGCACAGGCGAGAGTGAGGATGATGAAGGATGCTGAGTTAAAACACACTGGGCTTACCAAGAACGATGGCTGAGTAAAGGTAACAAAAGTAAGTTAGCAATTTCTGATCGCGAACAAATAAGATTAACTATCTAAAAAGTAGACAGGTACAAAAGTCGAAAGGCAGTACATATGGTTTGAAGGCAATAGAGCGCATTATAAATATGGAAAAAGCAGCGATTAACCAAGTGTGCTAAATAAGCAAATGGCTGTGATAAAAGAATGTTGCGGCACAAAGGAGATGTAGAACGAATGTTTATAGCACAGTTTAAACCCTCTCACCCCGTTCACCTGCATAGTTATACCATCAGTAGAAAATGCGTGAAGCCAGCACCCACTCTCTCTTGGACGTCTCCAATGCATCAACACCATTCCATTCCTCCTCCAGTTCCCCAAACTTCCATGTTGCGGGTAGTGTGTATTGCCATGGTAACTCTCCCGTAATTCCGCCAAACGTGAAATCTGCATTCAGTTTAGCAGAGAGGTCATGGAAAGTCTTCTCTCGTCTGTTCATATCCTCCAGCTCATAATCCTTGAAACGAGAGTGTAGCTTCTGTAGTAGCTCCAAATGAAGCTCCGCTGTCTGAGAAAGGAGCTGAATGTCGCGACGAGTATAGCCGTTGTAAACAATTTCGGAGTGGCGGCATATCTCCGTCAATACTGCCTCGTGAAGGTCCATAGCATAAGAAGCATAGCTGGTATCTCCTCCCAAGGCAGTGGTGACCAAGACATTTGAGAACAGTTGGGATACTGCCAAAGTCTCCGGGTGAAGTCTCCCAAGACCCCGTTGGAGATTATAATACAGCTCCCTAACAGTCTCAATAGCTGCACTCCATCGATTCTGAGCACACTGCGCATGCACTAAGCAAGTGCCAATCTCAGCGATTGTCGGCAATTCTGAGTCAGACACGGCCAATAGGTCGCTGCGCATGTTCCAGAGGGGAGAAAGTACGAGCTCAAGTTGTTTATAATTGCTCTGCCGGTATAGGAGATGGATGAGACCAATCAAGTCTTCAGAGGGGAGCGTTTCAAAAGCAATATCCAAGCTATTGATCGCATCGATGACAATAGCCATGATATCTAATGAAGTTTTCAGTAGGGCTTCACTGAGAACTGCATCGTCAGGATGCGAAGCATCTATTCCGACCAAATACTGAGCCAGTATGCATCCGTAGCGGACGCGGCCAGCATGATAATACAACTTCTTCTCCTCAGAAAAGCGGAATATGAACAAGCTGATTTGATTTGCCTTGTCAAATTCATTCTTGTCCAACAGATCTTTGACTAGCTCGTTCCCGATTTGTAACATGAATGTCTCAAAATCAAAGTTGAGCGAAGGTCGATCCTGTCCTAGCTCCTCCATCAAGTAAGTATAGAAGAACAGTAATATCTCATCGCTGCTGCTTGTCTCAAAGTATTGAGAAAATACGACCTTGAAACGTTTCATAAGATCCTCATCGAGGTCGTCAACAAATTCATGGCGATGATGGATTTTCCAGAAATGGCGCAGTTTTGCACCATATTCCAGAATGATCTCCAATTTGGCTTCTTCTCTGATCTTCTGCGAATACTTCTCAAGTAGCAAAAACTCCAATACATTCTCAGTCATGACTTTAGAGTAAGAGAGTCTCTCGTGGGGCTGTTCAAGGCCGTGAGCGAATACTATCATGAAAATAAAGACAGCCTTCTTCATCTGAGACTCATGATCAGGGTGAACGTCTCTATGAGAATGCTTGTGCCCGTGAGTGATTGCCTTGCGCATCTTGTGAAGAAGATCTCCGCCTTTCTGTGTCAAGCCTGTTGCGGCAAAAAGGGTAGCAATCTCATGCGCTACATGGAAGAGCTCGATGTTGACGGTGGCTACGGTAAGGATATATTTGATGGCTTCCTCCAGAAATTGGTAAATGCGCTCAGAAGCGTTCAACTTCTGGTATAAGAGCACAACATTCTTCAAATAAACCAGAGCTTCACCTGGATTGGATTTAAACTCGTGCTTATGCTTATCGTAGGTTTCGAGTGTGATGGTGATAGCGCGCTCTGATTCAAATTCTGCTGTTTGGGACTCCTCAACCATTGTCACATACATCCTTGATAAGAGTTTCTTGACAGTTTCAATGGTCGTGATCATGGTGACTTCGGCGTTTGTGGTGGTTCTCTTAAGTACATCTTCGTAGGCGCTGACAGAAACCTTGTAGTAGTCTTTGTGTGCCTCGCATATCTTGGCCAGAGCAATAAGCGTTTTGACTACCAAGGCCTCATTGTTGCTTGTCTTGGTGATGATGTCTCTGTATTTAATAGCAACGTCATATCGCTTGGAGAAGTCAGCCTTGGCATGATGATCCAGCACATAAGAGTATCTATCATAGACTGATGCAATTGCCTCCGTATCAATCGTATATTCTCCCTCAACCACGTGTTCTTCGTGGTGTCGAGTGATAGCTACCCATAGGACAATACATATAGCATGTAGTTTTTCCCAGGAACTGCGGGCATCGTAATGCTTGCTGAGAACCAAGGCAGCTTTAAATGCATGACGATGACAGTAATCCAGGCCCTCGTTGAGTATATTGACAATCTTTTCGTAATAGATGTACGCGTCTTCATAGCCAAGAGCCATAGAGCAGTCTGCCAACAGATAGAGCGTCTTGATAGTCAAAGCATGTTTTGGGCCCAGTTCTCTCTCATATTTTTCTAGCACTTCTTTGTGGACGTTGATAGCTTCTGTATGGCGATGATGTACTTCGTAGAATGCGATCAAGCTATTGGTGGCAGCTTCATACAGTTCAGCGCCAGTAAGAGGGTTAGATTCGGTGCCGAGATTATCCTCTAGACTTAGGGTACTGCAGGCGGCAAAAATTTGCGAGTAAATCTTCTCAGCCATAGAAAATAGTCCTTGAGTCGAGTAACAATTAGCCAAGCGGTGTGCTATATCCAAACATTCCCCTGTCGAGTATTGGGGGAGCTTAATCTTGGAAGAATCTGCGGTAAAGACTTCGCCCCAGGTAGAATCCAGAGTCTTCTTGAGCGTTTTCTCAGCATCGCGCCAGTTTTGTTGCTGAACGTAAACGCTTAACAGCGCCTTGGATGCCGAGAATAAGGTAGTATCAGACTCGTCATGATGATGTTGATGCACGAAATGCTCAAACAACTCTTTCACTGCTTTTTCAGTTGACTCAGTAACAGTAGTTGTCTTTGTAGTTACCACTGTCATGGTCGTCTCTGTGATCTCTTTAATCACTTCAGTGATAAGAATTGCAGTAGTCTGGGCTTCTTTACTATACCCTTTGCTGCTGAATGAGTTCCAGACTTTCTTCAGAATGGACACGGCAATGCTCGTCAACCCGGTAGCTCTGCATGCTTTTGCCACATCTCTCATCTTTGTGGTGTACTTGATCACTGCTTCGTATGTCTCGGTCTCACCGTTAGTTGTACATTCATGGAACTCTTTACCCTCGCTGTACTCTGCGGCCAGACAGAGAAGTATGCTGCTAGAATCCTTCTCACGGCCTTGCCTGCGAAGAAACTTGATATATTCAAGTGCAATGTCAATTTTGACTGAGTTGGCATCCACGTCAGCTATTCCATCACATATGAGAGTAATGCTTTGCCAAAGGCTGACATAAAGCCTTTCAGCCTCAAAGTAGTGCTTGCATTGTTCAAATGTGTTGGCCAACCAGAGCCAATTCTTTATGCAAAGATAATCTGTAAACTCTTTGCCAATTTCAAAAATGAGCTGTTCAAGTTCGCCAACCCTGTCTACCGACGGGTCGTTGAAAACGATATCCAAGGTAACGAAGTACCTATACACCCGTCGTGCCTCTTCCGACTCGCTGCCATATTTGGCGGCAGTGGCAGTATACAGCTCTTTATAGACATCTATAACATGCTCTTCTTGCTTGCTATCAATATAGAGCTTTGTGAGCGTCTTATACCAGATGATCACCTCGTCGCTCGAATATCCATGCTTATGCTGATCAATTCTGATAGCTAGCTGGATCATTTCGGCATAGCACTCCACAACATCAATTCTCTTTTGAGTGTGAACAGTAGAGATTTCAGTCTTGCTAGTAATCTTCAAAGTCGCCATGTACTTTAAGAAATGACTAGTACAGCTATGCACGATGACCGATTTCGCAGTCAAGATCTTTTCTCCAAGCTTGGCTGCCTTGTAGAAGTACCATGCTGCATCGGAGTTGGAGCCAAAAACATGGAGATAGGTGTATCCAAGGCTGATTAAAGTGTGCACCACTGCAACATGTTCACCAAAGCATGCTTGTCGGATTTGGAGAGCGAGGTTGTGATTGTGAACGAGTTGCTCTTTTGCATATACTCTACTCCAGCAAGTCCTTTCAAGAAAAAGCAGCTTAATGGAGTCAGGGAATACATTCACAAGTTCTGACTCAGACAAGTCGGACTTTTGAAAGTGCATAACCCAATACTGAACGACGTATTGGAGCAATGAATCTATCTGGATGGTAGATAGAGCAAGGCCATTATGTACATCGTCTATGGTGGGCTCTGTATCTCTTTTCAGAGTGCGTTTGGCGTACAGAAGCAGTATCAACGTCAATTGTCGATGCGCTTCTGCCTCAGCCGGAAACAAATCGCTTCCAAGTTGCGAGACCATGAATAAGTGGACGGCTTTAGTGCGAAAATGAATATGACCGCCTCGAATTACGATCAGGCCACAGCTGGATTCAGAGATGAGTGCTGCAACATCGAAAGGCGTGGGAGATACCGAATTCATATGCATATGAAGATCAATTGAAAGTATTTGAGCAGCCTCTTCGATAGTGAGCGGGCGTGTCACCACAAGCATGGCGGCCAGAAGAGTCCTCAAGGAGTGGCTTCTCGAAGAGTGGCGTTTATCAAACTCCATAGTTTTCATAACCTTGAGCAATATATCTGATTCCATATCGAGGCCTGATTTTAGAAGCGACACCTTTGATTGTTCTTCAGACAATAACTGGGAAGCGTAAAAGGACCAGAGCCAGTTATTGTTTGCCTTTGCCATGATTGTTTTGAAGAGCTCCTTGCGTTCCGCAGAGCTCAAACTGTTGAAAGCGTAAGACCGAGAGAGTATCTCGAAAAAATAAGCTTCGATATCTTTTTCAACTTTCATGCTAGGAATTGCATGTTCATGTTCTCTGACATTATCGGGAATTGAGCGGGAGAATGTCACAATGCGGACATTTGGGAGCCCGTGGATGCAAGTCTGGAGGTTGTTGTAGAACTCGGCGTCACCACCAGCGATTCCTTCACAGCCATCCAAAATCATGAGTATCGACGCATGTTGAATGTGAATAGCTTTGAGTGAGACGTGGAGGGCGTCCCATAGTACAAGCTCAGTGGGTTCAGAATCTGCTTCGCCCGATAGTTGCTCAAAGACTTGCGCGATGCTCTTATATACATCGATATTGCCCACATTCTCCTTGAGGATTCTGTATAGAATATTCTTTAGAAACCCAACTGGAGTTGGTTGACTTGGCAGATGGTATGCTACAATGTTCAATTAGCAGTGTTATACTTCGGTAGAAGTGGAATAACTTACGAAAATCGTATCGAAGAACATGATTAGACATAACATGAACAGGCCTCGCAAGCCTTTCCTCTATCCACCCAGCGAGAAATGTCTTACCAGAGGACTCCTCGCCAGTAATGCATACAATCTGGCTAGTGTTGTCATCAGAAAGAATATTCTTCAACCAGTAGCCGACTTCAGTCGATGTGTTGGCATAATGACCAATCTTTTCGAATAAGCCATTGGGAACATAATGGCTCTCATTAAGCTGGAGTCTTGATTGAAGAAGGTTGATATTCGTAGAAAGGCCTGCATCTTCGAGCTTTTGCTTCCAGATCTCATTAGAGAGTGTCTCTTTGAAGCGCCAAATTTGTTCGACCTTTGCTCTGAAGTCGGAGCCAAATTCAAGAGATTTTGATGACCCAGGCTTGGCGTTGCTAAAATTTTGTTCATATAGTGTTCTCATGCCGTTAAGAAAGACTATTATACTGTGAAAAGCCTGAATCGCGGCACTCAATATCTCATGCGAAGGCTGCTCGAGATTATATACTCGGATAATGTCTGTGTACAACACGGAGACTTCGTAAAGAGCTGAAAAGGTGGGTAGAAGAGTCTCAGCTTGGGTATAGCCAATCTAGATATATTTGAAGTCACATTAGCTATTGTTCGGTATGATAATGCCAACATTCTGATTCTGTGAGACATACCTCTAGTAAAGAGTGAGCAGTTGTCAGAGCAGTGGTAATTAGGTCAATGGCGCCGTTGATAGAAGCATGGCTATTCTGTCCATTGAGGAGAACCTCTTGACCGTTGCCTTGTCCAGATTCTCCATTGAGGAAAGTATTGATCTTGTCTCCAAAATCCGATATATGAAGCCCAAAAAATTGCGCAGCATGAAGCACGCGGTCCCAGGCGCTGCCCCTGCCAGGCATCCGACGAAGTCGTTCATTTGAAATGTATTCAAGGTAGTAGTCAAGAGTAATATGGGTAACCTCAGGTGTAGGAGAGACTTTAGGGCGAGATTTATTCTTGGTATATATCGTTTGCATCTTGAATGGTTTGCTCTCTACCACCTCAGTCAGTTTGCTAATGGCAGTACTGGAAGTTATGACTCTGTTAACAGCTTTTTCAACCACTTCATTGTGATTGTTGCTGTGTTGAGGTGCCGACACTTGGGAGATTATGGCAGTGTTATCCGAAGGCCCTGGTGTAGTCGATACAACAGGATCAGGAGGAGTGTATGACACTACCAGGCCACGAGATTTACTGGGTTCCATGGTGGCAGATCGTCGAGAAATCGTAGGAATTATCACAGTCTGAGATGGAGTTGAGCCGCTGGCAGTAGAATCGATGCTGGCGGAGTCGTTGGTCGTAGGGTCAGCGTTTCTGTTCTTTTTCTTTCCTAAACCGACCGAGAGTGTTAGACTAAACTTGCAGTAAAAGAGGCTGAGAATCGCCGTATAACTAAAGTTCATAAGCATGAGATCTGACGCACCTTTATTAGTAAAATTCTTAAACATGCTGAGTTGGAAGATGATATCTATCGGTCTCTCAGTCCCGGATAGATATAAAACAGGGACATCAGTCAAGAAATCGTCTCATAAGCGATAGTTAAATTGAAGATGGAGGGCAATGAATGATAGATTGGCGAGGAATGCTAGACTTTTATATACAGTTTGTTTCCCTTGCTCCTTCACGGGAACAGTGTACAAACATGGCTCAATATTGCAAACACTATACTCATAGGCGCGTTTGGTAATATGAGTGACAATAACAAATTGAACTCTACCATTAGAATCAATCCTACGGCATACCTCACCGAGGACCCCTTTGATTGGTTACAGCATGCTTCTCAGCTTGGAATAGTCCGCATAAACGTGTGGTATTGCATACAGGTGAGTGGATACTGTCTCCGACGCGGCTCTGAGATAAGGCTGTTGAACCAATTAGACATGGATAGAGCTTGCTTACCGCTGTCATCAACTGAGACTTGCGTCGGGGCCGAGTTTATGTACATTGTGCAAAGCCAAGACCGCTCGTATACGCTCGAAGGCATTGCTTAGATTGTATGCTACGCAGGAACTCGCATATCATCCAATACCTCTTATACTAGCGTCTCCTATAAGCTGTGACTTTGCATTTTTGATATACTGAGAAAAGTGATTATTCTCTAGCGTACTCTTATATCAGATACCATGGTCATGGCTATGGTCTTTTGCTTTTTATTTTTTAAGTGCACTGCATACGAGTTTACACAAATCTATCTTTGATAGCTTCATTGAATAAAACCCATGAGTATTGTGCATGACCACGTCAGAGCCTTGTACGCTGTTACCCAGCCGCACTGCTCGCTACCGCCCTGCATAAACCCTGCTTCAACGGCTTCGGCCTGGCCGCAGAGCTTCAACCTTAGGCTACGTGGAGCTATAGCATAGGCCTGCTGCCTTGAATAGATATATTAAACTATTATTGACTATAGTAACAGTAACTGCCTGTGACCTCTTTCATTGGCCGATAGGGCATACTCGCATGGTCTTCTATAAGACACTGGGGTAGATACGGCAGGGTTTTACCCGGAGAGAACGGAGCCCTTACAATATAGAATTTATTTATCATCAGTCGAAGGGCTCCGTAGACTATTGCATGAATCGATAGTTTGGTATTGAAATTACTTGTTTGCGCAGCTCCGTGAAGATCATCCTAGATGGTATGTTCAGCTGCAGCCTCTCCGACGCGGCTCGCTCAGCCGCAGCTGAAAACCGAGCTGCTTTACTCGATAAATGGGAGGAAAATCAGGCAACTGATATTTGAGATTATATACCGAGGCTGTGTAAGGAGCAGTTTTATGGGTTTCACCGCAGGTCCTCATCCGCCACATTTGCAGTTCTTTTTGTCAGCCCGCAGGTAGCCTATAATTACTCCGTATGGAACTGATAGAATAGCTAGAGGCCTAATTCTTCGACAATTTTCAGGGATGGTTTATCAGTGATTACCGTTTAAGAGCAGAATTGGTTTCTAAAAGCATTCGACTTTGTCATATCCCAGCGGTCCCGGCGATTCAATCGGTATGATCGGGGATTCTCATTGACAAGGCACGTTCAGATTTACCGCAACCGATTGCTCCGCGATAAAATGAAGATATCTGGCCATTTATTTCTTTCGGGTTCTCTAAAAAAGAACGACTAGCCACAGAGACCGGGCGATGGCGTTAATCTTGAATCAGGGACGATTTGCTACCGCCCGAATTCAAACATGTACTATGGTTCAGCTAATTGTCAGCAATAATCCAGCTGTTTCGGATGATGTAGGGAGCTGCTCTTGCTATTCTGCCAACCAATGGCGCGATTATCCGTGGACATCTGCTTACCTCTTTGCTTTTTATATGATCCTTTTCGGCATATACCCGGCGAGAGGCTGGCTGAATGGCCATAAAGGCATTAGCCCCTCAGCTCATAATCGGGTCGCAGCTCACAACAGACGCAGGGCGCGTGCCTCTTTGGCATTGTGGTATGGAAGAGCTATGAGAACATTGCAACACAATTAAAATAGTGCTCTAGGCTATATCAACAAGTTTTGAAGACATCCTCCGCTGTTGAAACCGACGGGTTCTGGCTGCGGTTGGCCATGGCGGGGCTGCATTGTGTGTTCAGCAAGCCACAGAAGCAACTTGGCTGCTAAGCCAGCTCACTTCGCAGCCTGCCTCGAATATGTAGCAAAAGAATCTCAATTGACAAATACTTATAAGACGCGACATGCAATCGATCTTCAGACAGTCGTCGAGTATCGCCTGTCTGGACATCCAGCTTCAGCAGCTGCGTAGCGCCAGCCAACGCCCTTTACCAGCGTTGAGCATCGTACTGTGCACGATATACGCGGCACGATGTCTCTTTCTCCTCTCGCCCACAATGCTGAAAACACGATTACTCTCATCAATGACCGCAAAGAGATAGTCTTCTGTTCCATTGTCGACAGAGACTCCAGCGAGGCTTATGGCAAGGCAGTGGCTGCTGGGGCCCTTTTCCTTTCTATTCTCGGCTTGGCCTCTGGTGCCGCAATGCCTTCACCTGCGCTGCTGATAGGGCTTGGAGGCCTATATCTGTCGAGCCAGTCGCCCTTTCACAATTTTGACGCAACTCAAAGCCCTGAAATGGTCAGCAGGGTGCTTTTCTTAAACGACATTCTCAAGCTATCTCTCGAAAAGGGAAAGTCTGGCGTTATTCTCCTCTTCCATATCCAGATCCACGGAACACAGGTCAAGGTCACGCAATACGAGAAGGAATGCTTAGTGGACATTAACTACGTCGGAAAGATTATTGAAGGGGATTCCAATGAGAAAAGGGATTACTTGACCTTTAATATCACCGGCACACACAAGTTAGCCCATCGAAGATATTTGGCAGTTCGCGGTATATCGCCAGGCGGTATAATTTCCCACTCGACAGATTGGAAAGACATTCCTGAGCCAGGATCCGCGATTGTGTTTGACGCTTCTGGAAAGCTAGCGAGCTACTACCCTCAGAAGAAAGAAAGCCATGGCAAAGATCTCTTTGAGAAATGCACATTCAATTTCAAGAAAGATGCTGTCCTTCAGATAGTTCAAGGAGAAAGTGATCACATAAGCTCGAGCCTATCAGTTTTAAACCTTACTGATGATAAGAATACGCCTGTCCTCAAGATGCACGGATGGAGATGCAACTATCTAGGTACCAAGATTGGGAATGCATTGGATAACGAGCTTCAAAAAGCTCTGGGCATCATCCGCGATAATACGAAGAAGTCGTACTGGGCATATCAATGGATTCGAGATTCTCAAAAAAGAAATTATGGCGACCTGTATGGCCTTACTTGGCCTCACGATGGGGACAGTATATTTCGCGTCTCAAATTCAGAGTTGTTTTTCGTTATCGAAGACAAAGATTGGACATATACATCCACTATTGTGAAAGGATAAAGGTTTAGAGCATATTAACGATAACAATATCGCGACATTTTTATATCCAGACTCTGTGGACATAGACATGGTACTTTTACGCAGAAAATTTATCGAAGGATTATCATTGCTGTTTCTATAATTCATCGTTTAAAACTAGAATACTAAACAAGTTGTCGGTCAACATTTACAGAAAATTTAGTAGCAATAATTGTGATTGGGCGATAAATGATGCCTTGTATGGAAAAGCGCGCTTTGGAAAAAAATATGCATCCTCCTCTGACTTGTACTATAACCTCTTTCATACGCTCGACACAATTGACAGCCTTATTAACGCTCAGTTAACTTACTGCAGTGCTCTATATGAAGTAGCCAGCTGCTGAGCAAGTTCGAAGTAGTGGTTTGTTGATGTAAAGTCGTTATCAATGCCTACAAATTTCTCATTTGTCGGCAGTTGGTTAACTTTGAGGCAAGCATACGACCCAGTACCTAAGCCATGAATCAGTAAATTGATTCGTCTTTGACAGAGACAAACGATTTCAGTTCTCACCTTCATTAACTTCATCAAACATGGCGGTATAGATAAAAAGTGGCTTCTGTTTCATGACAGTGTTGACCTGAAGTTCGTAAAAGCTTCCGTTGTCTCGTGGAAAATAGTCGAGGTGAGAGATATCGTTGGAGAGGTGGTAGTTGGAGGTGCCGGGCCAAACCACGGGCACATAGCCTTTACCAAGTGAATTGGTCAATCTAAAAGATGGAATAAGTCTTAGACAGAGAATAAAAGCTTCAAGGTTTGAATAGGACAACATACGTGGTATCGTTCTGCTGCCAGTGAAAATTATAGCTCGCATATCCAGCATCGTTGTAGGCGCCGATAGTCCACGGACTGATTGCATCTGCCTGCTTGTAGGTGTTGACCAAGCCATTATTATTACGGACATCAGCAGCCCAGTTATTAGTTGTTCCCAGGATAACGTAGGCGGGCTCTGCCTGCAAGTCTCGCACCAAGTTGAACGCGTCTGATGCACTGAGATCACGGCCAGCAACGCCAAACCCAAAGGCCATCACAACCGGCTTGCCGTCTTGATGAACATATGCCGGAGACTGAGTGTATTTTTTGATGTTGTTGACGTAGTCGGGAATGATCTTGTTGGTGACACTTGCTACTGAGGAATTACCGCCGCTCAAGTCATACTCCACGGCGAAGACGCGACCGTACTTTTCAGCAGCAGCTTGAACAAGGTCCAAAACCTAGATGGTATCGTTTAGCTACTTGTATTTGTAAAATTATTTGATGAGTTGCATGTCTGAGCACTGACAGTCAAAAATGTAGCATCGCTCAGAGCGCCATAAAAGCGCTGAACTAAAACACCATCAATGCCATATTGCTGCATCCATTGAAAATGCAGATCGACTACTCCAGCACAGGTGTTGTCGTATAATTTGGCAGTTGTTCCGTTCGGATACGTGAACTGAGTATCGAAAAGACACTCAGATGGATACGCACTTGTGTCAGGGAAAAAGTCAAAGACGGCTAAAGCTGTTTTTAGTAACGGGATACTCAATTCCGAGAGATCAGCGTACCATTTCCAGGGCCTGGCACTCCACCGTTGGTAGACCAGTGCGTGTTAAGCCCTTTGCCCGGAGAACGGAACCAGCCTTGGTATCCATACATGTATTTGCCCTCGATCGTTGAAGCGTCAACGGCTGCTGCCGCTCGAGGTGCGAGTGCCTCGGCCGCCGTGGAGAGCGCAGAAATGAAGAGCAACTGGGCACGCATGTCTTCCAGTGGAATGTTTGACTTAAATGATGCAATAAACAAAGAAAAGTTGAGAGGGGAAAGACAACGTTAAATACCCAAATAGCAGAGGATTGGAGGTATCCATCCGGCTGGATCAGGAGAATATACGAAGTGCGATGCTAGCGTGCAGTGGACATATGGGAGCTTCCCGTGAGAGATTAGCTTATTCTTCTTGTCATATTGCCTCCACACAAGATGCACGTTAGATCTTATCAGTAGCTGAGCAGATGGACCTTGGTTTGCTACGCAACTTGAACAACGGATTATTTCGTATTGGACCCAAGCATACTTGAGTCCAGATAATTATGGCGGCTCTGTTGTTATTATAGTCTTGATGGACTCTATACTCTATATCCAGAGTTGAATGTATGAGATGCCGACAGATGGTCTTACCAGGCGGCGTATAAAGTATGCCTTCGCAAGGATCTGCTGTGCTTAGACAAACCTGAGAAAGAATTAGCGACTTGCCCACTAGACAGCCAATAGCGTTGTCTCCCAAAGAGACACAGAGCAATTGTCAAGCTCGTACTATGTTAATAACTCCACGTATAAGAATTAAAGGTTCAGGGGTTGATCGGCAGTTTTTCCCGTAGCCTAGCCTTCTAGAGAAATCACTTTCCTATTTAGGCATTTGACGACTTCCGAAGCTGACTCAAAACTTATGGCATCTAAGCCTAGCTGTCCGTATTTAGGTCTAGGCACTAGGTTGTCTGGTGTAATTGCTCCTTACTGGGCAGAGACTCGTTACTATATACGGAACGCTATTATGGAATCATCGCCAGCGTTTGCCCTTTTTGGATTTTGTGAGGTTGGGCTGCGTTGCGGTAATGTTTATTTCTAGCGAGTTGAAGTTGCCTGGTGTGTGCGACGACATGAATGCGTAGACTATCTATCTACCTAGGTAAAAGATAAAAAACTCAACTGCTAAATATAATGAATTTATAAGGTCATGTTATGATATATAATACTTTAATATTAAGAAATATAATAAGGTGGCTTTATAATAACTTTTTTTTTTATTTATCCTGGCTTGCCTATAGGTAGTAGGCCCTTAGGTGATAACTACCTACCTACCTTACCTACCTTATAAGTGTGAGGCTACAATAGCAGACTACTACCTATATAATCGTCCGTGTGGGAGCTTTAGCGCGAAGCTATACTTCAGCTCCTGACTGGGATGAAAACTTGCAAATCTTCATCCTCATCCTCGATTTCAGCATCGTTCCACTTACCTTTCTCATCAGAGGCCTCGAAACAGTCGACTCCAGCAGCAACAACTGGCTTTTCTGACTTTATTTCGTTATTGGGGAGCCCGAACAAAGCCCCGCGTATGAAGCTCTCCTGTCGTACGTCTCCGGGCTCCTTCATGCTCAGCTTGTGGACGCGGAATGCAAAGACAAAGTCATCCGATCCCCCAAATGAAAGACTCTCTTTATTTGCAGACTTTTCCTTAATAAGAGGTCCAACAGAGATGGGAACTAAAGAACCCGCCAGCGTCGCATCCACGCTGATATCCAGATCGCCATCTATGTGTTTAGACTGTGATCTCTTGACCACAGCGCCGGACACTGTCTTAACGCCCACGATCACGTACAAAGATTTCCGCTGCTTTAATGAACGTAGGGCTATAGGACTGCTGAGCGCCTTCACAACAAAGTCGTCATCAGGGTAGAACTCTTCTGTGCTCATGGTCTTAAAGCAAAATGTGTCGTCGGCTGTGCTGGCCACATCAACTCCCACATTGACGCCGAGGAACTCGACAAACTTAGTCCAGATGCCAAACTTATGGCTCTTCATCTTCTCTCGGGTCCATTCAACCTCATGCTTGCTGGAGGAGACCTGAGCAGCAACCTGGGAGGCGCTGACGAGCGGTGGTACGGGTCGGGAGGGGGACAGGATGATATTCCCGAGCTTGATGGTACTGTCGGGTGGGTAATCCCAGCTCGGCGCGAGGAAGTATTGCTTTTTGTTGTTGCTCATAATATCTCCTGAGCTAAGAGAGTACAGAAGATACTGCTCGTTGCCAGTCTCGAATTCTCGATATGGGTGCTAGAACTAGACGGCACGGCCTCTCTAACAAGTTGGGTGCGAGGACTGAAAGATGACGTGTCCAGTCCAGCTGGGATGGATAAATCCCGCAGCCTGTATATCAGCGAGTACTGTGTCCGGACCGGAAAATGGCGCATAAAGACGGCCGACGGATTTTCTATGTTGATATTGCCATTTATGCACAGTTGCTGCCGAATGGTAGCATCAAGTCTTTATTCTACTCTTCGCAATTTGTCGAAGCATAAATTATAAGACGAAGCAATATTGATCTATTTATTATCTAATTTCTCTTCTATAGAACAGAGCAACATGCTCGCTGCCTTTTTGGAACCCTCAAAAGCTTCAAAATTCTTGACTGGATTCACCAAGTCATAATTTCCATCCCGTTTCTCCGACAAGATCTGGAACATGGCTCTCACGCCGCTGAAACTCTTCGGTTGTATCAACCAGTCTGTATGTTCCGGTCGATTCTGGCTGACAAATGTGATCATGAACACGGCAATGGCAACAGCAACAGGTGTTGCGAATGAAGTGCCAGACATGCGCTTGATTCCATCGGGCTCGTCCGAGGAGAAAGGCCAAGCCGCCTCGATATGTTCTCCAACAACGCAGAAGTTATCAGATCCCTTCTCTTTCGTCGGATTGAACTTTGAGCTATTTCCCTCACCGGTGGCGGAATGGACGCATATGACTCGGTCATGCCGTGCTGGGTAGGCTCGAGGCGAATTAGCGGCATCGTTGGATGCAGCGGCGAATATGATCTTGTTGCGATGTACGGCGTTATTAATGGCGCTCTGGATAGAACGAATACCCTTTGGAAATCCGAAAGAAAGCGAGATGATGTCCACATCCCACTCTTCACTAGCATGCTTAATTGCCTGGGGAAGGTTAACGTGGGTATTAAGAGGAGGGAGGACAGAGTAGGAGAGTGCGGGTTGGCTGGCTTGTCCTGACATACCTCAGCAATGTGGCTGGTTTCTTCCAGAACATTTGAGTTGGTGATTTTTCCAATGTAAAGATCTACATTACGGCAAAGCGTGAGTATCGTACTGGCAATATGCGTGCCGTGGCCACAGGAATCTACGTCTGCTGGGTTATCCACCCAGCTCTTGTGCTCCTTGATCGGTGCATCGAAGAAGTCCGGGTGTGTTAAATCAATTCCAGTATCTAAAATTGCGACTTTGAGCCGGTCTGTTATTGAATCTAACAGGTTGGAATCCATAACTTTTTGGAATCTCTCCATCCAGTTGTTTGTTGAGGTTTGGCTAAGGAAGTGAAGAGTCAGCTGTGAAATTGCCCGTGATAGTTTCGGATAGCATCATGCTTTGAGCTAGCACTTACGTGCCTAAAGGTATTTTATCAGTTGCGCTCGCCATGCTGAAAAGTTGAAATATTTGTAAATGTTCCGACGAAGACCGCAACTTTGTATTCAAGGGATCTGCCATTGGCTTCCTGCGAACGCATAGTTTGTTTCCGATTTTATGTCGGAATCCAGTCTCAGCAAGATACTTCAGCGGAAGCACTACATTCTTATAGAATTTCTTCCTTCGCAAAAGAATGCCATGTTGTTGATCTGGGGAAATTCTGGTTGACGAGCGTGTTACTTTGCCGATAGGGCCGAATTCTTTCCGTTTGTCGACATGGAATTTACCTTCTCGAACGCAATATTCTATCGCGTTATCAAATATCGATTTGTCTTCAAGTCCATCCCATTTAATCTTCTTTAAATCTTTCAACCAATTGTCAGCAATTTTGTGGTTGCAGTTGGCTTGTGAGATACTATTGAGTTGTGGAACCGTTTGGAAGGGTTTGGCAAGTCCAATTTCCAACAACAATATCCCAATAGCCAAGATCCGGGGATACTGATGAATCTGTCTCGGGCGATCTACAAAATCTTCCACTGGGTCGCCCTTCTTCCCAAAAGGAAATATTAAATAGGGTCGCAATATTATCTCATCTTTCTCCGTAGCAGGAGGCATAAACCAAATAGTATTGCCTGTCCATTCCGTACGCATTAAATCGGAGTCATAGAAATGATGATAAGCCTGCGCAATAGTGTATGCCAGTATGATTTTATCCTTGGGCTCTAGCTGGAATTCGCGTAGCACGTCAGCAAGACTTTCTCCACGGCCAGATCCAGGATCCAATTCGAGAAATTTGCTCTCATATTGCTGAAACCGGCCTTTGAATGGGTCAAATCCAATCTCTACACGGTCATAGTGCTGTGTGTCCACCAGGTTGCAAAATATTGGCTGAAGACTTGCACCGTTATCATCAACAGCAGCTTCTTCTCGCTGTCTTATTGATTGTTAGTAAGTGCAAATAATTGCGTACAAGATATGAAGACTTGCATTACCAAATGGAAGTCCTGCCAGTGAGCCATATGCATTGGGGAAATAAGAAGACTTATGGAGGGAAACTCATTTTCCTCTTCAGTCAAGCATAGTCTTGTGGGATGCCATGCCTCGCTCTGATGGTCATTTTGACTATCAAACTCCTTCGGATCGCATTTAATGTGAAGTTCGAGTGCGTTAAATAAATCTTGGCTAAAATCAACCAAATGAGTTTTGAGGCTTGGGCTGAAGTTGGCTGGTACGCTATCACCACCATCATCCCCGTTCCCCTCGTTCGTCATTTCATAAAGACGAAGGCAATTATTGTCAATGATATGAATAAGGCGCTCAGTATCTGAGGCATTGAAGAAAGCCGTGATAGAGCCTTTGCCGAACTGTTCGTCTGCATGAGCGTGTTTTCCGAAAAGCATTTGAAAACCACCGAATGGACTTTCCGAGCGTCGACGTTGCGCCCACTAAAGTGAATCAGCATACTTATTCTATTGTGTCAATAAAGAGCTGGCGTTGCTTTAGGAGCATTATGGACGTACATTATCGATGGAAACAAAATTATTTGAAAGAGTTTGACAAAGCTCGCTGACTTTAGGCTCGATCCAATAGACTGGAATTGATTCAAGGGCGATGTCGGCCAAGCCCAAGTGTGTAACAATCTGCATCGCAAAGCGTCGGCGGGCCAGAGGAAAGCTCTTCTCCCTAAGACCCTCATTGAGGACTCTGAAGATGAGGGTCGCCGAAGGCAAAAAAGAATCTAGGCTGTCCAAAGCATTACCCATAGCGTCTTCATCTGTTTGAAGCATGCAAAATTAGGACCTTCAGGCAAATTGTTACAGGAAACGGAAATACAGTACCCCGCTCGACTGCGAAGCTGTATTGACCAATAAGGCATTGATGCCCAATTTTGAAGAGGTGCAGTGCTCAGCCTCTTCCAATACTCTTATTTCCCCGCCTCGGATGCATGGTATGTGCATATGACGGTACATATGCATGTAAATGCCTCTCTTGACATTCATGAAAAGCAAAGAACATCTTGTTCAAATTAAACAGGCTCATCCTTCTCTTCATTTCCTTTTCTAGGCACGTGTTGGTCTTGCTTAGATATCACAGGGCTTTACATTCTCCGTATTGCTGCCTCTGAATCCAGCAGACATATTCAATTCTCATCATGTCTACCAACGCATCTGTCTCAAGCCTCACGCAACAATGCCTTGACAAGTTTCATGAGGCAATGACCAGCAAAAATGATCCGGAATATCGGAGCCGCTTAGAAAACAGGCTGGCAAGTTTCAGTTTGTGGGTGCACAACGTCGGGGCTTTAGCCTCGTCCGGGGCGTCTCTCGACTCTAGATTTAGATCTCGGCCTGATGATCTAGATTTTGTAAAAAATATTTTAAGTCTTCTTTTCGACTTCCTAGAAGAGTATAAAGATACCGTCGGCAACCATCTTCCTATTGCCGAAGACTTGATGAATATAGATTCTGCTATCAGAAGCCTAGCGATGATTGGAGTGGCGATACGCCGCACCGGAAAAGCATCAAGAAGTCGCAGAGCCAATCAATCATTCAATCCTGACGACCATCACAAATTCAGGCAGCATCTCGAGTGTTTGATTCTTCTTCGGCCCAGTAAAGATCAGCCTCAGCTAGATGGCCCTGAAATGTCTCTCTTCGACAAGTCCATCGATTCTACATCAGCTGTGTCAAGCGAATTGGACTTGTTGAAGACCAAGCTTGATCAACTAGCTAAATCCAGGATAGAAGAACTTGAGTCCTCAAGACTGAACGAAGTGCAAAAAAGATTGATTGACGCCAACCTGAGACGCAGGCACAACTTTTTGTTCGCTCAGAAGAGGTCCCAGCGTGTCAAAAAGACAACACAAACTAAACTAGCAGCAGACAAGAAGCACTATGACGTTGCTGCTCCCATATCCTCGGAAATCTCCCTCACAACCCATGACTCGGCCAAAGCCAAGATTCCCGTATCCTTGGGGCCTAAAGACCGGCCAACAAAAAGCAAAGCGGCGCCTACCGTGACTAGCTATACAATAGCATCAACGGTTGAGGGTACTTTACAGTTCAATCAAGCTGGAAATCAACAACATACACCAACTGTTGCTGGCTCCCAAATCTCATTCATTGCTGCCAATACCGAATTCCCGAAGCCTCCATCGTCATCCCGAGGCCAGCTCGTCTTTAAATGTCCCTGCTGTTGTCAGTCGTTGCCTAGTGAGGATTTTAGGACCCCTAATAGATGGAGGTATGACGATACCCTTTGAATAATCATTGGTTAATTAGAAATAATGTCTCACGGCTTTCGGATAGGCAACATCTTATCGAAGACTTGTGTCCATACACTTGCATCGCAGAGTCTTGCCCCACGCCAGATCTACTTTTCATAACAAGGAAAGCATGGGAACTCCATATTGAGAACGACCACCCACCCCATTGGCAATGCCTCTTGTGCGACGAAGATGATGAGCTTTTTTCGTCAGAGGGAGATTTAACAGCACATACACAGATCCAGCACACAGAGGCTCTCTTAACATATGAGCTTTCATTTCTTCTATCTTCGGCTGAGGTGAGATACATGGGTATTGAATCATGCCCCTTGTGCCCGTCGTATGGACCACGAGACTCGCCAGAATTGGTTGATCACGCGGTGCGTCATGCGTATGAGTTTGCTCTTCGAGCTCTTCCATGGCCCCAATCCGTTAAGGAGGACCTCAATAAACCCATAGGAACTTACTCTCTACAACAAAATGCACCAAACACCGAGCTATTTGAGACATGGCTTAACTCTGTCCAGTGTTATACGAAACAGCTCGCAATATCACCCTTTGATTTAATGGAGCATACGCTGCAAGAGAACGAAGATGGTGCTCCTGCGGAAGATTACTTTGCAGATAACGACTACTTTGAAGATGAGGAGTCGGCAGACTCCTCTAAGCGCCAAACTGTTCAAACGCCGTCGTCAAGGGTATGGAGCGAATTATCAGGCGGAGATCTCTCCAATCAGAATAATGAGGGGCAAGCTGCCCGTGAAGCTGAGCGTTTTGCTTGCGAAGCTGAAGGACGGGCTGCTTGGGAAGCTGAACAAGCAGCCAAAGAAGCCGAGGTGCAAACAGATCAAGCAGCAAGAAAGGCTGCCACTATTGCTAAAGAGGAGGAAGAACTCGCATTACACCTCGAAAAGCGGACTACAACCATCGGAGGAAAACTCTCATCTCAACCCGAAGGATGGTCAGGCAAGCTCCAAGCTGGCGCCACCGATAAGGATGAGCCCAAGTCTAAAGACCTTCAGCCAGGATCAGTATCTGCCGAGCTTCCGTCGTTGGAAGAAGCCCGGCGAGAATTACTGTCTGAGGAGCTTGAATCGGAGTCAGAGGCTATTCTGCTAGCGGATGAGATTACGCAGGAAAAACAGCCGTCTACAGAGCGATTGAAACGGCCTGAATTTCCTTTCCCAGTCGAGCCTACAGAAGAATCTTCTAGGAGACTTACAGAAGACTCCACTGACCCTCTTGATCCTGTACCTCAACGGCCTTCCTCATATAGACATGAAGTGCCGTCTCGTAAAAGCACATTCCTTTTAGCCCCACCCGAGCCTGACTATGGAGAGACATCAGCAAGCGAGTACGGGGATAGCGATGATGATTCCGACTCCGACGTTGATAATACTGAGTCAATACGAGAGTCAATAAGACAGTCTCAACATCCGACGCATGAGTCTACATCAAACCTTACTGGCTTTGAAGTGACGGCGGTTCCATATGCGGAACAACATGCCCACCGTGCTATTCGATCAAAAAAGAAAAAGGGAAAGAAGAAGAAGCAGAAACACAAGCATAAGCGTATAAAGTCAACGGCAGGGAGCGAGCCATCATCTTCACACGGCAGTCTGGGTGAACCCATGGGACAGGGTGATGGTGGCAATGATAATCCTCCCCCACCACACCCTGAGAGGGAGGCACCTCCACCTCCCGTTGAGATCAGTGCCTCAAAGCCGGCCATTGGAGTCTTGGAAAAGGTAGAGTCTGAGACTCACGAGCTTGTGGATTCTGATTCAGAAGAGAGCAAGTCTTCTGAATCAAACAAGCCACCAGCTTCTCAACAAGATGAAGATGAATCAGAAAACCCGTGGGATCTGTTTACACGCAAATGGGAGAAGCACGGATCTGCTACACAATCGCAAGAAGAGCTTCCAGATGTTAATAATGGTGCTGAGCCTTCTTTAGAAGAGCATGGCGATAAGCAGATTCCCTTTATTTCCAGCCACAGCCCTAGATCATCTATCGAGATGGGCGTTCATCCAAGTTCAGCATCTAACCAAAGAAGTGAGAGATCTGAACGACCTTGGTTTACAGGAATCAGTGGAAGCGTTTCCCTCATGGCTGAACGGTTTGGTGGTGTCAAGAAGCGGCCAATAAGGGATAATAATAGTGCTGAGGCTCCTGCAGAAGAGCAAGGTGAAAATCAGGATGCCTCCGTTCCTTAGCCCAGATTATCAATGGGGAGGGGAAGTTCAACATCAGGCTAATGAAGTGAGAGGTAGGGCACGATCGAGAAGTATAAGTTATTGGTTATAAATAAGAGGCGGAGAGATGGGGTGTGAAGTCTTACGCCTGTAACTAACTCTGCTGAGTTTTGGAGTACATTTATCCTAACATACTACTAAAGATCACAGCCAGCATAGAATCTGCTGCTTATTAATAGGTCGTTCTTTAAACAGCGCTACCGATAGCCCAAATAGCAATTCTAATACCTTATCTATATAACTTTAAGTGTTTGTAGTATAAGAGGCAGGAAAGCAAACACTGTTACTCTGCGTGCTATTAGCGATGGTGGAATCAACCTTATGGTTGCCACCGCCGATGTATATGCTCTTATTGCAGCTATTGTTGCTGTTGTAGTTATTTTCCAGGCAGCTTCTATTACCGTTCTTATCATCAATTTTATCGTCGTTCATATGGTCGACTCTGTCGATTTTCTCGTCAGATCCCAGGTTGATAAAGCTGCGGCTTCTATAGCACTGCTGCTATATTATGCACTATGATCCCAGTACTACCTAGTTCTGCTATAGCCTACCTATCTAACAGATGAAGAAGTTTAATGCTTAGCCCTATCCTTGTCAACCGCTATTACTGCACAACGAGGTCAAGCCAGTAAGCATAGAGAATAAATGCCAATAGTCTCCTCTGCAGATATTAATATTTCCTTGTACTACTTAGTTAGCTACAAGCCTAAAAATTTTTAGCAAGGAAAAATGCTTGAAAAGCTGTGCTAAGAACATGCGCAGAGACTTGATGTGCGATGGCACGAGATTTGGAGACCTATTACAGCGAATCAACAGCCTGTCGCAGGCTCATTAATTATTTTTAGAGAAAACAATCTCTCGTTTTATGCGCTGTCATTGGAATCAAGTTAATATCCCCGACCGAGGGAGCAAACGAGAGAGCAATTTCTCTACTACTATAAAGAAAAAGAAAAGAAAAATCTCCGACATTCGACCTCCGCGACCTTGCGGCCATGACAATGTCATAAGCCTACGTCTTCAAGTATAGCTGGAAATAGTCATCTTCGTTCGAGATGGCATATATTACAAGTTCTACCCTGTAAAAGTACAAAAGCGAATTTTCTATGCTAGTGTAGCAGCGTATACATTGGCGAAGCCCCTCGAAAAGCTCAATCCAACCCGTTCAGGATCTCAACTTAAAAGTCAATGAAAACTTTGATATTTTATGTGGCAATTCCACTCTATGAAATGCCAATGCTTGTATTATATGTATATAAATGCGATTCTTGATGCCGATATATTGCTTGATCTGTTGCTGGATCCGTTGCGCAATTCTCTCGTCTATGATCTGCAAGCCGCCACTCCCCACCACTCCTTTGCCTCTCCAAAGTAAATGACGAAAAAAAAAAATCGATGATGACCTGTGTCCCTGTTAGCGAGCGCGATCATACAGAGTGTTCTGGATTGTTTAGGTGTGCCTACCTGGCGCCGGTGGTCGTCTTTAAGACAGACCGTCTATATGTCCTACATGCCCTGCGATTTATAAAGTGATTAAATGAGACGTTCTAAGATTCTGCGGTCTACAGGCAGCCTGCTACTTTAAAAGTGGGAAGCGCCACTAGTTCCATTCGCCAGTCCATCCTTCTTGTGGTTGATCTCTTCGGTAATTTGGTCGAGGCATCCTGCGCTGGCAGCCACGAAGCCGAGGAATGGAGGAGAGGGGCTCAGGACCTTGCTGGTAAGTTCGGGGTGGGCTTGCAATCTGTTTACCAAGATTAGCATTTTTTTCTCTCCAAGTTTCCCAAGCTAAACTGCTGCTCGCGTTGCTTACCCAACAAAGAAAGGATGGTCCTTAATCTCAATGGTCTCGACTCGCACTCCTTGGTCGTCAAGAGACGTAATATCGAGGCCGCCCTTCTCCAACTCGTCGATGTATTCGGGGTTGACCTCGTAACGATGTCGGTGGCGCTCCTCAACAACTGCGGCGCCCTCGTACATGGCACGGAGCTTGCTCCATTCAGTGCCAGGCTTAAAGTGCGTTGTGCGAGTACCGAGTCTCATTGTGCCGCCCATTTGCCTAGAAAGGAAGATGTCAGCGTTCATGTCTCCTTGAACAATGGCAGTCGAGTCGCAGTTCATCTTACTCTTTAGATCCTTCGGGCATGAAGATGACGAAGCGATGCTCTGCAAGAGCACCTGAAACCTCTTCGGAGGTGGCGTGCTTGTATCCAAGAACATTGCGAGCATATTCTTGGACGGCCACCTGGAGACCCAGGCAAATTCCAAGGAAAGGCACCTTGCGCTCGCGAGCCCACTTGGTGGCCTCAATCATTCCCTCGATTCCTCTTGAACCAAAACCGCCTAAAACGTCATCCACGTAAGCTTCGTTGACGATGTCTCTATCCTTGGATTACTTACCCGGCACAATGACGCCATTAGCTTCGCAAACAGCCTTCCAAGCGTTGTGATATTTGATAGGATCCGCCGTCTGCATATCTTTCTCCAGGTGCTCGGAATCCACGGGAATGAGGTTCAGCTTGCGCTTGCATCGCATGGCCGAATGCTCAAGCGATTTTCGCACACTCAAGTATGCATCGTCAAGGGTGACGTATTTGCCTACCAACGCGATGTTGACAGGTTCGAGGTGGTGCTCGGGGATGACGGTTTTCTTCCAGAGATCCCACAGCTTCTGGCCTTGCTGAACTTGAGCCGAAGAGAGGTCGACCTTATCAAGAGCCAAGCCCTTCTGGAGGAGTTTGAGCAGGCCCTCCTGTTCAAGAAGCATAGGAACCTGGTAGATGGTGTCCATGTCTCGCACACCAATGACTTGTTCGTATTGAACCTGGCAGCTTCGAGCGACCTTTCGAATCGTGTCTTCGTCGAGGGATCGTTCGCAACGGCAGGCAACCATGTCAGGAATCAAGCCGGCGCTGCGCATCGACTTGACAGCGTGTTGAGTCGGCTTGGTCTTCTCCTCTCCATTGATAATGGGCACGTATGACACTGCGATGCTAAAGAAGTTCTCGCGGCCGAGTCTGTGCTGTAACTGAACAAGGGCTTCGATAAAAGGTGCGGATTCAATGTCACTTCTGGAGTGTTAGCCATGTTCCTTCAGGAAGTTACCTAGCTCCACGTCGACGTTCCAACCACAGTCGAAGCAAAATTCGCAAACATGAGACTAGTAGGCGAGAGACACATACCCAACAGTTCCACCCTACGAGCTCGAACGTTAGAATCGTAGAATCAAAATATTGTACTTGAGAATGATCCAGGAGAACGTACCAACTCAACTAGAGAAGATAAGTCAGCATTATTGTCAATCATGCAACACACGCGTTTAGGACATACCAATGCAAACATCTGGCTCCTCTCCTGAGCTATCGACGGGGATCTTGGCGACTCGCTCAACCCACTCTTGGATCTGATCAGTGACATGGGGAACGACTTGAACGGTCTTGCCCAAATAGTCTCCGCGTCTCTCTTTATCCTGGAAGATATCAGCATACAATCTCGACACGCGATTCGCATGTGGTGATATCTTACGATGACGAGCTTGTAGATTTTGCCAGTGGTCATGTTGCTCTCGTTGCTCAGCTGGATGCCAAGATATCTGATACCGATGTCAGCAACATTTCATCGAGGTGCCTGAAAAATGAAGTCTGACCTCTCGTAGTTTCCAAGGTCCAGATCAGTCTAAAAAAGTCAGCATTAAGCATCAACGATTGGTGCCATCTTCTCCCACCTCTCCGCCATCAGCCAGAACAAAGCATTCGCCATGTCTAGACAATTCTGTTAGCTCATGCGTAAGAAGAAAAACTTGGTCAGTCTCACTCTAGAGGATTGAGCAATCCGGCGTCTGTGTTGAGGTAAGGGTCGATTTTCAGGGCCTGTTAATCATGGCGTAAGTAAGAGACGAGAAGAATGATCGTCTTCGCAGCATCATACTGTGACTCGAAGACCCATAGTCTTGAGGAGAAGACCGGCGCTGCTGGCTGTTTATGTTGTCAATAAGCTGTGTATCCCATTCAGATTCATGAACCCCCCATACCAATAATGCCTAAAGATTCACGAGTTAGCACATCGGCTCAGGATAGATGATGATCTCACATGTCAAGGTGATGTTTCATCAACAGGGCGGCACCGGAAACTCACCCTTGCCCACGCCGGAAATGACACCACCGCTGACCAGAACGACACGCATATTGGCGGCTTGCTGTTAGGATATCCTAGAAAGACGAGTATTGATGAAAGGATATCGCTATCAATCTTTTCTGAGGCGCGAAGTTCTAGAAGAAAAAAAATCTTTGGCGCATCTGCGAAAGAAAAATAAAAGCGGGGGACGGTCTAATCCGGAAAAAGCTTAATACGCACAGGGTCTCGATGTCACTGCGGCGGTTCGCAGGTACTTTCGCCTCTAGCCGTTTGCTGCGGTTGGCAGCGTACTCTGTCACTGTAATGTGCCGTGCTGATACCTGCATGTTCACGGCTTTAGCGCATCTTAGCGGCTCAATGTCTTATCGCTGATAAGGCGTCCCCGGGCCAATATCTTCGGGCGTTCTTCGCCATGTGACAGCCATTACAAGCAAACACAGTGCATGTGAATTATGAAAGGAAGAAGCACTTTGTAAAGAGGCGCCAATGTTGTACTATATTTTTTTGAGATTTCTTCCTTTTCTTTTCCCCGTTTGAAGCGCCTAAGTCCCAAAACATTTCCTACTACCCAGAAAACACGATCCCCAACGAATGAAATAATGAGCGTCAGATTAAAATGCAAATTCTCCCGTCGAACCTCCTATTCAATGACAGCGTAGTAAATGAAAGAAAAATATCCATACAAAAAGAACAAATAGCAGGACAGAAATTGAAAACGATAAAAGTGAGGAAAATACACATCCAGTTCAATGGCCTGGTATCAATGGCCTGGCGCAGCGACCAAACTCCTCCTGGCATCCCTCGAGACAATGCTCTCTAGTAGATCCGCACCAGCCATTCTTTGAACAGCACTTCTCAATCTGATTACGTTCGCATGAGACATTGTCATTCTCAGCCCCGCAACGGCTAATCCCGTTGAATGGCAGTTGGCGAAGAGGGACTGATTTGCCGAAGACGCGACTGGCGGGGTGAGAGAGAGCTTTGGTGAGTTTGAGGCGGGATCTTTCCACTGACGACTGAGGCTTGAAAGGCTGGGGGCGGGATTGCCTGGGCGAGTAATGCTTATTGGGCTGAGAGTGATTGGTGGTGGAAGTTCCATTTGTGCGAGGAGCGCGCTCTTCCAGTGCTTCAAGAGAACGCTTCCTGTCCTCATAGTCAGGCCAGCGATACCAATTTTCCTCTGGGTCATCCAGACACTGGCCAACAGTCACTGCCGTGAATCCGGCGTGATAGAGAGCGTCGATAGTATATGCTACCAGAGTGGACACCGTTTCGTGTACTGTGTCATGCTCAATGTGCAAGTAGCTGTCGGCGTCCGCGTCTCTCTCTCTAAAGGCCTTGTCAACAATGTTTTTACAGGTTTCAATCTCATCTTCGCTGCTGTGCAGATAGCCCTGTGTATCCAGATCAAAGTAGGTGACGTGGTATCCCAGCTCGCCGAGCCACCTGTCCACGTCCTCATTACTAGCAGAGTAAGGGGGGCGCATATAAGTTGGGAAGAAGCCAAGAATATCTGCAATGGCAATCTCGTTATAAATCATTTGTTGGCGGAGAAGAGTCTTGCCAAGCGTGGGAAGACGCTGATGAGACCACGTATGGCTGGCGATCTGGTGGCCGTCTGCCTTCATTCGGTGAATGAGGCGAGCCCAATCAAGCTCAGGGTCATTGATGGCTCCTTTACCGAGATTTCGGCCTGTAATGAAGAAGGTAGCCTTGACATTGTATTCCTAGAGACAATAGATTAGTACCTGTTCGCCAAACTACTCTACAGTCACACGACGATAGCAAACATACCTCCAACACATCCAGCAGTTCTTCGGTATACTTCCACGGACCGTCGTCGAAAGTCAGTGCAACGGTGCCGGGTTTCTTGCAGTTAAAAATGGCTTGTCCATACGGCACGTCGCCGACATGAGGGCGTGGCCAATCTTCAGTGTTTGCTCCAAGTGGCCGCCTGTTTGCGTCACAATAAGGGCCGTACTCAAGCTGGCATGCGGGAGCAGAGCAATACGAGTATCCTGTTCCGCACCATCTATTTTGAAGAGATTTGTAAGCTACGTTTATATATTCTTTTCATGCAATATTGAGTGCCAGTACATACCCCTCCGACGAGCAGCCCTCGTCATCTTCGCAGCGTGTGCCAAATTTAACACCACAGCGGCCATCTTCGCTCTTGGGATAGCGTTTTTGTATATGAGATGTTGAGTGATCATCATGATTATCCGTGGCCAAAGTGACTATGAACAATGTAGCCGCAAACGATGCATAAAGAAGCCTATAGTAGCGACGCATCTTGAACGCTATTGCACAACCGACTACTGGTTTTCAGTTATTCCAAAAGACGGGAGAAATGGACAGAGAAAGGGAAAGGAAAGGAAAGGAAAGAAACAGCAAAGAACGCAGTTTCCTTACCCAATATATAATAGGGTTGGCTTTGGGGTGGATGGGACCCAAGCTCATTATGCGAATGAATCCGGACAACTCGGCTATCTATCTGCTATTAACTAGCCGCAGATGATCACAGCATATCTAAAATATTGACGCAAAAATTGCGGCATCTGGCGTTTATACCACTACATGACCAGATTTTGGGTAACAAACAGGTTTGTCAAAGACCCAGTATCAAGCTCGTATTGCTACTTGGATAGAGTCCCATTTGTTGAGGAAAGAGGAGCTCCCCATCGGGCGTCTCGTATGCCCCTTGATTTCCCCTACATTAGTTGCCTGCTGTACTGCAAAAGGAAATGCGATGCAATCTGAGATTGCCGATATACCCACTTTCTTGCTCAAGTATCGTGATGCTGAATTTTCCGATAACGGCTTGGACAAGTATCAGAGAAGTATTAGGGAAGTACTACATTCAAGTCTTGATGAATGCATTTATTCATCATCATTCAGGCATCTTCGTATAAAGAACTTTGACAAAAACTCAGATAAAGTAGTTTGCGCCAACAAATCTAGTGACTGATGAGCTACCCGGGGCTTTGAGCCGACGACAGATGTTTCACGTTCCAGAATATTTGCCAAACAGGGTATGATGAAGTCGTCCAATTGTCGAGCGCGAGGTGTCGTCTTGAGTCGGAGTTGAAGAATACATTCAACGATCATTGATGCAGTCGCGTAGGAAAAATGACCGGATATAGAGTACCTGGGTACATGTAGTCGAGTCGGATGCGGCTCGTCCAGAATACTTGGAGTCTCAAGAGTGGAGGAAGTAAATAGAGATATCTTCTCGCATTATATACCGCAAGCTGAACAGACTTTGATCGGCGCAGACGCGAAATCACATATACGATGGGAAGTCGCGTGCTTGGTGGGCTCGGATCATGGTTTCTCGTATGCTTAAGTGATGGCCAACCAGTAAGACGTCAGAACGGAAGCGAATGGATATAAATAGCGACCTTGAGGTAAAACTCTAGTGGCAGCCATATCAATTAAACTTGTTTCATCAGGTCAGCTGGCCTTTTTTGATGGCCAGAAACGAATTATTGTATGAAGCCGAAGCAAGCCACAGATTAAGGTACCATCGGTTGATCCCGTTAGCCTTTTCTCAGTGGCGAGATGTGGAACAAAGCAACCTCTCAAGGTGTCTGAAAAAGAGCCCAACTCCAGTCTTTAGGTTATTTTAATCGGTAGGATATGTTTGCATTGTTCAGACTGTATGCCTCTTACCGATTTTACCAGAATTCTCAGACGCGGTGATGCGCGCGTTGATTTTGGATCTGCAGATCCATGTCGTCAAATGTAACGCAGAGACATTTACAGAGACATTACATACATGGCGCTCTAAGCCAAGGGCAGTTGCTGAATAGCCTCGGTATGAATGTATTTACATAACTGCCTTCTCGGCCGATCGGTCAAGACTCCTCGCCGTCTCGGCTTGCGAGCGTCTGCAGCTCACCTTGACTTCGAGCTTTCAGGGTATTCCGTCGGCCCATCGCAGCTGGACAGCTTCCGGATGCGAAAAAACAACCACAGCACTAGCGATTAATGTGGCGCCAAAAGCTCCGAGAAAGAAACTGTCTAGCGCGCCCCATCCCGGAACAGACGCAGCCTAGGCTCAAACCGTTGTGTCATGGGCTGTTTTGTTATCTGGGCGGCTTTTGCTACGGCTTTTGCGGTGGACTTTTCGTGTCTGGAATAGAGATGGAAGCTTGATGGCCGCCACCGAGCGCCACGATGCGAAAAATGCGCTCATGCCGCCCCTCCAAGATGCTGTTTGTGGCTCCGGCAGGATGCGGATCCTTCCGGGAGTACAGGCTGGAAGGGCTGGAAGGGCCTGGGTCCGCTGAAGCGCTCGGTGAGACTTGGCGATGAAGTGGGCTGCGAGAAAATTTGAGAGAAAAAGAGTATAAGAGAAGGGGAGTAAACAGAGAGCCAAGCCGGGCTGGGCTTGGTTGATTGCAGGCGAGAAGCCACTTATACTCACAAGAACGGTTAAAGGTATTGACAAAGTACAATCCAGTATCCATGTGCAGGCACTTCATTGATATGGCTTGTAATCTGCGTTTAGAGTTACACTTTGCGTTGTGGCTCTGTATTCCCTCGTCGCTCCATTCCTTGATCGCAAGCCACTGACTTACAAGAGCTTCTCGCAATATGATTTCTACCTCGTCTCTTCCCTCGCCACCGCCAACAAATGTTCTGCATCCCAACATCTCATCGTACTCGTAACACAAACGGAACCACCGTACGGTATTCGGCGTCTTCATGCGATTGGCTGCTAGTCAGCAATAACTTCTTCTGGCCCCCCCTGGCTTCGAGTCGTGCCACACACAAATCCAGGATTGCAATCCTCATTAGCCAGACTTGGCAGCACCGGCCGATGGGTTTCTCTCCAGAAGAAGTTTTTTTTTCCAGTCTGCTCCATCTCGACCCGCTTTTAATCTGATCATCAGATAAGCCATTGATCAAGCTAGTTTCTGCATCTTGACTCTTTCGGGGCACCATTGCGCCGATTTTTTTCGTCGCTTCTCTTAATCTAATCGATCGGATCAGGCAGACGCGTTTTGTGGGTGGAACGCTAGAAAAACGAAATATATAACTTGTGCCACGGCCGTGGAGAGGGCTCCCTCCCCCCTGCTTCCCACTTGCATATATGAGCATGCACATGCATCCAAGTCCGCATCCGGAACTTGTCGAGAGAATCCGGGCCTTGTGCGATCGTTTCCTTTGCTGATCACTAAACGGCGGTTATCGCTGCCTCACTACCTCTGGTCTGGGTTCGGAAAGATCGTCACGGCGCCACTTGCAAGTGCCGCTGCCATTGTTGCTGATTTTTGCGTCTTCATTGTCTTCGCATCGTCACAATGTCTGCCCACCCCGCGGTTCCTGACGCGGAAAAGGCTGCTGATCCAGTCGTTTTCAACGGCCATGAGCAGAGCGCAGACCAGTCTGCCGCTGACCTGGTCAAGAACATCAAGTCGCCGGGAGTCTCCCGTATCGAGGCCATCTCGGGCGCCATCACCACGCTTGATCGCTACTTCATCTTCTTCAGCGTCTTCCTCGTCGCCTACTGCTATGGCCTCGACGGCACTCTGAGATACACCTACCAGCCCTATGCCACAGGCTCGTTCGACAGCCACTCTCAACTGTCCACCGTCAATGTCCTCCGTGCCGTCATTGCGGCGGCGGCCCAGCCCACGGCGGCCAAGATTGCCGACGTCTTTGGCCGTGTCGAGCTGATATGCGTCTCCGTCTTCTTCTATGTCATTGGCACGGTGATCGAGGCCTCGGCCACCAACATGGCGACCTATGCCGGCGGCAACGTCATCTACCAGGTCGGCTACACCATGATCATGCTGCTGGTCGAGGTCATCATCGCCGACATCACGTCCACCCGCGCCCGTCTCTTCTTCAGCTACATCCCCGCGCTGCCCTTCATCATCAACACGTGGTGCAGCGGCAATATCGCGACGGCGGTCCTGGGTGTCACGACCTGGAAATGGGGCATCGGCATGTGGTGCATCATCTATCCCGTCTGCGCCCTGCCGCTCATCATCAGCCTCTCGGTTGTGGGACGCCGTGCCAAGAAGGAGGGCCGTCTCGTCAACTATAGGTCGTCATTTGAGCTTCTCGGCCTCAAGAACCTCATCGTCGAGCTGTTCTGGCTGCTGGACGTCATTGGCATCATCCTCCTCATCGCCGTATTCGCCCTCATCCTGGTGCCTTTCACGCTGGCCGGCGGAGTCCACAGCGAATGGCGCACTGCACACATTATCGCACCGCTCGTCATTGGCTTTTGCTGCATCCCCTTCTTTGTGTTCTGGGAGCTCAAGGCTCCGCACCCGCTGGTTCCCTTTGCCCTCATGAAGGACCGATCTGTGTGGGCACCCATGGGCATCGCCGTCTGCCTCAACTTTGCGTGGACAATGCAGGGCGATTTTCTCTACACCGTGCTGGTTGTTGCCTTCAACTTTTCGATTACCACTGCGACCCGTGTGACGTCGCTGTACTCGTTTGTCAGCGTCATCATCGGAGCCCTCCTCGGCATAGTGGTTTACAAAGTCCGCCGTCTTAAAATCTTCGTCATCATGGGAACTTGTCTGTTCATGGTGGCTTTCGGACTGCTCATCCATTACCGTGGAGCAGTTTCGGGTTCCAGCCGAGCAGGTGTTATTGGCGCTCAGGTCGTTTTGGGTGTTGCCGGCGGTCTCTTCCCGTATACCGCCCAGGCGTCTATTCAAGTGGGCCTGAAGCATGAAAACTTGGCCGTCATCACGGGCCTCTACTTGGCCGTTTACAACATCGGATCTGCTCTGGGAAATACCGTGTCCGGAGCCCTGTGGACTCAGCTGCTTCCCAAGACTTTGGAGAATCGGCTGGCAAACATCAACTCGACGCTGGCCGCTGAAGTCTACGGCAACCCTCTCGTGGCCGTCCTGCCCTACCCTCCAGGCACGCCCGAGAGAGACGCCATTGTCGATGCCTACCAGCACATCCAGCGCCTTCTCACAATCACTGGCATCTGCATCTGCATTCCTCTCATTGCCTTTTCTTTGCTAATTCGCAACCCTCGTCTCACAGGCGAGCAGACCTTGGCTTCCGACTCTGACGTCGAAGAGACCCAGCAGCGCTCGGAGAAATAAGCGTGTACAAAGTTTAATGAAGGGAGAAGAACAAAGTTTGGAGAGATTCGAAAAGTTATATAGCTGTCCTTATTAATTATTTATTTTTACGTTCGGGAAGATAGAGTGTGTTATCATTTGGTTCTCAGTTGTACATAAAGTGCGTACTCCATAATTGATAGCATTTGAAGCAATATGATGATTAATGCGTTGAGTAATCTCATCATGAAATAATCTTAAGTCAGCTTCATGGGTGACGCTTAGCTGATCATGATGGGGCATGCGTGAGAGCCAATCACGACTATCAGACGTTCCATTTTGGGAAGAAAGTTTTCAATGCTTGTTTGAGGGTTTTTGAGACATGAGTAGGACCGACGCTGTCTGAGACCCGTCGCGGTTCATATATGGGCGTGTATTCTCGGCGTTTATAAAGACATTTTAACGCCGTCTCACCACTGTGCAAGCCTCCCATAAGGATCACACTACCTATTTGGAATTAGTTCTCATTCGGAAGAATAGGTGAAAGAAATAGGGCGATCCTAGGTAAGAGATAGGGGTACCTATATACATATGAGGAAAGGTCAATGGCATTTCTGGAGCATGATATCCTTAACCATACTAAAGCAAACGCTGGCGGGCGCTTGTGTCCCGCATCTTGGAGGATGCGGCAATGCCTTGGGTAACAGCAGCATTGATACAAGGCACAAACCTGGCTAGCAGCAGCATGGACTTTGCAATTTGCCAATCACAAAGCCGAGCAACTTTCCCAGCACTCTCAGCCATTATGAGGTAATCATGCACTTGGATTACAGAGCTCTTAGGTAATATATCGGAGCATAGCATGACGGAGCTAATATGTCCGATTTGAGATGTTTTAAAGTTTGCTGACTCGCTCTCATTGGCCTAACGTGAGAAACCAGCGGACGCTACTCTTTGCAAGCCTACATGTATACTAAGCCTTAGGAGATAGGCACATGGATTTAACGAGTCAGTCAGATCGTGAAGCTCTATCTTCTTTCAGTAGTTTTCTTCGGCATTTCCTTGTTCTGCATGAACCAGTGTTACGGCTTTCTACCCCTCCTCGAAATTGTGCTCGCTTGGGCTGTTTCAGCGACTCTTTACCCCGCAGTTATATCAACTGACATTACCCTAAATAGTTGGTGTCGCAGATCTGAATAGGCAAGGGCATGCATCTACACCATGCATTGCGGTACCTTGGCGTACTGAAAAGAGAGTGATACAGGGCCTAGAGTCATGAACTTGCATGCCGCCAATGGAGCCAATTCGCATGTGTGATGACGAGGCGCAAGGAGGGGTAAGCAATAAGTGCATGTGCCGATACAATAGTTTAATATTAGGTTGGAGGTATCTATCTCCGAGTGGCTTGTCTGACCTCTTTCTATTTGGTTCCTTGCTTAAATACCTTGAAAATCAGTTGTTTCCAGGCAAAAAAATTGCACTTCATCGAGACGCTTGTGAAAACATCATCATGACTACTCACAAGCCAGGGACCGAATATGACGTTATCATTGCTGGCGGTGCGTTGCTGTATCCCAATTCTTGTAGCCGTCTGTCCCAAGATCTAACATTTCCCAGGTGGCACCGCTGCTTGCATTGTGGCTGGTCGATTGGCCAAAGCAGACCCCAAGTTATCGATTCTTATTGTCGAGCGTGGCACGAATAACCTCAACGATCCCAATGTCGTCAATCCATCCAGATATCTCACCCATCTCACTCCAAATTCCAAAACGACGATTCTCTACAAAGGAAACAAGTCAGAGGCTCTCAATGGACGCTCCCCTCTTGTGCCTTCGGGAGGCATGCTGGGAGGAGGCTCGTCCGTCAATTTCACCATGTATACTCGAGGTAGTTTTACAAGGAAACAACGCCATTCATGACACACGAGATTGCTGACATTGGTGTGATGACTAGCCGCGGGTGCCGACTTTGACTCTTGGAAGACCGAAGGTTGGGATGCGAAAAGCCTGATACCTTTTGCTAGAAAGCTAGAGACGTATCACCTTGACCATGCCGACGTGGACAAGTCCGTACACGGCCACGACGGCCCAATAAACGTGTCATTTGGCCCTCATGGCGCCACAGGCTACCAGGACGATTTTATGGCAGGCGCTGCGGCTATTGGTCTCCCTGAAATAACCGATTTGCAAGATTTTACGTCTGTCGATGGAATATCTCGATACCTTCGATATGTTTCACCAGACGGTCAGCGGCAAGATACGGCCCATCGCTATGTCCACCCTCTCATGGCTTCTGGAGAGTACCCCAATCTTCATCTTCTCCTAGAGAGCAAAGTCAGTCGGGTAATTTTTGAAGGAAACCGAGCAGTGGGCGTGGAATGGGTGCCTAACCCAGACTACCAGCCCTTGACTAATCTGACTCGAAGTGAGCCATCGATTATCAGAGCAAGAAAGCTGGTGGTGGTGTCTTCAGGAGCTCTCGGTACGCCAAGCGTTCTTGAGAGGTCGGGAGTTGGCAACGCTGAGCTTCTCAAGAAGCTGGACATCCCCGTCGTCGCTGATGTGCCAGGCGTTGGCGAGGAGTACCAAGATCATAACCTCATATTTTATACCTACAAGACCTCACTGAAGCCTGATGAGACACTCGATGATTTGCACAGAGGACGATTAGATTTTGAAGAGGCCCTCAGGACCAAGAACCCAATTCTTGGCTGGAACGCCGTTGACATTGCAGCCAAATTTCGTCCGACGGAGGATGAAGTGGCGCAGCTAGGCGAAGAATTCCAGGAATACTGGAATCGCGACTTCAAAGAGCAGAAAACGAGGCCGTTGATGCTCTTGGCAATTGTCAACTCGTACCTGGGCGATTACAAGACTTTGCCAGAAGAACAAGAAGATGGCCCTCATCAGTACATCTCCATCGGTATGTATACGGCATATCCGTATGCCCGAGGAAACATCCACATCACTTCCAAAGATCCCGATGCAGCGCCTTCTTTCAACACTGGTTTCTTCGACAATAATGTGGACGTGACGAAGCAAATCTGGGCGTACAAGAAGCAGAGAGAAATCTTTCGCCGTGTAAACTCAGTTACTGGCGAAGTTGCCTCGGGACATCCAAACTTCCCAGAAGGTAGCAAAGCCGGTTATCGAAAGAGTCGTGAAGTTGCAGAGGGCTTCAATTCTCTTGAGGAGAGAAAAAGACTGCCTCCTATTGAGTATACCAAGGAAGACGATAAAGCCATTGAAGATTACCTCCGATCTAACATTGAAACGACTTGGCATTCTATCGGAACTTGTAAAATGGCTCCAAAGGAGAAAGGTGGCGTTGTGGACAAAAACCTCAACGTTTACGGCACAGAAGGACTGAAGATTTGTGGTCAGTACATTCCGTTTCGAACGACTCTTGGTATTGTTTGACTCTCTACTTTTACGACGCGCTGACCGCTTTATTTAGATATTTCAATTGCTCCCGAAAATGTGGCCGCCAATACAAATAATACGGCCCTTATTATTGGCGAAAAGGGAGCAGACATAATAATCAGGGAGCTTGGACTTGCCAATTGAGGGAAGAGACAAATATTATTTAGCTTAAGCGATTAGCCTGGAACTTCATGGCAATGACAATTTATCTCTAGCAAATGGTAAATATGATCTTGAATTATTCACTCTATTGTTCATTGAATGGTGTTTTAATCATCTGCATCTATGCTTGGAGACTAGCAACAAGGCTATCTCCAAGGCTCTTGATGCTGTTCTCGAAATCCGCCGTGTTTCCAGCTTTCCAGTTAGCGCCGTCTGCGCCTGGGACTGCCTGCTGGCCCATAAAGCCGATATACAGCACATCATTGGGATCGTGGCCGTTATCACCAGTGAGGCCATCGTTGGGGAAGCAAAGGTTGCCCATAGAGATGGCTGATTCACCAGTGGAGGTGAACCCATTTGTATCGCCCCAGATTCCGTAAAACTGGGTTCGACGTTAGCACTGCAGAATAGCCAAATGATGAGAAAGCACTAACGACTTGGTTGTTGCAGACGACAGCCATGACACTCAAGGGCTGCATTCCAAACTGCTCGGGCGAGAATGAAGGATTGGCGCCCTCATTTCCAAATACAACATATGGGTGAATGTTGGCGTTCAAGTCATCAATGCCATAGCTCTGGACCGTATCCTTGAATGCGGTTTCGCCTTGGCCGCTGGGGTCATTTGAACAGGCGCCAGCAGTGTCGTTGGCGCCATCGCAGTCAATGTCCATGTTGTCGTAGTTGCCGCTGGCTCCCTTGAGGAAGATGGCGTTGGGGATGTCGCCACAGTAGACTGCGCCGCCGGAGAAGGCATCGGAGAGAGCATTTTGGCAAGTGCCAGACTAGTAAGAAAAGACGTTAGAGATTGTCAGATTTAAGAGGGAAGATGGTGGTTTACCAGATGGTTGTCATATATTTGCTTCAAGTTGTCTGGGAGATCGAAAGCAGAGGCGACGGCGCCAAGCGCGGCGATAGACAAGAGAGTGGTAGGATACATGATGAATTATGCTTGAAGTGCGGGAAATCGAACAAATAATTGAAGGCTGGATGGCGGTAGGAAAAAAAAAACAGAAGGGAACGTGTAGAAGTCGACCGTCCTATATACTATTCTATTCTACGCAAACAACTTGTTGAGTCGTGGTTATTCATGTTTACTCAACAGTCTGTACCTTGTCGCATCAGTAGACCTCAAAAGAAAACCCATACTTGGCATAGAATTTTGCTCTCCAATACAGTGACTCCATAGAGAACACTATTTGCTACAGTAATATAAGCTCTCGAAACCGCCTCGGACTTTCAAAACGCGGCGTCTTACCTTGTATTATTATTCAAGGAGCTTCCTAAGGAGGCGTACACCCGACGATCAAGCGATACTCAAACAGGAAGGCCGCCCTAATTTTCGAAACAAGATGTGCGGAAGGCTGTTCAGCGAAACACTTAGGCTCATTTTTGCGTTAACCTTGTTCTTAAGTATCTTTTGTACTATAAAACTACTGTAGCTGATGACTAGGTAGGGTGAGCCGTGTGGAGATGCTCGGGCGTTATCCGAGACTCTGAGACCCGGCCTAGTCAGATCCTGCACTGCCACCGATCAATAACCGTCTTTGATATCGGTCTTTAAAATTGAAGGTTATTACCGTTTCAAGATGTTCAGTAATAAGATATACTTTGGTTGATGTTATGGCAGTTTGCACTACATTATACGAAGGTACCCGGCGTAAGTGGTTGAGGATACCGACAAGGGTATCTCGACCGGGGTAAAGTACCCTAAATAACGCGCTTTTTTCGCATTCGTGATGATTTCTACCAACATTCTTGCTTCCTAGGGATTCTCACAATACCTTCCGGGGCAATGCCTCCTGGGCCCAGAAGACTAGATATAACCCATAACCAACGCTGTAATGCCCCAACTAAGAGATTATTACTTATAATTAGTTATGGGTTATTATAAAGGAGGCCTAGGAAGCTATACTAAAAGATTTCTTATAAGAGCATCTAAAGACTACGTATAATTATTATAAGGTAGTTATTATAGTAAATAGGCTATATATAAATTACTAGCAATTTATTTCCCTTATATATATAATAAAAGCTTGCGTAGATATATAGAAGACCCTGGTCAGGACCCTGGTCAGGACCCTAGTCGATATATCTTCTTCTTTAACCACATATCCTATATACCTTCGTAATTGGTATAGAAAAAGGGCCGGGCTATTCTCTAAAGATCTCTTATACTACTAACTATCTGTTACATAGTTAATTACAATAGCTAAGTAATATCTGAATGTCGAGAGGAACCTGGTTCTATGGTATTGCTTAAAAATAATAAATCGAGTGGCATAGCATACTGATTAACAAGGCCCATGCCGGCAAGAGTATTATTCGGGCTGTATATAGAAGTCCATGGTTCCTGGGCGTTATCACTGACAGTGAACCCGGACAGAGTCGGTTCCTGTAGATACTGCTGCTGCTGGTCATTGTCTCTATTCGAAGGGTGGCTTTTCCCGTAAGCATTTACAGCTTGCGTTGGCGCTATGCCATAGTCACCGTGAGTCGAACACACCGGATTCGTGGACAACAACGGCTCGGAATAGTCCACAGCTGCAGCTGGGCTCTCCAACCCCATGGAGACAGGTGAGATAAGAGGTGGCGGAATTCTTGGTGCTCCATTGCTTGGTTTGCATGCGTGCACTGCCCTCCATTGCCACAACCCATCATGTGCGATGCTGAGGAATGAGCGAGACCGCAGCGAAAGGCGCGGCGGCGTGGCAGGAGACGTTTCGAAGAGGTTTCTATGTATGGTCCATAGCTGGGGTAGGATAGTTGTGACTCGGCCGTCCATGTCGTTGTCCTCGACTGAGGACTGCTTGTGTACAGATATACAGGTGGCAAAGGCTGCTTTTGCAAGATCTTGGTCGAGAAACTGGCCATAACTTGAGTGCAGAACCTTGGAGATGAAGATGGCGGCGGTGAAGCACATTCTCAGAAGTGGAAATGGCAGATACCGCATCGGGACGTCACCTTTGTCTCCTTGTCGGAGGGCGTCGACGTAGCCTAAAGCCGCGGTAAACGCCTTCAAAACGGCCGATCTACGCACATCGGAATCCTCGTCATCGAAGAGCGCGTATGCCTTTAGTTGGAAGTTGACCGCAGAATAGTAAATCGAGGCTCGGACTGTTTTATTTAGTCTTTGCACAAAAAGGTGTTTGAGTGGTAGGAATAGGAAAATGGCAACGTTGAGTATAGGAAATACTGACGAGATTGGTAGGCTGCCATCTTGACCTCTAATTCTCGGAGGTCAGGCTCAAAAATACTAAGCATTGAGACTTTATAAGAGCCTTCCAGATTGCCGAAAGCGCTGTGGACTTTGTTCAAAAAGAGCTGCGTGAGAACGGCAATATATAATGGCTCAGGCAGCTCATACGGATTCGCTTCGGAAGCGACCTTTTGTACGGTACAGTCATGTGGAAGAACGGGGAGGTGGCCATTGCCCAAGGATGCACTGTATACGTCGCCAACTCGTCAGCCCGCACGAGCCCATATAACAAGACCAAGATTAGGTGGAAGCAGTGCGTCTTACCCTTCAACAGCCAAGTAAGTGCAGCACCAAACTCTGACAGCCTGCAATAGCTCCGCCTTGCCGAGCGGAGTCCGGTCTCGAGAATACAGCTCAAGAATGTCTGGCCGGTGGAGCCCGACATGTATCGCGGCAGACTTGAGCAGGCCTGCCAGGATAAAGGTCATGTCTTCCGGCATGGTAGAGACGGGAAAGGTCCAAAGACAAAGCAAAGTCATGGCCTGGAGTGATGGCAGCGCGTGAGGGGCGGCGGCTATAGTTTTCCAAAGCAGTCCCTTGACTGCCGGTAAAAGGGAAGGCAAGAGAGAGAAGTCGGCGCAATCGTGACGAGCGGCTGTCGCAATTATGGTCCAGAAGAGCACAGGGGAAGCCTTGTAGACTGCGTCTGGCGATACAGAGGGCGGAAGCATAGGCAGGGCGGTGTGGTAGTAAGAGTAGTATCTAAGGTGTGTATCAGCTCATCTCCCTTTTTTGGAACTTCGAGATGGTAAGTTCAAGGGCCTTACATGTGGAAATACAAGTCAATTTGATCGGGATTCAACTTGACTAAGTCAATCTGCCTAGTCACGGAGGCTCTCTGTGAGTTTGATGGTCGGAGATTTGACACAGGCATGTCACCACTGGTGGCACTGCGTTCAGAGAGATGGCGTTCAGAGATCAATTCAGGGCCATCATTGCTCTCTGCCATCTGTTGGGCCTCTACTGGTTCACTAGCCGACAATGTCCCTATTTGCGAAGACGATGTGGATGCTGTCGGCGTGGTAGACGGAGGGTAGGAGTTTCTAGAAGAAATATCGCCGGATATTCTGGGCGCATCAACCCGGTGGGCGGTATCTCTGAGGGCATTGCAAGAGCGTGGTTAGCGCTCGAAGCGGAAACAAATTCGCCAAAATGCATTGCAGCGGGTGGGTTTTACGTCTTTTTGCTGGCGCGCTTGAATCTCTCGTCAAACACACAGGGCTGATCTAGGTCAGCGCAACGCTGGCATGGTTGACTGCTCCCGGAGGAAGCCTCGCATCGCAACTATGCATAAGAAGTCAGCGACAATATTCACATGCCTCCAAGTGCAAGCACAAGACTATTTGACGGAGTTTAGCGGGTAGATGAACAACCTTGGATCGTCGACATTGACGGCATGCTACGCGCGTACGCTTTGCTGGTCGCGCATAAGCTATCCCAGAAACCTCATTCTCCTCTATTCTTCGAGTAGAATTCTGGCCTGCATCAAATGCGATGGTGGATCCTGAACGCGGAGTCCTGGGGGCAAGCGGACGCGGAGCAAGATGGCGCCAGTAGGGCTCCGGCCGTTGAGGGCTCATGATCTACCAATCTCTAACCACAAGACGCCTTGAGACAAACTCGGCAAGTAGGGCATTGACAGTTACTCTAGTGGCTGTTGTTGAATCGTTAGATGCCTAGATCGAGCCCGGGGAAGCAAAGTCTTGAAGTGTAGTTGCGTAAAGCAGACTGGAGTGTTTGAAGGTCAAGCTCAACCCCACAATGCCTTGCTTGCCGTGTGGCTGTCTGGGGGAAATAAAGGTGGGGAGGGCGAGCTAACATCTTCTCGAAAGTTTCCGCGGGGAATGGCAAAATTCGATCCAAGTCGATTGAGAGGATGACCCAATTACTAATTACAAAGGCGAGCCACTAGACTACATGTATATAACACAGATTGGTTCCGTGCCTACCACAATTAGCCGTTCCAGTAAACGCATACTACAATATATAATATATCTCTACTGACAAAGTGCTAGTCTACTTCATGCGCCTTCAACTACCCAAAGCTTTCCATGCGTAGTAGGATTATCAATGGGCATGATTCCCATTAGTTTTGGAAGGAGAATATCAGCCTTCTCACAGAGTCTAGCATTTGAGGGCATGATCAAGGCTGTTTCTGCGTCTTGCTATGGAGTCAGCCACGAGACCAGCGGTCTGATCTATCAGCTTCCAGGGCTTGCTAAACATGGTGGTCAAGATGACTAACGGAGCTATGTGGGAGGTTGTGTCCAAGAAGACGTAGATTGCTGTGCGCAATCAAAGTATTGAGGATGACGTGAGCGGCTCATATATAGCGATGATCGGATGAAGTCTTATAGCCTCTTCTTTTGCAACTCGGTTGGCGATTCCATGTCATTTGGTCGCTGGCTTTTGTTGCACGATGCTGATTGGTTCGGACCGTTGAATCGGAAGGCTGCAACCGAACCAATCGGATCCCCTGCAATTGGCCAATCAGAATTTACGACCAAGAGCTGTGCCGAAGCTGCTGGCTCCTATACTACTACTATGCACTCTTCACTGCAACAAGACCATAGCGATCAATTGACCCATGGCAAGGGTAACGGATGATGTAGTTTTGACAAGGTCTTGCTTCTTCTAATCTCACGACCCTACAACACGCCACAGTTTTTGACCTCTGCTACACCGTATTTCAAGCCAAGAACCCTATCACCACCTTCAAACCCTTTTGCCCTTTCCAGCCCTATGCCTTTGTAAGTCGTAGTAAACACCTGCCACCTTTGGGAATAAGTACAAAATGATCCGTCATCTTCATGTCATCATCTGTCGTCACGCTTCCAATCTCAAAGTTGTATGTCTTTGTCAGAACCGCCAAGGTAGACTTGAGCTCCATCATCGCAATGCGCCGTCCAAGACAGGCCCTGTTGCCTTTGCCAAAGACAAGTAACTGGTCTCGCATTCGATCTACTGTGCCCTGTTCCTTCCCGTCGATCCATCGCTGCGGAATGAAGTCATCGGGTCTTGGAAAAATTGTGGGCTCCCGTTGTGAGGTCAACGCTTGGCACGATATAGTAGTCTGCAAGTAGGGATATCAGCGTCATTACTCGCGCAAAACCCCGAAACAGAGTGACTGAAACCAGTTGCTATGGGCAAAATTAAAAGTTGGTAACCTACGTAAGCAGGAATCGCTACTCCGTCAATGACCGTTCCGCCTTCTGGGGCCAATCGAAGTAGTCCGGCCGGACCGGCTGGGCGAAGTCGCAGGATCTCCGAGATGACTGCGTCAAGGACAGGAAGATCCGAGATTTCACCATACGAGAAACTTCCACGCTGTAACCCAATAGCCTGCTGGATTTCCTCGCGAAGGCGGACTTGCCACTCTGGTTGACGGGATAGCTCCCAGAATAGATACGCGAGGGTATTGCTCGTTGTGTCGGTTCCAGCAAATACCAAGTTGGTGAGTTCCTCGACGATACCGGTATCTGTCAGATGGCGCGGGACATTTTCGTTGTTGCTTTGGAGAAATCTCTTCTCGTTGACCATCCTTGCGATTAGGTCATGGTGCTCTGCAGGGTCATGAGATGTGAGATAAGTCTCGTATGCTCCCTCACAGTACTATTCAGGGTCGAGTTAGACACACTCAGAAGGAAATAGAGACTATTCGCAAAATGATCTACCTTTTTGAAGCGCGATGCACTGTTGAGAAACCTTTGGATAGACTTTATGGGGACGTATTGCAGTATATTCGTTGTCACAGGAAACATCCATTTAGTCCAAAGAACCGGGAATACCTCGTCAATGTGATTCAAAAGGTCAGGTAGCTCTTCCTTCTCCAGTCCACCAAAGCTGTCATTGACAAAGCTCTGGCCTAAATTCGAATAGAATTAGCATCCATGTAATCATAGCTCAGTTGAGCAGATGAGCTTACCAACAACTCCAAGCGCCAACATACGAAACCAAGGTAGAACATCAAGAGTCTCGTTAAGACGCCTGTCAAAGCATTTTACTAGTAATCTAAGCTGTTGATGCACAGTAGTTTCAATCTCAGCCACGGCAGCCGGGCTGAAGCTCGGTATAATGCGTTTCTTCATAACCCGGTACTCATCTCGGTTACGGGTGGTAAACGTGCTTTTGAATCCCAAGGAGTCGTACACAGGCGCCTTGGGATACTTGGAATGAGCTCCGTAAATTTCCTTGAGCGCCGCGGGCGAGGCGAAACAGACTTCGGACGGGCCCACGCGAACGGCTGGACCATACTTCTTGTGGAGGTTGTGGATGGTGTTGCTCCGCTGCCCAGACAGGTCGACATACAGCATCCATGCCCCAGTAAGTTTGGCTATGAAGGGGCCGGGAACATTTCTCAGCGGATCCGTAAAATACCTGTACTGTGAACGACTCAGTTTGCTGGCTATCAAGAACTAAGAGGCTCCCGATGGAGAGGAGGGTTTCTCCATCAAATACTTACAATTCCTACAAGGAGCAGTCCCGGCCCAATCAGAGACGTCAAAGCCCAGGGCCAATCAATTTTGATCACTTCCGCAGGACCAGAATCCATTCCTATTGTGTTTAACTGCCAAGGTTCTTGAAGTAGGAAAGTCAAGAAGTGGGAGTTGTGTCCGTCAACAGGTTAGAAGTTAACAATATCTATTAATATTTTCCAATTCCAAACAACCAAAATGCATTTACTACCATTCTTCTTAAGCTTCTTTAAAATTCTGTCAACGTACCTGCCTACAACAGAAACATGCTTGTCGAGTTAGAAGCGGGCCGACTCCTTGACAAATAGGATAACGTATCGAGGTGGCCGACTCCGACAAGCCGAAACCAAATCGGCTCGGGGAATGTCCCGGCTTCTATTAGCTGCGTCTATACAGAAGCTTCAAGCTCAGCATCTCCCGAATTAGTCATCGGCCCGTAACTGCAACCCTATAGGCCAGATGAAGAAACAGACGAATCCAAGATATTCAGTGTAGTCGCCTTGAACCCTTTTCTCGGTCTAGAGCCGGCTTTGAGGATGACCATGCTAGCCATTTCGGCGCACTAAACTCGATACTGGATTGGTCCTACCAGTGGAACTTGATTTCTTTAAAATGCTTCCGACAGCGACATAGCTGGCGCACAATCTGCTCACCATGTACCGGTCATCGACTGCTTTATCATATACTTTCATCAAGTGCTTTATCATATACTTTGAAATCAATTCATATAGAACTTCCAAATCAACATCATCTGAATCATGACACAGATCGACGAATTTAGTGTCCCGCAATATCTGCCCAAAAATCCGGGGCTGTACATGAATGGTTCGTTCCATAAGCCTTCGGACGGCTTTTATCAAGAGATTATGAGCCCCATAAATGGCAAGGCAATCGCCAAAGTTGCCTTTGCCGGGAAACAAGACACTGTCCTCGCTTTGGAAGCTGCCGACAAGGCTTTTGAAAGCTGGCGCGCTGTCTCAACGCTGGAACGGTGCAACATCGTGCGCAAGGTGGCACAGATTGTGCGTGATCATGCCGAGGAGCTTGCTGCGTTGGATGCCTGGAACATAGGCAGCCCCATCTCCATCATGCGGGCCGAGGTCGAGTACTCGGCCATGAACTTTGACTTGTTCGCCGGTCTGGCTCCGGCTGTGACGGGGGAGACCAACCGCCTGACAGAAGACATGTTCCATTATACGATCCGAGAGCCTCTGGGCGTGGTAGCGCGCATCATCCCGTACAATCATCCATTCTTAGGCATGGCTATCAAAATGGTGACGCCGCTAGTAATGGGTAACACGGTCGTCATCAAGGTCTCGGAGCAGGCACCGTTATCTGCCTTCCGACTGATGGAGATTATTGGCGACCTTTTCCCACCTGGTGTTGTAAATGTGCTTGCAGGCGGCCGAGAGAGCGGCGAAGTCCTCTCAAGCCATCCCATTGTCAAAAAGGTCACTCTTGTTGGCAGCGTGCCTGTGGGACGGGCCATCTCTCGCAGCGCCGCTGATACGCTCAAGCTCACCACCTTGGAACTAGGCGGTAAAAACGCTCTAGTTGCTTATCCAGATTCTGATATTCCAAAGCTGGTTGATGGAATTGTGAAGGGCATGAATTGGTTCTGGTGTGGGCAGTCATGCTCGTCGACTTCCCGCGTCTTTCTCCACGAGTCAATTCATGACGACGTCGTCAAATTGGTCATCGAAAAGATTAATATTGAACATAAGCCTGGCAACCCTCTGAGATCCGAAACAACCATGGGCGCTCTTGTAGATACTAAAGCTATAGAGAGAGTGAAGAAGTACGTCGACATTGGAAGGGCCGAGGGGGCTACGCTGGCCACGGGTGGTGAGCCGCCGAGTTTGAACGAAGAGCTATCCAAAGGCTGCTTCTGGTCTCCCACAGTCTTCACCAATGTCAAACAGAGCATGCGTGTCGCTCAGGAAGAGATTTTTGGTCCAGTCATGTGTGTTCTCAAGTGGAGCGACGAAGAAACAATGTGGAAGGAGGTCAACTCGGTGGAATATGGCCTGACAGGCTCCATCTACACCACGAACACTACCACGGCGCAGAAGGCTGTCAAGAGAATGGAAGCGGGTTATTGTTGGATTAACACTAGTTCAAGCCATTTCTTGGGGCTTCCGTTTGGTGGGTATAAACAGTCAGGTATGGGTCGCGAGCACAGTCTACACGAGCTATATGACATGACGCAGGTTAAGGCGGTCCACATGAGCTTACAATAGTTGTTACAATGAGATAGATGCAGAACTGTACTGGAAACTGTGGTGTTTCTGCTACATTTTAATTGTCTAGAACGAAGCTCGAAGTAAAGCATTGTAAAGGTTGAGGATACACTATACTCGCAATGCAAGAAAGCATACAATATGAATGCTGTAACTTATCCAGTGAGTCAAGCTTATTGCATGGTTAGTCCTAGTCCTTCGGCGCACTCCTGCTTGGGAAATGGATCATTGCTGTACCACCATATACAAAAAGACTGATCTGGCCGTCATACGCATATCTGAGCCCAGATAGTCGAACTTGCTTGTTAATCGACACAGCGGAGGCAGGTAGCCGTCCATGGTTGATTCATTGGCTAGATTGCTCTACGCCGATTGGACTGTATTACGAATCAAAGGTGCCGGCCGGCCGGCTGATAGTAGGTAGCCAATCGGAACCAATATGCTAAGCTGCCTTACATTGGTCGGTATCGACCGCCTACGTAACTCGTGCTTCAAGAGTGCTTATACCAAGGGTGACTTAATACTATATATACAAGAGATGGCTGCCAGTTTGCTGCATCAATCCGAATCCTATCTATCGACAACTTGATATAAGTCTGAACAACTAGTCCACGTCAATTATACGAGACAAGGAATTAGCAAAGTGTTAAGCGGGAAATGGAGAAGTCAGCCATAAACACGTCTGGTCTTCCATCAACCACAAGTCAATGGGTCATTGAAAAGGAACAGGGTGTCATACTGAGACACAAAGTCCCGCTCCCGCCTTTGGGCGCCTACGATGTTCTTGTCAAGATTCATGCAGTTTCTTTGAACGCACGGGATCATCAAATATTGAATGTATTCGCCTCTCTTGCTTTGTATACAACGAATTCCAAGCTGATATATTCGCAGAACACTTACATGTGGGGTTACACACCTGGTATTATTCCCACATCTGACTGTGCTGGGTCTGTTCTCGCTATTGGCGGAGCCGTGAGTCGCGTGGAAATAGGATCGCGAGTAGCTGCAACATTCCATAGAAAATGGCTGAAAGGAGAACTCACCTCGCTTGCCGAAGCCTCTCAAGTTGGTGCGCATTCGGACGGTGTGTTGCGTCAATACGCTGTGTTCTCCGAAGACGAGCTTGTCGTGATCCCCGCGCATCTCAGCTTCATTGAAGCAAGTACACTCCCCTGCGCCGCTGTCACTGCCTGGAATTCACTGTTCTGCGGCCGTAAAAGCGTGAAGCCTGGCGACGTTGTCTTGACACAGGGCAGTGGCGGAGTAAGTTTATTTGCGATTCAGTTTGCGAAAGCCGCTGGGGCGACAGTCATTGCAACTACAGGCGAATTACGCAGCGAGCGCGACACCCTTTTGAGGCATGTTGGAGCAGACATTGTACTCTGCTATCGAGACTCAGATTGGGGAGAACAAGCTAAAGCTGCAACAGATGGACGTGGGGTCGATTTCTTGCTGGAATTATCTGGCGCGGCAGCTCAGAGCGCGGCGGCCCTCAGAGTTGGAGGGGAAATCATTGTCATAGGAGGCTCGGAGGGTTCCGGGGGGTCAACATTTGATATGCGACTCGTCTTGGGCGAGCTACGACGTGTTGCAGTAGGGAATCGTGAGCAATTTGAGTCCATGAATCGTGCTATAAGTGCTTGCCGTCTCCAGCCGGTGGTAGATAAGACAGACTGGTCTTTTGAGCAAGCCAGAGAAGCGCTACAGTATGCAGAGGCTGGAAAGATGGCAGGCAAAGTTGTTATAAAGGTTGCACAAGACTAGATACAAAGTTGTTGAGTTAGGGGGGTAGTTGATTGCAATATGCAGGTGTGTTCTAAACTGAGGCGATGCTTCTAATTACAGTAAATATTGTAGGAATAGCTGTAGTATGCGCATGTAACGGGTGCCTTGGCAAACTCACATAAAACTATATATACCTGCCATTCATGGATTCCTGTCATGGACTTATCTATCACATAGCAACAAGGAAGAAATGGGCGACAATGAATATACAGGGAAATTTGTCGTCATAGAGGCTCTCCCTCGGGACTACCTATGCTGTATAATATGTAGCAGGCTGAGGTTAAGTATATAATTGGGCGCGTGGTCTAGGGGTATGATTTTCGCTTCGCATGTGAAAGGTCAGGGGTTCAATTCCCCTCGTGTCCATTCTTTTTGCTTTTTTTCTATCTTTTTTTTTACCATCAGATGGAGTAAGTTCGCGGGCATATCAGTTGGATTTGCTTCATATTATGTAATACAATGGGCTTGTGGTCTAGGGGTATGATTTTCGCTTCGCATGTGAACGGTCAGGGGTTCAATTCCCCTCAAGTCCAACCACAATATTATCTTTTTGCCTCAAGGATTTTTGGTACGTCTTAAGCAAGAACCCTGTCCCTTCTCAGCAGCTTCCTACGCATTGACAATAGAATTGGCCGATTGTGCTTGCTTTTACAAAGTAGGCGTGATTATCAGAGCTATAGGTCTATTCGTCCACTGTTGAGATAGCACAGTTTCAGCAACATAGGAACCGTAACATCTTTCACCACCACTCATGTATTAATATCAGAAATATAGTAGTATACTTACATCTTGTACTTCTCGGGGACTGAGTGACATTGATCGGAATCCACTTCAGCTATTTCATTCGTGGCTAGGTACCTGAGTGGAACAATCTACCCTACGACCATAGGTATCTTATTGTTTAGGTAGCTTTTGTAGGTCAATCTAGTGACAGAATGTCATCAGTAGATAACTCGTAGATAGATATTTTAGGTATTCTAATTGAATAGTCTGCTCACAAGAGTAAATAAAAGGTCTTGCTTGTTCTAGATTTCTCTGCTGAAGGCATGATCAATAATTTAGTATAAAGCTATAAGCTGCATAGACCATAGCGCAGAAAGAGACTATATGTAGTGATTGCAAGTAAAAATTACGGCGGCAGGTAGAACTAAACTCTGGATGCTAAATATTCTCGCTTCTAAATCCTCCGACATCTATTGTTCTCCGACGCTAGCTGTAGATTAAAAGTAGATTGTGCGGGACGGTCAATGACCGAGAATCCGAAGCTTACGCGCTGTTATTTGTCGTCTCGCTATCGGTCTCGCTATCAACTGCCGTATACGCTTTGACCTAGTGCTCTTGCGTATTTGACAAGCATGTGCACTACCCCTGTTTTGTTTTGTTAGCTCCGGCAACTTTTTTCTTAAATGGGATTTTCTCCTCTTAAAGATCGCCCTAAAGCAGAGGAATTGCGGTAAAACTGGAAACTCAGCGGGAATGGCAACCAACATTCAGCACTATGTAGTTAAGCCCTGGACAACTTGTTTCTCTTCTGCTGTTTTCTGTATACTTTTCATCACTTGACATTGCCAATAACGTCCATATCTTCGAACTTGCTAACCATAAGCATTTTCTACGACTTCAATGCGCTTTGCTTAGCAGGTTTTCGACAATGATAGACGGCAGCCCTAAGGAGTCAATTGAGCCGCAACTAAACGCTTCTTCCCATGATGGAATATCTGCTGTATCCTATGGAGTAGCGCCCTGCGATAACAATGACACAAAAGAGGCTTCCGCCAGTGTATATGTCGCCGGTGAAATAGGCGTTGATGACGATGCAACTGCTAGACAGCCAACAAAGAAGAAGCCGATCAAGTTCCATCTCGTTTTCTTGGCCATCAATATCGCTTGCTTTATTTTCGCTCTTGACTCTACTACTCTTTCGGTAGCAATTCCTGTAAGCTACCAACCAACAAGTTGTCTTTCATCGAGCTTCAATGCTAATTCTTCCAGTCAATCGCTGAGCAGCTCCATGGCACGACGCTGCAGTCTTTTTGGGCTGGCATCGCCTTTCTTCTCGCGACCGTCATCACACAACCGTTATATACAAGCTTGTCTGACATATACGGCCGCAAGCCTCTCTTTCAAATTGCCTTTTTCTTATTCACCGTTGGATCGATTGTCTTTGGGCTCGCACCCAACATGCCTGCTATAATTAGCGGACGATTGATACAGGGTTTGGGAGGAGGCGGTATGGACGTCCTCAGCGAGATTATTGTCGCCGACATGGTCGCGCTCAAGGACCGGCCTGTTTATCTGGGGCTCATGGCCATCCCCATTGCAGTTGGCAGCATTCTTGGCCCATCGCTAGCTGCAGTCCTCGTCCAGTATGCGAGTTGGAGATGGATTGGCTGGATAAATCTGCCATTTATTGGCGTCGCATACCCGCTTATACTCTTTTGCTTGAAGTTGAAACCAGTTGACAATCCGCTGATGCAAAGGACAAAGCAACTGGACTGGATTGGAATGGCCATCTTCACATCAGCGTGCACGCTGTTCGTACTGCCACTCACATGGGGAGGAACACTTTACTCGTGGCAGTCTTGGAAGACTTTGCTCCCCTTTGTGGTGGGCATACTTGGCCTCATAGTTTTTGCCTGTTATGAATCCAAACCTTCGAGGCCCATCATTCCGCATCGCATCTTTTATCCACGGACTGCTTCAGTGACGCTGGTTACGGCAGTCTTACACGGAATGCTGCTGTATTCTCTTCTGCAGTATCTCCCATTCTTCTACCAGGCTGTCGCGGGCGAGACTCTCATTCATTCTGCCCTGTCATTGCTTCCCACCAGTATTATTTCCGTTATAGCTGCCGGCTCATCCGCGGCTCTGGTTGGCCCTCTGAAGGGTTACAGATGGCCCATGTGGATATCTTGGGTCGTTCTAACCGTGGGATCAGGATTGCTATCTCTGTACAGCGTGTCATCATCTACGGCGATGAAGTACGGCCTCCCTATCGTGTGGGGATTAGGAATTGGTGCTCTCCTTCGTATAGCTCAGCTACCGATGCAAGCCAGCGTGGCTAATGTTGATGACACTGGCGTCGCCATTGGCCTGCTGATGTTTGCTCGTTTGCTCGGCGGCCTCACCGGCCTGGCTATCAGCTCAACAATCTTTAGCAACGCGTTTGGGCCTTCCATCTCTAAAGATATGCCAGATCTGCCGGCCAGTCTCCAAGTACTTGGAAACCCGAACACGGCCATCGAGTTTATCCCGAAATTAAGGACAATTGAGCTACCCCCGGATGTATTGCTATTAGTTCGAAAAGCATATTTGGATGCCTTCAAAGCAATCTTCTACACTATGACTGGTATTAGCGGCTTGGGCTTTTTAGTTTCTCTGGGTATCGAAGAATTATCACTCGACAAGGAGGAGCGTGGTCGGCAGCAATTTGACGACGAGTAATGGCTCGATATTTAATGGATTAGTCGTTCACTAAAGTAATGTATAATGGCCGGGCAAATATACGCCGACTGCTTTATGGTTTATAACGTATACTTATAATACTAAGAATAATTAGTAATAACATTTCGCTTCTCAAACCATAGCTACCGATGCTGCGATGCCTTTAATATGTGGGTTTAGCGTAAATTATGGGATAAATAGTTGAGAACGATGTGTTGATTCTTAAAATTAATTGCTAAAAGATATAAATGTTTCAATTGCGGGACTCGCTGCTCGAGTGATGCATTCTTCGGAATCTTGTTGGGCCTACGGTCCTACATTTATAAGACCGTAAACATGTTTAAGTGTTGGTGAGAATAAAAGTATGTCGAACTAACTACATCAGTTTGTTCCAGCTACCTCAGCTACTCTCATATGATCATCTATGTGGCATCGGAAGTCAATTTATACCCCGGTCCGGATTTCATCCTTACGTTTAGTCTCAGTAGATGAACCGCATGAGTCATTGCCATGTACTCACTCTTAAGGGTGCGAAAGCGGAATTGATCTCGAAATGGATAGTTGGTCCTATGAATAGCTTGTGATAAAGGCTTATGCATGATAGTAGAGTAAAATGACTCGATTCCTAATCAATCCACGGAAGCTAAGAAACCAATGACACATGTCGTCAAAGACGGTAATATGAGAGTTGTCGTACATAACCCCGCGGACGTGTTACCCTTAGTTCTCTAAAGCTGTGAAATGTGCTACTGGTTCATAATTGAGGCGTACATACGGCCAAGCAATGGGTTTCATGACCAAATTGTTCAAAGGCAATGTGCACTTGCTTAGAGCAATGTACACAATTCGGGCATCGTGTCATGAGTAAGGCGTAGGATGTAGTTTCCATAGTGGAGAGCAGCATTAGCTCCAAGCCCTTATCCAGCGCGGCATACGGTCCGTTCAAGCCTCCGAGGAGTTGCAATGTGAAGAGTCATTAGGAGCTGGCCTAAAAATATCGGCGTGTTTTTGGGTTTTCTAGGGCGACAGAAAATACCATAAATGGCAAGTATACCCCATCTGCCCGAACTCTGCCGCGCCTTATATAGACTTGTGCGACACCAACATTTTTTACACTTCCAATTTTCTATAAAGCTCTCATCCTTTAAAATTTTGCAACATGAATCCAGCTCCTCCTAAACCCGTCAACAGCGTCTTAGACGCCATTGGAAACACCCCAGTGGTGCGCCTTAACCATGTTGTGCCAAAAGATGCCGCAGAGGTCTATGTCAAATTGGAGTTCTTCGGCCCCACAGGAAGCTACAAAGACCGCATGGCTCTATCAATGGTAGAAGAGGCAGAACGACGCGGAGATTTAAAACCCGGCATGACGGTTGTTGAAGCCACCGGCGGCAGCACAGGATCGTCGTTGGCTTTTGTCTGCGCCGCCAAGGGATACCGGTTTCGGGTTGTATCTTCAAACGCCTTTTCAACGGAAAAGCTTCGCACGATGACTGCTTTCGGAGCTGAGCTTGATATCGTGCATAGCCCTACGGGAAAGGTCACTCCTGACCTTATCCCGAGGGCGGTGAATCGCGCAGAGGAGCTCAGCAAAGGTGAAGACTGCTATTACACTAATCAGTTCCACAATGCCGACGCTTTGGTTGGCTATGGAAAGATTGGAAAGGAGCTAGTTGAACAAATCAGCGATGGTATTGACGGCTTTTGCGGCGCTGTCGGCACTGCAGGCATGTTTACTGGAGTGGCCAGCTCCTTGAGGTTGAAATACCCTTCTGCGAAAACAGTGGTGCTGGAACCTGCAGGATCGCCTATGATCACAAAGGGCGAAAAGGGTAGCCATGGTGTTGAGGGTATTGGCCCTGGTATTATTCCACCTCATCTTAATCAATCGTCGTACGACGAGGCTCGAGCCATCCCTGAGGCAGAAGCCCGGGCTATGTGTCGTCGTCTGGCAAAAGAGGAAGGACTGCTGGTTGGAACTTCATCTGGCTTGAATATATTTGCTGCCATACAGCTGGCTAAAGAGCTGGGGCCTGGGAAGAAGGTGGTCACAGTTGCAGTCGATACTGGCCTCAAGTATCTCAATGGTACACTGTTCACAGACGAGTGACAATTTGAAGGTAGAGAACCCTTTATTAGATGATGATTTCTGTGTTGGGGGAAAAAACCCAGTATTTTTGTATTTTATAAGCGCCCAGTATCTGTATGAGCTTACACCAGCTATTGCCCACTGGAAGTTACAATATATGCATTCATTGCACATGTTCAAAGCATATCATTCAAGAGGGCGCTGGCTGCTCGCTCAGAGTTAAACTGCATGGTTGTTGCTGAGATAACAACATGAAAGTAAGTGCGAAAACAGCATCGGATAGTGTCATGCTCCAATTGGTCTAAACAAGCCAGGGCGTGCTGTCGGGTAGTGAACCATGTCTTGGCATTGGTCGGATGCTGTGCGACCGTGAAGCATAGGCTTATTGTTGCCGCTGATCTCCTGCATCTCTCCATTCCCATAAACTATGCACTCAAAGCTCTAGTGGATAAAGTCGGCGTTCGGTGCAATCATCCAGCGGGCGGAATGATGCATGAGACGCATCCAATTAGCCGGGTCATTTGCTGTTGCATATCTATGGCTCCAGTTTCCCGCTCTAGTGTTGATAAGTGATTCGACAGTCTCGTACTTGGCTGGAATGGAGAAATGTTAGTTCAGCAGCTGGTATTGTATATACAATATTATTTTGCTTGCAACTTAAAGATCTTCTTGGTGAGGATTTCCAAGCTTTAGAAACCGTGTGTATCCGTCAGGTATTCAGCTCATTGGCGCAGCTTAACAGCGTATAAGTACATTGCTCTCATTGAAAGTATATTAGTAACTTTTTTTATGCCCTTTTCAGCTTTATCAGCTTAGCCCTACATGAAGAAATAAACGGCAGCCGCACGTGCGAATACGATCATACAGAGTAGGTGAGCAGAAGCCTTTGTCGCCCATTAGCTAAATGAGATAACGGAAATTATCTTTGCATAGGGAGAGAGGCAAAACATTTAGCTTGAAAAAGCATTATTAGATATGCATTGTGTTGAAATGTCTGATAACGCAGACCTCCGTCTTCGCAATCGTGTGGACCTGCTTGAACCCATGCTGCCATGAAAGAAGAAGCAATCTGGCCACTTATTATAATCCTTGTCAAATAGGTACCGTCATAATGTAAAGGTTCCAGTTGTGTAATTGACCATATCGCAAAATCGTACTGGTAGTTGGTTTGCTCGGCTGCCGGCAAATCTGCTGCCTCATCATCGGTTACACCATAAGCCTACCTTGAAGATGCGATCATGGTCAAAGCAAACTCTACTGATTCACACCTGAAACACTCGAAAACACTAGATAACACAAAATTCGACCAGAGAAATGGATCAAGACGCCAGAATCATATTTGTAATTCGACTTACCTATTTGGGTGCCATATGCGAACATGACCGCAACACCTAGACCTAATATGAGACATGACGAGATCCGTTTCGCGATGACCCGCTGCCGCAATCGGGAGAGTCAGCAATTATTATGATGTATAATTGGAGAATCAGCATGGAAGTGTAATCAGCTATGAGGAAACTTTGAATTGCGTGCTTCGCGGTCGTGCAATTGCTGCAGCGGCTGCACTGTATGAGGTGAATGGCGTGATTCGCACTATCAATAGCATCAACACTGTCCAGATCATCTCCGGTAGTGCGATACCGACACGCTCGGCAACGCGCCGCTGACATTACAAGTATTCGTTAACAATGACCATCTCGCGGATGTTGAAACCGAAGATCAGACAAGTCTCACCCGGGATGATTGGATGATTCGCCAATTCGCCATAGAGTTCGCGATGCATGCAATTGTGGGGGTGGGGTTTGCCCGATGCCGATGCGAGGGTGGCCGATGAGCCGCGACAAGAGAGGGGAAGAGACGCTGGTTGGGCGGTTCGTGCAGAGGCACGGGAGGTATAAAAGGGCAGTATCCGACGGGCTGATGAGGTTGAATGCGACTTGAATTTATCTATTGCCGTTCAGCATTACTGTCCAAGTGACGCGAATAGCTGCTTACATCCAACTACAATAGTAGCTTATATCAACGCACAATGGCTCCCGCATTGGTTGAGACCGCCACCACCACCAGCTCCGGACCGGTTCCGGCGTCTGTCTACAAGCTGGACCTTGGACAGTACAAGGAGATTGATTTGACCTACATCGACAAGGACGCTGAGGCGGGCAAGACCGACGGCCCTGCTGCCACGGTGAGTGAAGCTGCCCCTTCGGCCGCGATATAGAACTCGGACTTATACGCACGACATAGTATCCTCACTACCTTCCCACATGGAACCCGGCACAGCAGTACCCCCCTCTGCAGCCCTTTGAGCACTATGAGCACGGCAAGGATGCCGACACCTCCTATCCCAACCTCCTTCCCAGCAGCGCCCAGGTCACGGATCTCACTCCCTCCATTGGCTCTGAAGTGAGAGGCATCCAGCTCTCTTCTCTCACCGACGCCGGCAAGGATGAGCTGGCTCACTACGTTGCCAAGAGAAAGGTCGTTGCCTTCCGAGGCCAGGACTTTGCCGATCTCTCAATCGCCGATGCGCTCAAGTTTGGCGGCTACTTTGGGCGACACCACATCCACCCAACCTCTGGCTCTCCCGAGAACTACCCCGAGGTTCACCTCGTCCACCGTGGCGTCAACGACAAGGGCCACCTGGACTACTTCAAGACCAGAACCAGCTCTGTGGCCTGGCACTCTGACGTTTCGTACGAGCAGCAGCCTCCCGGAACTACCTTTTTGTACATCCTGGACAAGCCCGAGACTGGAGGCGACACCATCTTTGTAGACGCCGTTCAGGCTTACAAACGACTCAGCCCTCTTTTCCAGGAGCGTCTGCACGGCTTAAAAGCCACGCACTCTGGTATCGAGCAGGTCAACGCCGCGGCAGCTCGCAACAGCATCAAGCGCCGAGACCCTGTTGTCAACACTCACCCTCTTATCCGAACACACCCTGCCACTGGCGACAAGGCTCTCTATGTCAACCCTCAGTGTAAGTCATTTGAAGCTTCAAATCGTATATATATATATATCGTACCAATCTGACTTGCTTTAGTCACTCGTGATATTGTCGGAATGAAGAAGGAGGAGTCTGACTCCATTCTCAACTTCCTGTACACCCATATCTCACAGGGCGCTGACTTCCAGGCTCGTGTCAAGTGGGAGGACAAGACTGTCGTCGTTTGGGACAACCGAGTCACTCAGCACAGTGCTCTTGTCGATTGGGAGAACGGCCAGAGGAGGCACCTTGCCCGTATCACTCCTCAGGCTGAGAGGCCTTATGAGACGCCATTCCAGGGCTGAAAGAGACACAAGGGGTTAAATATATTTCTTCATGTTAGCGATATGATTTATTGATGGGCTCGCTGAGATGGCCTTGTATTAAAGCAAAGAATAAAGAATAATTCCATGCTACAATGACGGTCTCTTGATTGGCGCTGGCTTATCGTTTGATGCTTACACCGATATAGGCGCGCCACAATCAACTCGGCTCCGGTTTTAGCTTGTCAACTAGAGGGCGCGAGATGGGTCCAACAACTACACTAAAAAAAGTCTAGAATTATAGACTTGAGGGAATGCTATTTTAAAAACTTCCATCTTTGTTTTGACATTCGACATAAAACCCGAGTCTAACGCGGTATTAGTGGTACACCATAGACTGCTTTGCCATGGCAGTAACAACGTCAACTACCACTGCAGTCGAGCTCTCTCCGCTTCCTCCACTCGCCAACAGCTCCGGCCACAATCGGTTTCACAATGAGGCAGCAAATAATGAATCACAAAACCCATCATCCGAAGATATTCTAGAGGCATCTCGCCTGGCAGACTCTGCAGTTCCGGATGGAGGCTATGGCTGGGTTGTTCTTGGTGGCTGTGCTGTCATTGCATGGTGGGTGAGTGATTCCGTCTATATGTTCCTCTTCTGTACCAGAGAAATATGCTCCAAAACGATGCTAATCCGTTCAATTCAGTTTGTTGGGACAGGATACAGCTGGGGAGTGATGCAAGGAGCTCTTGTGGAAAAGGGACTCTCAACACCAGCAACCTTGTCATACGTCGGCTCATTGGCTACTGCCATCATTGCTTTCTTGGCAATTGTCAATGCACGCATCATCAGGGCCATCGGAGCGCAAAGGACTGGCATGCTAGGCATATTGATCCTCGGCATATCTGAGATTCTTAGTGGCTTCACGGTAAACAGCCTTCCAGGACTATTCATCACCTCTGGCGTCTCTCTCGGAGTCGGGCTGAGCTTGTGTTTCATGGCTGCGTCTGCAACGCCAGCACAGTATTTCAGCAAGAAACGGGGTCTCGCGAACGGCATTGTGTTTGCAGCAGGAGGCTTGGGCGGAGCCATCATCAGCTTATCCTTGGATGCGCTGATTCGACGACTTGGAACTGCGTGGGCCTATCGGATTCTTGGACTTGTGACGCTGCTTACCGGTCTACCGGCGGCATGGCTCGTGAGGGAGCGCTCTCCAGTCAAGAATGCAGGATTTATCGAATGGTAGGATGACTTTGTTTTGAGCGTATTATATATATATATGACCTGCAAGCTAACCATTCATTCAGGCGCTTGTTTCGAGATCTCGAGTTTGTAGTCATCTTTGCCACGGGGGCTGTTGCTACCTTTCCTCTTCTTGTTCCTGCGTTCTTCATACCGCTCTACGGACGATCGATCGGTCTGTCTTCGTCTACTGGAGCAGGCCTCTTGGCAGGCTTCAACCTATCATCGGCTGCGGGCAGAATCCTCTGCGGTTTCCTTTGCGATAAAATAGGTTCACTCAATGCCTTGTCCATTTCTCTATTGATCAACGCCATCACAATGCTGGCCTTGTGGCCTGCCTCTACTACGCTTGCACCGTTGATTGCGTTTGTCGTTCTTAACGGTGCCGCAAATGGCGGCTTCTTCTCTACTATTCCCACGGTAGTGGGTAATGTGTTTGGGTCTCAAAGAGTGTCTGTGGCCATGGCCATGGTTGTTACTGGCTGGGGCGGCGGGTATCTCATGGTAAGTTGTCAATATGTCAACGTTTTGCATCAATGCCGTTCTCAATCCGCTTACAAAAAAAAACAGGGTTCCCCAATTGCTGGCTATCTGCTCGATGCCTACGGCGGGACAGAAAGCGGATTCCAAGCATACCGGCCGGCAATCACGTATGCAGGATGCATGGGCCTCGGAGCTGCTGCGCTCGCAACGTTTGTTAGATTTCGAAAGAATCGCAAAATATTTGCCAAAGTTTAATAATTTACACTTATATAAACAATACACTTATAATTCACGTGTAAATTTGTATATAAATCATGCTATTTGACTGCCTTAAGCACGAACGGCGACCAAAAATAGACGAGGGTATCGCAGTAACACAGATCCATCATTGCAAGAAGGATAAAGCTCCTTGAGTTTGTCCAGATATGCCGTCAAGAATCCCTCCCTCTGCTCTGCGCTGAGCGGATCAATAAAGGGCCTCAATCCAGTACCTTTGACCCACTCAACAATGCCATCATGACCATCCAGCGGGTGCTGGTAGTTTGTATGCCATATATCTACCGACGAACATAGTGGCTTCAACTCGTTGTATAGCTCAAAAGGGGTCTGAAAAGGCCCAAGAGACGGCTTTAGTTGTGAAAGAGTTGCGGACCAAGGGCCATTTTCGGCTACTGTACGCATCGCCTCGTGAGATCTTTCCGTGTAGTTATCAGGCACTTGAAACGCAAAGACACCTCCAGGCTTTAAAGACTCAATCAGGCGTTTCATGATGGGAATTCGATCCTCAAAGTTTATCCATTGGTAAACTGCGTTGGAAAACAAAAGATCAACTGGCCCTTCCGGAGTATAGTCCTTTAGATCCGCCACAGCAAATTGCAGATTGGGAAGGGCTTTGCGAGCTGTTTCGATCATGTTGGGCGATGAATCGATGCCAGAAATCTGCGCATCCGGCCACTGCTTCGCAAGCACTTCGGTTGAGTTGCCCGGACCGCATCCGATATCTATAATGCTTTTGGGAGCGGCCAGGGGTATTTGGGCAAGAAGATCACGCGAAGGCCGGGTGCGCTGCTCGGCGAATTTGAGATACTGAGCGGCGGACCAGTCTTTGGTGTTGGCTGCTCTCCCTTTACCAGCTGCTTGAGTCGCCATTGTTCTGTTGATGATGGTCTTTGAAAAGGAGGCAAGTTGGCGAGATGCCATTGTATAAGTCGAGATGTAGGATGAAGAGGAAGGAGAGCAGAACATGAGTCGCGCAAGCCGATCTATTTATACTTGAATGAAGTATTACAGTATCGGTCAGTATCCAAGAATACTTGCTGCCATGAGAGCCTCGCTTACAAAATGGAAACAAGTTATTGGGCGGCGAAAAGAATTATCACAACAGCTCAGCCTCCTATTTCCAGTACTATTCTGGTGGATAGTCGACGCTCAGAATGCAAGGCAGAGATTATTCCGAGAGAGCCTTCGGCCGTCCGAACTTATTCCGTTGAGGCCGCTACAGGGCCGAGAGCGGTTCGGCGGAAATACGAGAGCAAGGGGAGGGTGTAAATACACAGACATGACATTTATTTCTAATAATTCATATAATTGCCCCGATAATTGAAATTGCGAGATGTATGATAAAAGAATGGACGCTTCTTGCAAGCGCTGTTGACCATGCTGCAGCCAAAAAGGGCAGCGGAGCGTTTCGCGTGCCACTGCATACATGTACGCTAAACCGCCTGCCAAGACTTCTAGAAAGGGAAAGAAAAAGGTATACTTGATTGATAGAAGTAATAGTTGGCAAATATCCATCAGCTATCAGTCTGAAATGATATGAAAGCCTCTTCGAGGAGTTTTGGACTCATACTGCCGGCTTTCAGCATCGCTAGACGTAGATTTGCTCAGCGAGTCCCTTCTCTATGGTAGACCTTCAAAACATGAACCATGTTATCGACCCAACGGCACGGCTACTAGAACGGTCGAGTGAAATCATTTTTTGAAGAGTTCTGCAAAGCTTCGTTCGAGCCCAAAATTACGTCTCAGTTATTCGATGCGAAAATGCCATGTATGCTGTGTTTAATCCCAGGTGAAGGCCTCTACTTCAACTCGTCCTCCAATTACCCCTCCCCCACCATTGTTCTCATGGCGGGGTAAATCTTATGGCCGGCAACGGAGAGGTTCTTGCTGATTCAGGTTCATTCACGAGAGCCGAATCCAACACCTCAACGCACAGGATCGCAACGATTATCCTTTAACAGAATCTGTCTTATGAATTTATTTGCGTTGATCAATTGCACACTGGCAGCTTCAGCAGTCCTTGAAGCCATCTAAAGGATTGGGGGTCATAATTCCACGTTACATTGCAAGCCACATTTACGGCCAAGCCTGACCCCCACTCGCGCAGACACTCTCGGGACAAATACACGTCGGCGAACAAAAAAGAAGACTTTTCAGAGACCATTTTCCGGGGAATAAGAAGCTGGAATAACAAGTTTCAAACTATCTTCGGAAGAAAGACCCGGGACGTTACATTTGTTAGTGAGAAGCCGCCAGTCGTTCCCCGCAGACCGAATATCGAATGATTGCATGTCCAGCTACTCAACATTACACGACCTGAATCTTGATTCTTCAATGTCACTACTTATTGGGTAGAAAGACATAACTTGAATACGGCTCCAAAGGCAGTTGAGATAGAAAACTTGGAGTCACAATGCCGTCAGCAGAGCAGCGCAAAAAAATCGGCCAGGTAAGGCATTACAATATCTGATATAGACGTGGCTCAAGTTAACACCACATCTGAATCTAGCTATTTGCCGTTGGTTTCCATGGCCGTGAAATCAACAAAGAAATCACAACACTGATTCGCGACTATGGCGTTGGAGCAATTGTTCTGTTCAAGCGCAACGTGCTTGACGCCGCCCAGCTCCAGGCGCTCTGCCTAGGCCTCCAGAAGATTGCAAGCGACGCAGGCCACAGTCAACCCCTTTTCATCGGAATAGACCAGGAAAATGGCCTAGTTACTCGAATTTCACCGCCCATCGCCGCCCAGCAGCCAGGGCCTATGACTCTCGGGGCTACTGGCTCACTTGACTATGCGTACGAGGTGGCAAAGGCCACTGGTGGGATGCTGCAGTATTTCGGCATTAATATGAATTACGCCCCTGTTGGTGACATCAACTCGGAGCCATTAAATCCCGTTATTGGCGTTCGGAGTCCTAGCGACCAGGCAGAAACTGTGTCCAAGTTTGCGGCAGCATGTGCGAGAGGCTTGAGGGAGCTCAACGTCGCGCCGTGCATCAAGCATTTTCCCGGTCATGGAGATACGGCCGTCGATTCTCACTATGGTCTGCCAGTCATAGACAAATCAAGAGCTGACATGGAGAAATTGGAACTGGTTCCGTTCCGTGATGCTGTTGCCGACAACATCGAGATGGTCATGACGGCTCACATCTCTTTGCCACAGCTATCAAAGGACGGCCTGCCCGCCACATTATCCCCAGAAACCATCGGCATCTTGCGAAATGAGTGGAAGTACGACGGTGTTATCATGACGGATTGTCTGGAAATGGATGGCATTCGCGCGGAATTTGGCAGCGTTAAAGGAGCACTCATGGCATTCCAGGCCGGCGTCGACAATGTCATGATTTGCCATACCTTTGACGTTCAGAGTGCGGCCATCGATCACGTCTGCGACGCCATTACAGCTGGTACACTATCCCAAGACAGAATAGACGCATCTCTGGAACGTCTCCGAAAACTAAAGAACAAATACACAAGCTGGCCTCGCGCCCTTCGCACAGAGCCACCAGAGACTTTGGCCGCATTGAATAAGAGCGGAGAGAGGCTCGCCAGTCAAGTCTACGCAGATGCAGTTACTCTCGTACGAGCAGAAGAGGGCCTTCTGCCTCTTAAGCCAACTACAACGATTGCATTCATCTCTCCTGGGCCCGATGTTCCCATCGGAGGCGCCGTTGACAGTGGAACTCTGCCAACGCGCGTCCCTTGGATCGCAGACACTTTTGAAGAGCGTATTCGGAAGCGAGCATCTCAAACAACCGATATTCGATTCACTAGCTCTACTCTTACGGATGAGCAATGGAAGCAGGTGGGCGAGGCTGATGTTGTGATTCTCGCAACCCGCAATGCGCGCGAGTCCAAGTATCAGAAGGAGCTTGGTCTCGAAGTCGCCAAACGACGAGGATCATCGCCGCTCATCTCAGTTGCCACGTGTGCTCCATACGATTTCCTAGATGACGTCCAGATTCGCACGTACATTGCCGTGTATGAGCCTACTGTGGAGGCATTCAGCGCAGCGGTGGATCTTTTATTTGGAGATGCGCAGCCAAAGGGAAAGTTGCCTGTGGCGCACTAATTCTTGTTGAAACAAACGCAGTGGGGCATATGAAGAAACAACGTATTTCTATAATTAAGCATTATCATTACATGCAATGTTTTTAACATGTACGTGATCTCATATCTCATAACACCGTGACCACCCTACTCAATCTTCACAATATTCGTTTCATCAGTGTACTTGACAAGCGAAAACTCAATCGTCAAGTCCTCGTAGTCAAATGTAAAGTAGACGTTACGCAGAAACGGGTCACCCAGAGCGTCGCCATAGGGGTACACCGGCACTGTGCAAGTGCCGTCTCCCATATCTACAGGGATAGAGCTCAGTGGCACGTCGAGGGTAACTCCCGGTGCGATGTTCACGGCGATGGAATCAGCAGACGGTTTTCGGAACTTGCAGTCCACAACGGGATCATTGGTCAGATCCGGGTTGGGGATGCCCCAGTATTCGGTGAGAGCGTCAAATAAGTCCTGCTGGACGTACCAGTGAGGATTGCCGGTGTCCCAGAGAGCATATGTGCCGTTGGTGTAGGTTGATGTCAGCTTGGTGCCGTTGGCGAGCTGCAGTTCGAGGCTGGTGAGGCTGACGAAGTTTGGCTGGGAGTTTGCCGCGGGAATCGATGGGTCTTCTACCTTTACTTTGTAGACGGGGCCCTGGCGCTTGGCAAGATCAATTCCTCCGATAAGCAGCGAGCCTGTGGCATCAGCATCGTTTGGTCCGAGATAGACGCTAAAGGCGCGGCGAGAGATGACGCCTTTTTGTTTAAGCTGGTTCAGGAATGTCGGATAAGTGTCGCAGGCCTTGGTGTCGCAGAACGCCCCGAGGCCAAAGATGGCGGTTTGTTGCGTATCGATGGGAAAGGAGGCAGCGTTCAATTCAACTGTCCCAAACATCATGTCGGTGACGGTCACGCCGCCGAAAGTGAGGGTGTCGTTGATGTAACTGCCAAAGCCGTGGTCGATGAGCAAGTCATTGTAGCCATCGTTTAACCACTTGGTCGTGGAAGAAGATGTGTTGTCGTAAGTGCCATATTCCGAGCAAAGTCCTCGCTGGCATACAGAATTCTCTGCTCACAAAATGGTTATCAGCAATATCATCTTTGAAAAGGGCATTGAGCCTTGAGACTGCGGAGAGAGTAGACGGACTTGGCGATTCAAAGGCATAAGTTGGACTGCCTGTATCGGCAGAGATAATGGCCTTTTGAGGCGGAGTGCCGACCAAGAACTCGGCTCCGTAGGCGCTCTGGTTCTTGATACGCTGGAGCGGCAGCTCAATTACACCTTTGGGCAGAGTTGCCGCAGCGAGAGATGCAAATGTTAGGGATGCAAGGGGAGCATGCATTTTGACAGGCTTCGATTTCAATGACTTGAAAGGTTAAATCTTGGCTCGATATTCCAACTTGAAAGGATATTGAGGGATCTGCATTATGAGGTAGGTGGCCATTGACTTTTTATACACCAAACTGTGCATGTAGCTGCAACATCGGTGTTTGCACGGATGGTGATCGGTACCTATCGGCATCTACTATATCCTTGCCTATGAGCCAAGGATATTCCCAAAAGAATAGTAGAACGTTCTCCATAATCATGCTCACTGTAAATACGAGCTCTCACTGCCGGCCGCACAAGGAATGGGGCACACCGTACGGAGCATCAAGTCTCTTGCGACTTAGCAAGGCCCACTAAAGCCAGGGGATCGAAATTGAAATCGGGGAAGCGGGAGCTTGAGCGCCACCATTTTTGCTGTTTCCGGACCTTTGCTGCGTGGTAGGTCTGATGAATCAGCGTGTGATGATTGGAACAGCGATCTGGATAAAATGATTCCGATCGTGTTGACCTGACCAGGTTCGGCTTTTGGAAATGGGTAACATCGGGTCGCCGTATTCCACTAGTAGTCTCACCACGAACTCGTAAAATGGAATCATCAAATTCTGCATTTCTGTCAAGTTGATAGGAAAAACAAAGTCTGATGCTTCCCCTGCAAATTCCATGAAGAGTCCAGAAGCAGCAAAACTGTTTCTTCTTCTTTTGGAAAGAAAAGAACGCGATTGTACTGCGTGACACAACGAAAAAGGAGAACTCTAACACGAATTGATGATTAATACGGGTTTCTGTATCACCAAGTCTTTGTGTACCTTAAGCAACTGATAATAAACCAAGAGCAGCAGCGGTGAAGGGTGCAAGACTCAAGGCATGGCAACCTTTGAGTCGAAATGCACATTGCAGCCCACTACGCGTAAGAGCAATGCTGCCATACATTCCTTCTAAGCTACATTTTCCACTTTCACGTACATTTCATATCAGTAGTATATACTCTCCATATCTTACTCTACTCTACTATAAAAGGTATTATCATTAATAGTTGCCATTCTCACAATCATGAACATCAACCTGACTGCACCACAGCTGCGTAATCGGCGCTCCCCTCACTCCCCTCGCCAACATCCTCTCCCGCTGCTCCGACAATCTCGGCCTTGCGTCCAGCTGCGACCGGTTCTGGCCCGTCGCCTCGTCCACCCGCCCCGACCACCAGACCTCGGCCGCGGCGCCGGCCCGTGGCCAGATGATGGTGTCGAGGCTGGTGGTGTCAATCGTCTCGGTCCAGACGGCCAGCTCGCCGCCAATGACGTTCTTGTGCAGGTCCGACGACACGCCGTCGGTGGGCTCGTGGGAGTAGAGCAGCTTCCAGTTCTTGGTTGGGTCGCACCAGTCGAGGAAGGGGTAGCTGTTCTGGAAGGCGGCGCCGTTGTCGTAGTCGAGGAACTCGCCGCGGCCGCAGTCGAGATACTATCAAGCAGATGTCAGCCGTGTATAGGAAGAAGCAGATACGCACAACACTTACGTAGAAGTCATTGCTGCTGTCAATGACATTGTATCCCAGCTGGGCCAGCTTCTGGATCGCCCCTCCGCCGAGCCACGTCTGCGCAACCACGTCCTTGCCCAGCGTGGCGTTCCAGTCCAGAATCATCTCCTCCCACACCATCGGCACGAGGCCCAGCTCGCGGACCTTGCCGTGCACGTGGTCCAGGAACTTTTGGAGCAGCGGCTGCAGCACGCTCTGGTCGCTTGTCTTGAGGGCCGGGTCGAGCAGCGAGTTGTTGGCCTTGTACTCGTCGCCGCCGGTGTGGAAGTAGGCCGAGTAGGGGGACAGGCGCGGCAGCAGGTCCTCAAACAGCGTGTCGATGAACTTTTCGACGTTGGTGTCGTTCAGCTTCAAAGATCCGCAGGGCGGCTGGGCGCAGTACCACTGCCACGGGTACACGTTGTAGGCGTTGCTGAGGCCGGGATACGCCTCGTCGATGCCGACGTGGCCCGGCATGTCGATTTCGACAATGACCTGGACTCCCCGGTACACGCCGTACTCTTGGATGCTGGCGAGGTCGCTGGGGGAGTAGCTCAAGCTCTTGTGATACGCGCCCTTCTCGGCCAGCAGCGGCAAGGCGGGAATCTCCAGAGGCCAAGACTGCGTATCGGTGGCGTGCAGATGCAGGACATTCATCTTGTTCATCGCCAGCGCATCGATTGTGTGCTTGATGTCGGAAACCTCGAACCAGTGGCGACTCACGTCCATCAACATGCCTCGGTGCGGATACTTGGGCTCATCGCGGATCGACACCGGCGCAAGCTGCGTGTACCAGGCGGTGCCGGAGCTGTGCTGGAAGAAGAGCTGCGAGAAGGTCTCCAAGCCGCGGAGGATGCCAATCGACGACGGTGCCACGAGCGTGGCATGGCCCTTGGAGTCGACGTCCAGGGCGTACGACTCGTTGACGGCGCCGTTGAGCGGCTTAAAGGTCTTGTCCGTGTCGTGCTGCGTCTGCACAATCTGCAGCGTCGTGATGCGCTTCCCGCCCAGCGCCGGCTCAAAGTCGACGCCGCGCGCGCGCAGCATCCACGGCACGAAGCCCTGCTGGAAGATTGCGCCAAAGGTGCGCGAGAGGCCGCCCTGGACAATCTGCTTGCTGTCAAAGTGCGGTCCGGACGGCGGCACGTAGCCGGCCGTGTAAGTCATCTGTTGGTCATCCACCCTGGTCTCAGCAAAGTCCGGAAATCCGGGGGAGTCTTCATCATCATCATATGGGCGGTACGGAGTCCATCGCACCTGTTCGCCATTGTAGGTTACCTGGACCGTCTGGTCAATGAAGAGCGTGCCGTTGCCCGTCGAGGACTGCTTCGGCACAGGCCACAGGGCGCTGGCCGGGCTGCCGAGGGCCAGGACGGCCACGAGAAGGGCCCTGCAACGCATCGTGGGCTGATATCTGGTCGTTCCACCGAGAGAGAGATCCGAGTATGTGTGCCAGAGTCAGGCCACGCAGAGAGTTGAGCCTGTCCGTAGATAGAGCAATTGGTAGACGAGAACCGGGATGGCTGCTTAAATACTGCTGCTGCTTGCGCGCATCCTCTTCTCAACAGTTCACCCTGTTAAGTTGGTTCACCCTGTCTACTTCTTTGTCTTCCTCTTGGTCCCGCTTCTGCTCCAGGTCTCTGGGGAAATACAGACTAAAACGCAGGCTGCTACCCCGGCCTCTGCGTAGATCGGTGTGTAGCAGCAGCGAAGCTCGCTTGACAGGCGCCGCTTCTCAGCTTCATCGGCTGCAAGAATACTGGGCCTGCTGTATGTGTTGGCGCGGAGTAGCGTAACGTTCCATCGCGATTGGAAGCAAGTCTGTGGATGAGGAGCGTATTTGGGATGAGGATTAACAGCTTGAGCTGAATCAATGCTGAGCAATTGATGCCAAGCTGTGCCGGAAATTTTCCCTTGGACGACGTATTATTATTGATTGAGCTTATTCACTCTTGTTATTGACAGCCAGCTTTGCAATCTCGTGTCTCGTATGATTTCCGTGATTTTGGCCGGTGGTCAAGATGCGGAGAATGACGCTGGCTTGGCCGATCGCCGGCAAGATGCTGGTGCTAGTGATGGCCAACACTAACGCCTTATAGCAGGAGATGTTACGCTGCTTTCCGCGGTTCGACACGGCGATGGCCTTGCAGCGGTCAAGTCGGAGCAACTGTTGCCTATCAGGTTATCAATTGATGGAGGAGTAAAGTGCGGATATGCGGCAACGGACCCCCATTTACATGCTTACCGTATAGCTAATATGAAGCATAATACGGCTTATCTTTAAACTGAGTTGAAAACTGGCGTTGGGCTGTAAGCCGGATCTGATGGACAAATCGCCGGGCTTCACGCACCCGCATGTCTTACCGTAAAGTACAGCATTTAGTTTTCGCCCATTGGCGCTGCTATTATAATCTAACTACATATAATATCCCGCTCTGAAATGAATGCTATGCAATGTTAAGAGCAGAATATCGACTTTTAACAATTACATGGTACGAGTATCAAAATCAGGTCACTTTTACATCTACGCGCCTTTTTAGTTGCCGAAAGCAGTAATCGCAGCGCTAGCATCTCAGCTCAGCCTCTGCGTCTTTTCATAGCTGGGGTAGTCAATCAGAAATCAGCCATTGCCATTAATCTCAAACAATGCGCGAATTCATCGATCCGGGCTCTCCCGATCTTAAAAAATCTTTAAATAGAGCTAAAACATGCCAAAGAGGGTAATTAAAGGCTATGACGCACAGCGTATTGCATCACATCGTCCTATCCGTGCACGTCAGACCATCCGCTGGGTCACGATTCACGATGTGGCGTGACGATTGCAATCATGTGTCTTTCGCCCTCTATATGCCAATAATGGCTCAACTAATGTTGTTGCCCAGAAGCCAATCATCGCAATAAGTCATAGCTGAATAAAAGATTTAATAAATACGCACATATAGACAATTGACGTGATAAAAAAGTCACTCTTTCGTACATCTACTGCGGCATCATTCGCGTTATTTGACCAGCTACCCTAAAAACCGGCACAGCTTTGAATCACGACTTCCCACATCTTCATTTGATCCCAAGCGTATCTTTAATAATTTTCAAAATCATCAAATAAAAACACAGCCTTATCGCGTTTTAGCCATCACCACAATGCCAACCTCAAACACATACTCAAGGCCAATTCGGCACATCCAGCGCGAAGAGCTCTACACCAACCTCGAAATGCGAATCCAATATCTCCACTCATTCCTCGATTTCTCAAGCCGTGTGTTTCCCCTTCCCAAATAACATTCATAAATATACTAACAAGTGAAACAAGGCGACATTGACGCCCTCGTCAACGACTCCAAATACATCAAAGCCCTCATCCCCGCCGTCGCAAACATCGTCTACAAAAAGCTCCTGCAATACGACATCACCGCCCAGGCCTTCACCGTCAGAAGCACATCCTACGAGGGCCCTCTAGACGAAGTCCTCGATGAAAACAGCCCGCAGATTCTACATCGCAAGATGTTCCTCCGCGCGTACCTGAGCAAACTATGCTCGGACCCGAGTAAGATGGAGTTTTGGGAGTATCTCGACAAAGTTGGGTAAGTTCTACACCACCACAATCACAAGAAAAAAGCAGCAGCTGATATCAAACAGTATGATGCACGTAGGCCTCGGCCGAAAACATCCCCTCAATGTCGAATACATCCACCTCGGCGCCTGTCTCGGCTACATCCAAGACGTCCTCAACGAAGCCATTCTCTCCCACCCGCGCCTGCACATCCAACGCAAAATCGCCCTCGTCAAGGCCCTCAACAAGGTCATCTGGGTGCAAAACGACCTCATGGCCAGGTGGCACGTCAAGGACGGCGCCGAGTACGAGAACCCCGATGCGGAAATCGAGATTGAGAGCGAGGGATATCTCCACGGGAAAAAAGTGTTTAATGACGAGGATATGCGAGATGAGGCGAATGGCGAGGCGTCTCCCGAGAGATCGTCGTGTCCGTTTTCTGGGATGCCGGCTTCGGGGATACCGGTGAAGCATGTCGACTTTAAGGAGGCTAAGGAGGCCACATAATCAAGGGATTCATATGCTGTAGGCGTTTTAATATGCTTCTTCCGAGAGGATGCTTGTATTACTACTATTATTATTAACAGCCCTACAAGGATTCCATGTTTAGTTTAACAGAATCGGGCAATTTGTATGCTAGCAATTTATATTCAATATCATATGCTCAAGTGCTTCCTGAATAGCAATTGTTCCAACAGGGTATCATATCCAATCTTTGTGCCGGCCATCCATGTCTGGCCACCCATGTCTATTATACAAGCAGTGGTGACTCTTCGTTGAGTATACCAAACAAACTCTCAATCTCCTTCTCGGCAATCTTCAGCTCCTGTGCCACCTGGCCCGTAACCAGCGTGTATGCGTAAATGAGAGCATAGTCCCTCTCCTCAGCCAAGGTTACGCCGACTTGTGTGTCGCTGCTGCTAGCAGCAGCTGTAGTGTCACGGCTGCTCTCGCCATTCTCGGCTTCATCCTCTTGGATAAAGCCGAGATTTCGCACAGCTTCGGGTGAGTGCTCCTTGCGGAACTGGAAAATCTTGGCCAGCAGCCGATCGCGGATGCCAATGACGCTGGGAACCGCGTCGGTCAAAGGATATTCCAGCATCATCGAGCTGGCGAGCACTTGAAAGACGTGACATATGCGGTCGCACAAGACGGCTCTCTCTGTTGCTGTGTACTCTAATAGGGCTCGTTCGCCTGGACTGAGATTCCCCTCACGATGCGTAACCAGGCTCATGGCGTAGAAACTGTCTAGGATCCGGTTGGTGCTGCGCATGATGCGGCCGTATGTCTCAAAGGGAAAGGGGCCGCGAAGCTCAAATTCCGACGAGGCCGATTGGCGCAGACTTTCCAGGCGGCTGGCGTACCGTTGCATGGCTACCTGCTCCCCAGACTTGAGGTAACTCTCAGAACAATCGGTGCGAAGCAAAATAGCCAGTGGTCCTCGCCGCCAAATGAGACCCATTTGAAGATACAGCATAGAGACTCCTTCCTTGAACTTCCGGCGAGCCGAGATGGGCCAGATCACACGACAGACAATCAAGCCCCAAAGAATACCCGCCATGACCGATATGACACGATGCTTTACAATCTTCATCATAATCGGGTGTATTCCACCCTCATCGTCGTCGTCATCCTCAACCCGCTGACTCAAGCTATATGCGTAAAGTGTTGACACGTTATATGCCAGTATGGTCATGCGACCCAAGGGAGCCTTGCCTCGGGCGACGATGAGATAAAAGTTCCAAAAGGCGACCAGCCACCCGAGTACGATGAGCGCTGCCGCATTACCCTGGCTTACTGTCCAGTTGAACAAGGAGAAGAAGGCACCGAAAAACGTTCCTAGGAATCGAGCCCAGCCGGTGGTATTGGAAGCGCCAACCGTCATGGAGCAGACAATCATGAAGGATAAAAGCCCCCATTCACCACGATAATGGTTATAAAAGTCTCGAGTCGCCTCTATGAAAGCAAGCATTCCCCAAAGCGAAGCGCCAATGCCCACCTTGAGACCAAACAATACTAGAAGAGGATTGTCAACTTTGTTCTCGTTGCGATTGAAACGGGTCGCGTCTACTTACTGTCGTCTCGGGCAATTTTTCTGGCGAATTTCATGACAAACTGAGACAACATGGACAGTATCTTGCTGGCATCAGGCGCGGCTTGCCAGTTGTAAGTGTCTCTGCGGCGGATCATGGAGTCTGGAATGCCCCTGGGCACGTCGCGCTTCCGGATGGGCTTGATCAAGCTCTCGGATTCTGGTGAATTTTCGAACGGCAAGCTCGACATTTTACGTCCTTGTGCAGTAGCGTTGTCTTTCCTCCACCAGAAAAGCCAGCGCCAGCTTTGCTTGCTATGTTCATTGACATACTTGAGGTCATCGAGCACGTCCAGGTATTTCTGCATTTCCTCGCCAAATGTCTGTAAACTGAAGCTGAAATGGCCACAGGCGGCGGCAATCTCCTCCAAGCCGGCCTGTATCCGTCGCGATGTAGACTTTTCTTGTTCAATCATGGTATACACCTGTTGCAAGGCGTTGGACCTCGCCGCATTGAATTCGCTAAGCGCCTCGGTGAGGTTATGCCGAAGTTCTTCGCTGATGGTCACTTCAAAATCGGACGAGGTTCCCAGAGGCGGCTCTTGGAGAATTTGAACAAGGCTTTCAGTCAGCGTCTTCATCGAGGGCCCCATCGAGTCGACAAATAGATGAAATACGGCTGCCGGCGCAGGGCCATCCTGTTGCGTCGCAGTGCTTGGTCGCCGGCCTGGTGAATTGGGTCTGCTCGTTCCTTGGATAGCTCTCGGGCTGGAACTGCTGGGAGACATGCCTTCGAAGTCGCCAAGTGACGAGGCCGTTAGAAATCGTGTCAAGGGGGGCGGCCCATCGTCTGATTCGGCCTGCCTGAGGAGAGACAGCTGGGTATTGGCCGCGCTGCGTAGGCCGCCGATGGAGCGAGCCAGGGTCTCGATGGCCTTGACCGTGGACCTCTGCAAAACGTAAATCTTCTCGCGGCCGAGGAGGTAGTCCTCAAACTTTGCCTCTCGTAAATTTTTGAGCATTTGCGGATTTGTCGTGTTGTAAGTGGCCGAAGCTGTAGAAAACTGAGCAGACATCTCTCCATCCTCCACTCCCTTGAGAAAGCTTGCGGTGATGGAAGAGAGCATGCCCCCGAGCGAGACGGTTGCCTTGGCCAAGGACGTCCGCAACAGATCGCGGGCAGACACTCTCCAGACCAAAACGTTGACAGCGGCGGTCGATGTGATGCCCATGACGAGCATCTTGAAGACTTGTACGATTTTCTGGTTCGAAAAGACGTTGGAGACGACGGCGTTTTCCTTTGTAACGACGGAGATGATGGCGAGGGATGCCAGGGTGCTGCCGACATTGACCAGCGGGTTCGCCATCTTCTGCTTGACCCATCCCATGAAGCCAAAGGCGCCGCCGATGAAGATGATGACAACCAACACATGCGCCAAGGTGACGAGGCCCATGACGGAGCCGACCAAGACGGAGGTGACCATGGAGAGGATCGAAACGAGCTCGGCGTATGCGACGGCCACGACGGCGATGAGAACGGCCTCGATCATGGACCCGGTCGACCGCGCGGGGTGGAAGTAGACGGTGATTGTCGCGACGACATGCTTGCCGTCGGGCGTGCCCAGGAAGCTCGACAGCGGCGAGAGGAAGGTGGCCAGACTGGCGATGGTGTAGGCCAAGGTGCATTTCAGGACGCCGTGGCCCGCGGGCGAGTCGAGCCACTTGATGAAGCGCAGCAGCGCAGCCCGGACGGAGTTGGCCATGGCATCGGCGCAGCGGGACAGCGATGCGGACATGAAGTCGAGGAAGCGTCGCAAGAGGCCGCTCTTGGCTGGTTCTTGGCCGGTTTGTCGCGGTCTCGAGCTCGCAGCGGGAGCCCGCAGCTGGCGGGGCGATAGAGGGATGATGGTGTCATCGCTGCTCGTCTACAGTCGCAAGAAAACAAGGTCAGCCGGTCTGTGCGCATGAGCCTGGCAATGCCATGCCTGATGACGACGCCGTGCGGTAGGACGGGGCGCAGATTGCGGGTGGACAGCGAGAGGCAGGGCAGCAATGGAAGCTTTCAGAGCTGGAGTAAGTATTGCAGAAAGAGACTGACATTCTGTGCAGAATGCGAGAGAGCCGGCGCCATGCGTGGTGTTGAGCCCGGCGCCATGGCAAGCTGGGCTGGATGGCAGCTCTAGACGAGCTTCATCTTCGAGGGCGCTACAGAGTGGGGGAGCTTGGGGGCTTAGGTGTCTATGGACAGGTGCGACGATGAGCTAATAGCGCGTCGAATAGGTGTTTAGGCGGACAGGGTTGTGCTGTAGCATGGAGTTCGGATAACGATGGATGGAGATCAAGTAGGCATGTGAAGTTGCAGCGGGAGGATTTGGTCCACTTGGAAGAACGCGATGAAACTTGGCGGCGCAGCTGGCTTAGACGATGAAGGAAACATTGCAGCGTTTGGAGGTGACTTGGGCACTTTTGAAAAGACGGCTGGGGAAAAGGTACCGCGTTAACGGCTTGGGCGTACTAGCGATTGTACTGCTCCGGTTGATAGCTCTAGCTGCTAGCCACTTGTTTTTAGCGGGCTGTCGGTCTGCACCTCAAGAAAAAGCAGAAACCTCTACCTAGGTACATATTTGGCATTCCATGTTATACGAAATGTTCAGCAAATGCTGAGAGCAGATAAGCCAGCCTGGTCTCCGTACCCTGTCTGTTACACGCTGCTGCCTTCCTGCCCGGCCTCTCTTTTCTCCGCCAGGCCCAGCATCCATCGCCATCACAAGCCGAAAGCCGCCCATTCTTTGCCTCGAAACAATTGAATGAATCAATCCTGCCCAGCTGTGGGACAGGCCGGGGGTTGCCACTTGCTGCGAACTTGAACGCAGCCACCAGAAATCACGGGCCAACACGCAGAATTTTCTTCAGTCTCGTCTCTCTTTGCCCCTTCAATTCTTCGTTTCTCCATGATTGTGTTTTCTTCGTCTTCTACTTCTTCTCCCGGCAACGTTTCCCATCCTCCAGCTTTCATTGGAGGTGCCGTGATCCCGTAAACTACATCCGTATCACTGCCCATTTCATAGCTTGTAGACTTAAGTCGTGCCAATGCCGCTGCCAAACTCCTCGCTGTAAAAGACGCCGGTCGGGGAGAAGGCGTCACGCCGTGCTGTCAAAGGCGCTGCTGATCACCAGCGGCCTCAGCGCCAGACTCGTTCGCGGCTTAGCGCCCCCACCCCGTAACAGTCCCCCAAAGTGTTCGCGGCCTAGCGCCTCGCTCAGGGCTCCGTAGCGCGCAATGCGCTGCAGCTACCGTCGCTAGTAGCGGGTTCTGTGCATCGTCCCTTGCCTGGCGACACGCCGGATAGTGCTGACAGGTCGGGCTTGCCGATCCACAACCTCCAGTTTTGACATCCATGATCTCTTTCTGGCAGCAGAATCAACTGAGCGACGGAGAATAACAACGACTGCAACGCCCAACGACTTGATTCGTCTCGCACACGTGCATCGTCACGCTCCCCGGCCGGCCTCTCGGTCAACGCTTTCGGCACGTTGCTCACCCTCTTTTCGGGCGGCCGTTCCGAGATGCTCGGCCGAATCGAGCAAGGCCCTGCGTTGCGGTGGACTCGACGGCTGCAAACCAGACTCAAGACGGAATTTGAAGTGCTACCAAGATCGGTGAGCACGTGTGGTGGCCGGATCCGAACGCAGAGCGCGCCATCTGCTACGACTTACACGCAACGATTTCATAATGATTTGATGAAGTCTGGCGTCGGGGCCTCTAGTGGCGGAGGCTATCGACTGATGGGCCACCCAACGTGGTGAAATATCCTGCGCTGCTCGGCCGTTTTGCCCGTCTCTCTCTCGATGCCCACTCGATTGCCGGAGCCCGTGTCAGTAGGACATGCAAACTTATTCATGGGCCTTCACCTAAGCTGCTCTGATACCTGCGGCGCGGGCACTTTTGACGCGGTATCCATATATACTTGGGCTACCCCATGGTTTTACTAGTCAAGCCGAGCAATGCCTGCTTCCCCTCATATCGTGTAAGGGATCGCCATGCCTAGGAATGTATGTATGTACTCCATAGTAGCAGTGCCTTGGTAGCTGGGATGCAGGCCAAGAAGCCAAGGTCGGTAGAGACGAGCCGACAGTCGTAAAGAGAATGAAGCATGAGATCAACTGCCAACTCTGGAACTGCCTCCTGCAGCCGCTAAAATAAATTAATGGAAAAAAGAGAAAATCCAGAAAGAAAAAAAAGATCAACACGGAAAAGCAACCACCCCTGAACAAAGGCAAAATCGCATCCACCCGCTATTGCCAGATAGCAGTGCCGTCTCTTCCACTGCCAGCCATTGGGCGTCTCAGCACCGCGCACATGGCCCTCCACCATGCTTGATTTTTATCTCTGTTGCATCTGCCAAATGAGGCGATAACTAATAGAAACTACAGGCATTCGGTGGGCTTATCCTCAGTCTATCCCTGGACAAACTGAAATCGCCAAGTGGGCCTGCAAAAAGGCTCGGGTCCAAGGCTGTAGACAGCTTAGCCTCTCTTCTCTTTTCATGTTGTTGCATGTCTGTTTGCATGTGCAAGCATCATCGGGTGGGTTCGCGGCTCATGTAGCGCTACTGCCACATTGCGCAGGTCGCTCCAGAGGCCATCTTAGCGGACGCAATGCCTGTCTGTTGGGTGGAAACTCGAGGTTTTAGCCTGGGATGTGCAGCGCATCACCCTCGGCGCAACTGACCCGGCGATCGTACATTTCGATACGTATGGACAGGCTGATGGGAATACATATGTAGCCGATGTTACCCCCCCCTTTGCGAGAGAAAGTCGAGAGAAAGAGTCTGGTGCCAGTCAGTGTGCGTGACACAGCTGCCGGAAAGTTCTTAGTCTTGGTCCTCCATCTCGAGTTGACCAACTCTCTTTCTTGCTTTCCTCTGTTGTAACTCCAGTCTTCTCTTTCCAACGAAAAGAGACTTGATTGCAGCAATGATGGAACCCGCCATTGAAGTCGGCATCCGCCGCAAGACCTTCTTCCAGACGGCCCTGCCCGTCTTCGCCTGCGGTGCCGGTCTCTTCTCCGACGGCTACGTCAACAACGTCATTGGATCCGTCAACACCGTCCTCAAGCTCGAATACAAAGAAGTCTACACCGATTCCAACGCCTCCAAGTATGTCTCGGACATTGCCTTTGTCGGCACTGTCGTCGGCCAGCTCTTCTTTGGCTTCTTGGCCGACCGCTGGTCTCGCTCCAACTCGCTGCTCGTGTCCACCGTCATCCTCATTGTCTTCACTGCGCTGGCCACGGGCTCATACTATCACGGCGATGCTGTTGGCATGTTCAACATGCTGACGGCGTGGCGCTTCTTTGTCGGTATTGGTATTGGAGGTATGCGTCTTTTGATCTTATAAAAAAAAGTGTCTATATTGAAACGCAGTCATGATACTAATAATACTACTCATGTAGGCGAATATCCTGCTGGCAGTGTTGGCTGCGCCGAGACGAGCGGCGAGCTCAAGGAGGGCACCCGCAACCGCTGGTTCATTCTCTTCACCAACACCATGATTGATTGGGGTTTCGTCATTGGCGCATTTGTTCCTTGTAAGTCTCACTTCCTTCTTCGCTACTCGCCCATTTATGCGAAATCGCCAGCTGACATCTTGCCTCGAAACTATAGACGTCGTTGCCGCTGCTACCCACGACGGTCGCCTCAGCACCATCTGGCGCACTTCTCTCGGAATCGGTGTTGTTTTCCCCTTGATCCTGTTCGTCCTCCGTCTCAGACTCAAGGAGCCCGAAGAGTTCTCCAGAGAGTCCATGAAGCACAAGACACCCTACCTGCTGGTCCTCCGCTACTACGGTCTCCGACTGCTCGCCGTGAGCATTGTTTGGTTCCTCTACGATGTTAGTCATGCTCTGAGTCCCATGCCCTTTTTCATTTGAATTTGTATATGCTGACTTTCTCTGGTTTAGTTCTCTTCTTACGCCTTTGGTATCTACACCTCGTCCATCCTGGCTGGCATCTACTCCTCCACCGCTCCTCTTACCACTATTTTCGGATGGAACACCGTCATCAACCTGTTCTACATTCCCGGAACCATGATTGGTGCTTTTGTCAGCGACTACATCGGCCCCAAGTACACCCTGATCATTGGTGTTGTCCTGCAGGCTGTCATCGGCTACATCATGGCTGGTGTCTACGACCAGATCTCCAAGCACATTGCTGGCTTCGCCGTCGTTTATGGTATTTTCCTGAGCTTTGGAGAGTTTGGCCCGGGCAACAACATTGGTCTCCTGGCCGCAAAGTCCTGCGCCACTGGTGTTCGTGGTCGTTACTACGGTATCGCCGCTGCCATTGGCAAGATTGGTGCCTTTGTCGGAACCTGGGTCTTCCCCCGTATCGAAGCGGCTGGTGGCAATGATCCCACAAAGGTTGCCCAGTATCCCTTCTGGGTCGCCTCTTCTCTGGCGCTGCTGTCTGCTCTCATTACCTTCTTCTTCATTCCCAACGTTGGCCAGGATACCATCACTCACGAGGACATCAAGTTCCGCGAGTACCTCGAGAGCAACGGCTGGGATACTACCCAGCTCGGCTTGAATAAATCTGACTCTGTTCCTACTTACAATCAGGAGGAGCACGTCAACCAAAAGGATTTGCAGTAGAGGGCGGCTTTTGTGCGATCCCCAGATTCCCCATAGCATAGAATATACTCAAGTAATGTTAAAAGATGATTGATGAAATATTTAATACGATCCCTGTTTGGTATATGCATGTCATGGCCACCTGACCATCGGCTAGTTGAATATGAGATACAGTCTGTAGATAAAGAGCTGACTTCAATGTTCATTACTAAATTATATTCAGACTTGGAAGCTGTATAACACAAATCAAAACCATCATAAATCGCTAAATTGAGACATGACCAAATGCAAAATTCTTCAAATCCTCTCACTCCTCACTCTACTTCTACTCGGAACAACGCCAGCGACAACGCATCGCCCAGAACCGACGGCGGCGGCTTCTTGTGAACCGTCAGCATTCTGCTCAAACTGACCTCGCCACCCGGACCCGGTGATGGCGATCTGGCCCTCGGGGCACCTTCTCCCGGGACGCTGAGGTTTCTACTGTGCCGCACACTCTGCGTGGCATTGCTCCTCCTCAAACTACCGCTATCGAGACTGTCGCGACTTGGAGGCATGAGAGACGCCGGTCTGGCTTTGCCACCTTTGGGAGCTTCGAATCTCGCTGATGAAGTAGGCCTGTCACCATTTTGAGGAGGAGGAGCGGCACGGCTTTCTTTGCTCTTTTCGTCTTTCAAGAGACCCCACAAGTTGTTTAGCCACTTCTGCTTCTCTTCAGCCTTCATGGAGCGAATGGGCAGCACTTCAGCGCCGGCCATTTCTCGCGTCGGCCAGGGAAAGCTGACGGCCATTTCTTTCAGCGTCAACGGGGCGAGTTGTCGTAGCACGATGCGTATCTGCGGCTCGACATTTTCCACGTAGTCGTAGGACCAGTCGTCTCTTCGCTGGAGACGGTCTGCGATCTGCGTCATGGCGCCAATCAACCACTCGATGGCGACGGCGTCGGGCACGCTGTTGGCCTTTTGGAGGAGCCAGCCTAACATTTCTGGCGAGCCTGACTGGTTAAGGATGGGAATACTACGCTTGTCGTGCTCTCGTCCTTGGAGTTTGAGAATGAAGTCGTTGTACTCTTTCATGGCGCTGATGGGCATGCCGATGAACTTGCCGCTGTTCAATGCGTGGACAAGCTCGTCTCCGAGGGATAGACCGGCCTTGATACCGCTGTTTAGGCCACGCCCCGGCCAGAAGTGCACCGTCATTGCAGCGTCGCCTGCGACTGCGACTAGAGCATGGGGGCGCTTGACGTTGATGGAGTCTTGAGGCGGAAGCAGCTGTACTCCTTCTCTGACGGCCTGGACGACAATTGGGATGCGCACAACGTTGATGACTTCTTCGTCCTTGAATCCAAAGAGCTTGAGGCCATCTGAGATTGATGTCCACAGAGAGCTGCTCCTGTCCTCGGATGGCGCGAATACTTGGCTTGGCTCAAAACCCTCGGGGATACTTCCGTCAGGCTTCCTGAAGCAACCTGGTCTGCCAAAGTGGACTGGCTGGCCATCAACTGAAAGCATTTTGTGCCACTCTTCTTCGGTGAGCTGCATATTCAAGTAGCCTCGGCCATCGTGATCACTGGCATTCAGCAAGTAGCGTGTCTGTCCGAGCGTGAGGAAGACGTTTAAAGACTGTGACCACGGCAAGCCGGCAGGTCTGTCAAAGGCCAAACCCAAGGCATAGCTTCTTCCGCGCTCATTCTCATATCCGTGGAAATATGACTGGCGCACCCATGAAGCAGCACCGTCGGCGCCCAGCAAGACGTGGAAATCACCGACTTTGGCAAGGTCTTCTCTCGTGACGCCCTCGCAGTGCAGGAAAACAAGTCCTTGGAACTCGGGGTCTTGTACCCGCTTGAGGAAACGATCCTCTACTTTGCGGATCTGAATGTTGGCTGAACCAGGCCATACTCGCTCTGGTCTGCCTGCAAAGAGAGCTTGATATGACGCCTTGGTAAGTAGAGAAGTGACGGAATCTTGAAGCGTAACAACTTGGTCTCTTCTCCTGGCAGTAGGCGGATAGTCGACAACGATTTCGCCGTTGGGAAGCTGCTTTTCGACCCAGCGCTTTTCATACATGTGCACCTCCACGTTGCCGGCGCCCTTTTCGGCGATCGCAATGGCTGATGCAAGAGCAGTAGGGCCGCCTCCTATAATGGCGACTTTTAATCTTCCCGGCACATACTTGTAGACGGATACTTCGCCGGTCGGTAGAGGGTTGAGGTTTCGCTCCAGCGTCGGGTCGAAGAAGAAGTCGACAACCGATCTCGTTCGGTCGGACAGAATAAGCTCCGGTACGTGGGATTTGAGAAGCATAAACCGCACAGACTGCATCAAGGGCGTGGTGGCAAATGAGCCGTGTGAGTCTCCAAATATCCTGTGCTGTATCGCCGTAGCCAGGGCCTGAACTGTTTTATTCTGCGGATTCGAAACGATACTGCGCAACTCTTGGATAATCAAGGGATCGGGCGTCATGTTGGCTATGCGCATGAGGAAAATGCGAGCGCGGTCAAAGTCTGTTCGTTTATCCAGCGAGTTGGGGTCGGAGCTGCCCCAGGCTTCTTCGTAGATCTTGGGGAAGACGATGTCGTTGAAAGAGGCTGTCTGGGCGCTTACGCCTGGATCGCGCCTTCGGAATGGGATGGTAGTAGGCATAATGGTTATATTATTGTAAAAAAAATAAAATATCAAATAGAGAATAAGAATAAGAAAATGTGTATTACTAGGAAGAGAAAGAAAAAGGGTATCTTGATATCTGGGCGAGCACGCTTGTAAGTTCACGTAGAACAACAAGAAAGGCAGACACTGAGCTTAATAAAGGGTCGCCAAATTCATCACGACTAGCACACAGCCCGCAAATCCCAGCACGGGGCGTGACAAATGAAAACTAGTATTTGTCCTCTTGACAATTGTATAATAATCAATTTGCCAGTAAGAGAGAGGCACGCTTGACGACCTTGACGAGATCCTGGCCCCGCGGGACAGATAGTGCTGACAGGCGGAGATGGCTAAATGTGATGAATAGAGATCGCTCGCTTGCAAGATTCAGCCTCGAATCCACAATTTGCATGGGGGGGTTTTTAAGATAAGAGTTGACTTCTCACAGCGGCTACTAGTGGTAGTATATATAAGAAAATAGGAACGCATCACCTCTTGACAATAGGAACAACGTTGGCGCCTCGTCTCAAGTGCCATCCAGGGCCAACTGCTCCCCAACACACTGAATGACTCTGATTCTTCACTCGCAGAACACTGTTTTCTAATTTAAAACGCTCTGCGTATCCGCTCGCTAAACGGTCTGGAACAGGGGAGGTTTAAAAATAGCCTGCCGCATGGCGGTTTTGACCAAGCACATGCCTCCAACACGTAGGGCTTGTACTAAGCAAACTGCGAGCCTTATTTCAGCCTGGCCAACACAGCAAAGGAGGCTTTTCTCCTCTGCGAGACTCAGTTGGCGCGGCTTAGCCAGCCAACTAACCCGGCACTAGCAGCGGCTTGGTTGCATGGCTTTGGTTGCGTCAAGTCTCTTATGCCAACCAAACTGTCGGACCCAAGCACTAAATGGGGACAGGCAGAGAAGCCTAAGCCAAAGCCAGAAAAGCGAGCATAACAAAAGTCCTGCAGCGGAGTTGCGAGTCGGGGTAGCCTTTGAGTTACAACGGTATTTTCTACGTTACTGGGATGAAGGGGAGGGGCTTTGATTTGGGGGCTGAATCAAGGACATGGAGCTTACCTATATATTTAGTAGTATTCCGTAGCCGCGCTGCGGATGTTGCGGATGGATGCCATCCGTTTAAAATCTTTTAGGCATGATGAAAGGTAGTGGCTCCGAAAGTTGGCGCTCAAACGTGCACGGCCCGTGTTCTCTATGGCTTACAATGACTGTGACGTGAAACCGGGAAGATAGAGCCCGTCGAGGCTGACGATGGCACAGCCACAACCTAATCTCGATCCCGAGATCTGCGGGAGAAGCATATAGAAAGAATAGTAGATATGCGACGAACGATGGCAGTGAAAAAAAGATAGGTCGCACAGAGTATACTGGTGACAGGCTCTATACCAACATGTATGTAACACATATACACAGTATGCTATCATCAGAATATCCACCTCCTTCGTTGTACACGTAGCTTTTACTCATCTCTGGCCTTCACTTTGCCATCGCTACCTCTTCGTAGCGTCTTACCTCCTCGTGCACCCGTCATCTTACCCTCGTCAAGAGCCACCTGACCATTCACCAACACATACCTGATGCCTTTGCTAGGCAGCTTGGGCTCGTCATACGTGGCCATGTCTTTGACGGCCTCCGGGTCGAATAGCACAAGGTCGGCAGCTGATCCTTCGGCGACGAGGCCGCGGAACGGATAGACAGAGAGACGCTTGGCTGGGCGAGAGGTAAGATGCGCAATCATGGCGGGGAGAGGAATCAGCGACAAGTCTCGCGAGTAGTGGCCTGTTGGGGACTTAATCAGTTGCAAGCACATAATAGCCGTGGAATACCACTACGCATCTTACCTAGATAGCGAGGAAATGTTCCATATGCGCGCGGGTGCAGCGTCTTGCCGTGCAGAATCGCGTCGCTGCCCGACATGTGCACCCGATGCTGCATAATGGCCCTCACGTTTTCTTCGTTGCCGACGTGCATGATGATGCTGGTCGCCAGCTTGTCTTTGAGTAGAAGCTCGAAAAATATCTCGCTGGCTGGTTTTCCTTGCGACTTGGCAATCTCTGCCACCCTGCGACCGGAGTAAGATGCCAAGGATGGCTCGCTTGTGGCACCGACTTGGATTTCTTCCCAGTTTGTTGGAATGCCATGGCCGCCATCGCATCCTGTGACTTCAACTGCTACACGGATCTTCTCTCTTGTTTCCGGGTCTTCTAGCCTTTTGAGTGTTTCGGAGGGGCCGCCTGAAGAAGCCCAGCTCGGTAGCAAAGCAGCCAGAGTTGTGCAGCCGGGAAGATAGGGATACGTATCCAGTGTTACGTCGATACCTTTTTCAAGTGACTTGTCAATCATGTCTATGAGGATCGGGGCTTTGCCCTTGTTTTCGGAAAAGTTTAGAGTAGCGTGAGTGAGATCTAGTTTTGTTGCTCGTTAGATGTCTTCCATATAGACTCTGGGGTTTTTGCAACTTGCGGCCTTGCTGCAATGGAAAGGAACATACGAATAGGGCACCCTGTAGACTCTCCTAGTCCCAGCATTTCAGCATAGCTCTCAATAGCCTGGAAGCCATAACTGCGATGATGAGGTGCATAAAAGGCACCGGGAAACTCTTTTGCAAGCGCGTCGCAGAGAGAGGCGAGCTCAGATGTTGAAGCGTACATGCCGGGCGTGTAAGTCAGACCGCTATAATGCATTAGATATACCGTTCAAGATAATAGTCGTTGCACTTTGTAGAGTGGGATACTTACCTAGACATTCCGACAGCACCCTGAGCCATTGCCTCTCGCAGCAGCTGGATTTGGTCCTGTATCTCTTCAGGCGATGCAGGCGTGTCATAAGGACCGCACGCCAGCAATCTCAAGTTGCCTTGCGGCACCAAAGTGGCGACATTGGTGGCTGTCTTGTTACGCTCCAAGCAGTTCAGATAGTCTCCCACAGTCTGCCACTCAAACATGCCGACTCCACTGAGCGTGGTGCGGCACTCTTCGTCAGTGGGATTGCCGTTCCAACCTGCAATTTGTTCTCTGATTGCTCTCAGCTGGTCTACATTGCGGATTGGAGAGTAAGAGATGCCGTCTTGGCCAACAACTTCGGTCTGTCAGGTTCAGTGCTGGTTAGCTGCTTTGCCGTACTCGCTTTTGCATCTCAACTCGGTCGATTCGCAACCGAAGAGCTAATGAAGATTGAATGCTGGAATAAACCCCCACTGAGATGGGAGTGAAAGCCAAAGAGCTGTGTTCCTCTCGGTGGGGGTTGACTTGCGTGGGGTTACATCAGGCAGCTTGGGATCTCTTACCGTGCATCCTTGGGTGATCTTTGCTTCATGATCGGGATGTGAGAGCAAGTAGAGATCGGAATGGGCATGCATGTCGATGAATCCGGGAGACAGGACGTGACCCTTTGCATCAATTCGCCGAGCAGTCGAGGGAGCGTCAATAGAGCCTGGAGCCCCGATTTTGGCAATTAGGCCGCCTGACACGAACACATCGGCCACGAACGGCTCGGCAGATTCATCGCCCGTGATGACGGTTGGGGATTGGAAGAGGATATCCACGGCCATGATGAGTCAAGTAAAGTCAAATATCTCTCTCTGATGAAGATTGGAAATAGCAATGGCAGAAACCTCGCTTTGTGTCAAATCGAAAATATCAGGATTAAGAGAGAGGAGAGATCATAAGATGAGATGTAGGCCGACTCCGTTTTGCGGAGAAGCGGCAGCCCCCACCCTTCCTTTTAGTCATGGGGAAACGATTCAGCATCAGTTGTCGTATAGAGCGAGATAAATTGGCATGAAAAGAGCGCTAGTTGCAACTCTTTGTCTGCATTGGGAGCTGAGGGGAATTGTTGATAACACCACTCATTGAGATCTGAGGGAGCTCGAGACCAGATAGCTAACTGTTGTCGCCATTGTTTGGGAGTTACAGGGCCTAATATGCATGTAAACCCTTTTGCACTTGTAGTCTCTGTACAAAGTAGCATCTTCATCTTTGGCCAAGCTCATAGTAACATCATGTATGGCAGCTGTAAGAGCGAAGGCTGTAACTTGATCTGGCTGTTGATAAAAGTACAATGATGTACAAGAATATCCTTGGCGCTCAACAGTTAAAGCGTCTCTCAATTTTGCAACCGCTTTTTTTCGCGATTCCAGAATGACCGAAGCACGAATAACATGGCGAGCATGCACACGTCAAGTGCAATGGCCCAGTTATACCCAATGAGATATCGCGGTGCATCAACAGTCTTCCAAACACTATACAAGAGTTAACGACACCGAAAGATTGTATACCATCATCAATCCAGGCCAGGATGCAACTTACAACAATGGCAGCCACGCGCCAAATGTATTCCCAATAGTGTTCATGCCGCTCAGCACAATCGCGCGCTCTTCGGCGTTACTGGCGCAAATTTCATTTGCCCATGCGTATATCACGGCTGCTATACCATCTGCGGATCCCGATAAGAAAAAGGCAAAGAACTTGAGGCCATTGGGAATGTTCCAAATTGCCAAAAGTATGCCTGCAAAGATATTGAGAAGCGCAGTGATGGTGATTAGATACACTTTGGCGTCGTAAATATCTGAAAAGATTCCGCACACAATTGAAGCCACAATGGTCACCGCAGGCATAACCGTAGTCATCGTATTAATATCATTCACGCTGTATCCTTCAGCTTTGAGCCACAGAGAGAGGCCACTGTTGGAGGAAATGCCATCAGCCTGTGAAAAGAAGAAGGCGAAGGTTACCAAAATCCAAAAATGCCAACCGGTGAGCACAGACTTGATGACGAGTAGAGTAATCGGTTTCCGTGGCTCACGTTTCTCTGCTGCCATGCGTTGTCTCGCTAGAACAATATCATTCCTTGTTAGGATGAAAGGTTCACAATTATCCGGATGACCAGGCAGAACAATAAATCCAAGAAGAGCGATCGGGATGGTACAAGAGAAACCTTTACACGTTAGATGAGATGCAGCTAATAGGCTGTGCATTGTCAACTCACAGATAATATACAGCCAGCGCCACCCTTCAATGCCATATCTACCTTCAAGATGTGTATATGCGCCGCTTTGTATATACCCTGAGCTCATACTACCAATTTGACTGGCGATAAAGAAGAGGGAACCTCGTCGGCTTAGCTCAGAGCGTTTATACCAGCAGCCAAGATACCATTGAACAGCTGGGAAGAATAAACTACCAGCGGCGCCGACGAAGAAGCGAATCACATAAAGCTGGTGCACATTCGTGACTTTGTACTGCGTGAGAGTGAGTATGCCCCATATGAGATCCGCGCCGGGAATGAAGTACTGCGCTGAGAAACGAGTCATCTGTGGTGGTGATTAGATCAATGGCTTGAGCCTTACATTTGCCAGACAGAGGGATGGGTCTTACAAGCACAGTTAGCGGTATCTGAAAAGTGATATATCCAACCCTTGCTTAACGTATTAAAAAGCGATATTAAACTCCAGTGGCTCATAATTGGGCCCTCACATGTAGGTAGTATTGAGATAATTGAGCTCATTCCCGAATAGTCTCAAGTCTTCTTTCATGCCGCTCACGTATGCCGCACTGGTCGCAGATGAATCCAGAACTTTTGCCCAGTATGCAAGAAAAACAAAGATCATGATTAATGCGTCCAGTTTCAAGATTAATCGACGTTCTTCCGGTGTATCACTAGGAGAAAACCACTGATACCACTTTTGGCGAGGTACATTTGCGGTAGATGCTATGCCAGGTATCTCGGCTCTCTCCACTATAACTGTCGTTTGCATACCATCTTTGGCCAACACATCCGCAGATTGTGGTTGCAAGTCCCTCTCAATTGAAAGCGACATGGTTGGTTGGTTATGCACTGCACTTTTCTCTTCGATTGACTGAAACGGTTCTGGAAATGAAGCTTCCGCCTTAATTAAATGCATAGCTACCTCGGTATGTATTTGCTGGCATTAGGTATTTATTTATTTGTATCACGTAATTGACCAACTGGATGGCGTTGCACTAGATTGTCCCACCATAAGCTGTCTCACTTCTTCTCCAATATAACTTGTTGTAAATCATAATCTCAATAATTCACAGATTATATGAATTGTTACTAGGTAACTATTGCGTCAACGCTCAAATCAATTCTTAATTCTGGACCACCTATGCATAAGGTCTAGCTCGCTGCAAACGCCAGGTCTGGCGAGGAGCGCGCTCTCGCTTTAGCATAGCAATGATATCCTCTGTTTATCAACAACTGTATTTTTACCGTAACCAAGTCTTGCAAACTCTATTGGTGGCCGGGGCTTGGAGGAACATCTCCAGTATCCCACGATTTTGGCTCAGGCCCAAGTACAAATTCGAGGAGTCCGCCTTTGGCAATATCGCTGTGCTCTAACCAGCTCTTATTCCAAGGCTTGCCATTAACCTTCAAGCTCTGAACAAAAAAACTGCTGCTAGATAATCCTTGTGCCTTAATCCGAAGGGTATAAGAATCCCCGACTGAAACTGAAATATCCTCAAACCATGGTGCCAGGATTAGATATACTGGCTGAGTTACCACGGGATACAGGCCGAGCATCTGCCAGAGCATCCAGCTGTCCATAGCGCCAGCGTCGCTATTACCTGGCAAGCCGTTTGACCCAGCAAAATAATTTTCGTCAATATTCACTCGAGATTGATTCACGGCTTTGTATTGGCGACCTGGTAGGTAATTATACAAGAAAGGAGTGCCGAAACTTGGTTCATTGCCTAGAAAAATGATCGCAAGAGATTTTATGAGTGGCTGTTCTGCAAGATTTATGTGATGAAGCAATTCTAGACTTACCGGGATTGAATAGAGTAGTTCCAGAACCAACTCCCACACCTAAATCTGTTGTTCGAAGATTAGGCACAAACATGATGTCCAGGCGCTTTTCGGTTGCGTCGACACCGCCCATTTTTTCAATAAGGCTTTGCATGTCAAATGGAACCGTCCATGTGTATTCTGTGAGAGGGTTAGACGCAAAAGTGATAGACGATAAACGGACAAATTATTACGCACCCCATGGGAGGCCTTCGGTCGTGTAAGACTCGTCTTGTGGACTAATAGTTATCATCGTACCATTAGGATTGCGAGGACCTAGAAAGCCTGATGTGTTGTACTGATTTATCGCTGGATTCCAAAGATTCTTCCAGTTGCTGTAGAATTTGGTCAGAAAGCAGTTCTTAATTCCACAGTACGGAGTAGGACACACCCTGATCTGTTAAAATACTTTTGGTAGTCGTTTGGCGCTATCCCCTTTGCAATTTGGCTAACAGAGAAATCATTCAAGGAATATTCGACTGTGCGACTGATACTCGACGAAAAGGTTGTTGACACATAGCCGAGGTTGATCCAGTCAGGAAGCCCGCAACGACCTTGATTATCGGTACAGGTTGAATCCTCGGGATCATGGTTCGGAGGCGGGACAACATTTGCATCAGTCCATACAGCCTTATATCCGTCATTCCAGTTAATACCATCTGTGAATCCTTTGACATAGGCATCGGCCAAAACATTATCGGCATTGCTGCCGCCTTGTACTTTGCCGTTGTGGTTGCCGCTGCGACCATCTGGCATAAAGCCAACGTGCCGCCAGATATCAATGAGGGAGCGAATCATGCCAACGCCCCGTTGTGGCTGGACCAACAGATAGAAGCTATTGAGGCAGCGAAAAGTATCCCAGAGAGTGTAATAGTCGTCGTAATACGGCTCTGTGGAGTTCCAGATTGGATTCTCTCCAGTTCTGTCAGAAGGCATCTGGTGCATGCGATAAAGCGCAGAGTAGAAGAGTGTCAGGCGCGTCTCATTTTTAGACGGCTCTTGGATCGATATTTTGCTAAAGACATCATCGTTCCATATTTTCTTGGTGGCTTTCACCGTATCGTTCAGCGTCCAAGATGGGATTTCTTCCTGGAATGCACATGCTTTCTCAACCGATATGAATGATACGCCAGTCTTGGATTTAACGACTGTAGTTTTGGCAGGGAACTTGAAAACTGCTCCGACTCTGTCTCCAGAGTCGTCGCCCTCAGGACCACCCTGAACTCCGGCAGGGTTTGTTGATGCGTTCCCCCAAGTCACTGGCGTGGAAGAACTTGGGGGGTTATCAGGGGCATTCCATGGCCCAGAGAAGTACTGCCAGCTTGAAGGTGCGGAATCGAAATCGTTACAAAAGTATATTTTGTAGTCGGACCCTGGTAGAATTGTTAGCAAGAGACAAATCTTTGATAAGCTGACGAGGACTTGCCAACTCCCCAATCAATCCCTGTGCCTCCCCAGCCGCCTCTCCAAACTCCCCATCCCTGCACTCGTCTGCCTCCATTTGTCACCTCAATTTGGCCATTGCTATATGATTGAGACTTGATGAATTCAGCTAGAGATGGCAAGTTGTGCGATACATCCAGAAGAATAATGCGATCTGTGTTCTCTGGATACGTGTATTGGAAAAATCCAGCATGGTTGGACGCAGTGAGCTCAACTGTTACTCCATTGGCTAAATCAGAGCGGTAGTACCCAACAGAAGCCCTGTCCATTGAAACGCGAGGCTGCTGGTAAGTCGTGTTGTCCAGGACATTGACACCTGCCAGGGTTGTAAGCGGCATGTGTCCCACGACACCATATTTAGAGGCGCCTCCGATGCCGCACTCATGAAAGCAAGTAAATGCAGTGACTATGAAGTTATGTTATTGGCATAATTTTGTAAATCAAGTCTATCATCTTTTAACATACCGTTTCCATCTGGCGTATACCCAGCAAAAGCGTTTGTACTTGGATTCATCTCGGTGGTATCCGGCCCAAGTTTCACAACTCCAAATGGCACAGAAACGCCCGGAAAAGTATCGCCTGAATTGGCGCCCGTGCCATCTGGGCCAGCAGTTCCGATAAACGGATTAACATAGACAGATAGATCTTCATCTTGTGTGGGCAATGCGACGGCGCTCAAAGTCTGGGCAAATACGCCCAGCGTCATCCAACCGAACATTTTGACGGTTCTGCTTTAAGCAGCAGCAGCCACAGAGGTTGATGAAGTCTTGAGTTGCCACAAACTTGATGATCATGATCACTATTTATAACCATTTCTTGACAATCGTCTCTTGAGGGGGAAGCAAGTGGGGCGGGCGAAAATCCGGGGACGGGCTTTATCTAGATCTCCAGAGGTGCCTTTATGCATACATTTGTACCGACGGCATAATTCAGATCTGCATCGCGCTATATGGAATTTGGATCTCAAAATTTACTCATCTTATTACGCGGTCAAATGGTTGTGCCAGCGATAATTGAACATTTTGAGGCGCCATAAAATATATGCGATTTGTCGCGAAATCAATATCTGGCAAATATTAGAATATGAGAGATAGAGAATTCGGACAAGGCAACGCACGCAATAGAGACTCTGCTAGTCTAGCATATTATCAGTTCGTTGTGTTCATGAGTACTCTGCTTTCTTGTCGCGTTCGAGAAGATTAACTTCCTGAGGATTACCAAAGGAAGCCTTGCCATTGATTCAGGTAGCAGTTAGAGGAACATCAACCGGATATCCGCGAGGGCAAAAGTCCAGCGTTGCTGAGAATGCAATTACAACAAAGCTGCAGCGCCACTTCTGTGAATACACACTGCTATTACTCCAAGCAGAGACGAATCGTAATTGCAATGTATTAGCAAGCGATAACTCAAACTACCTAAACATCGTGTATGGACTGTTGGGGATATACATGCTTATGCCTGTTGAATAACTTTTACCTCTGACTGCCCAGTGCTCTAGCCTACAAATTTCCTAAGAGTTTCACAATTGGGTCATACCAAGTTGAGTTACAATAAGCTCATGTCTTGACTAATATTATAAGTTACTTAAGAAACCCAACAGCGTTAAATCTCTTGTGTCCATTTCCGAGAATCTTGCACCCCAAATACGATATCCGATAGCCACATTTTGATCAGCCGAGCGTACGATGCTGACTCTGCGGATGGAAGAGGAATGTGGATATTCTTTCCTCGATGCTGAATAATCTCAGCCGGTGCAATAAAATACTTTGAACAGCATGTCAGCCATATTAATCCTCATGTTAATCGACAATGAGTTTTGAGAATAACTTACTGCAGTTCCTGCTGCAAATGCCTCAATCAGTCGCCCTTCCTCCACTGCATCTTGTATCTCATCTATAGAGAAGTCCCTTTCAACCGCTGTTAAAGGAGGGAGTGTTTTCCCATTGTACTGCCACACAGACGGTTGACTACGATTGGATCGTACCAAATCCAAGACACTATAGCGCGTCACGCCTTCTAATATTGTTCCATTGTCCAGGCCTGCAGTGACAAGTTCAATATCGCCTTGTTTCGTCTTCCAGACAACAAAGAAGTTACTTGCGCCTGCTTCAGTAACAAACCCATCAGGCCCAAATAGCCATAGCACTTGATCGAATCCAGCCTGAAGTGCAGCGTCATGTGCAGGTAGAGTTGGTCCATAGTTGCCTCCAAGCTTTCGATTTCCAAATCCTCCAGGCCAAGCTCGGGCGGCGTCAGCCGGAGAAGTCAGTAACCTCATACCACTTCCTTTGGTGGAGAATCCCGGGAGCAGTGTTGCAATGATGTATATCAAAGACTGTCGGGGCTTCTGCACGCCAAGGGCAGCCGTCGTTCCGATGTGCGTCGGTCTTAGATATAGAGTTTGGCCTGTTTGTCCACTAGGTAGCCATTTTTCAGCTTGAAGCGCCCCATATTGCATGATAACGGATTCAAGATGAGCTGTATCAAATGAAGGCAGCCCAACGCGGAGAGAAGACTTCAGCATCCGCTCGCAATTAAGGTGCAGCCGAAAAACACGTAATCGGTCGTCGTATCCTCGGTAAATTTTGATACCTTCGAAGCATTCTGTGGCATATTGGAGAACACTGGCGCTAGGCATGATAGGAAGCGGTCCATAGGGTCGAAGTTCAGGAGCTTCCCAGCCCGTTGCTTCGTCCCATTGCCAGATCATCATTTGTTCCGTGCAATTGGTTTGTGGACCATGCAATGGCTTGATAGGTGTGTGTACAGTGGCGGCAGCATCATTGCTCTTGTTAAGGAGCTTCGGGTAGCCGAACTTATCGTGACTCTGTTGGGATGCCATTATGATCATAGGTTTTTCTTGTTGTGTCGAATGAGAATGGCATGTTCTATTGAGAGGTAACAATTACAACTATTTAAAGTTTCACAACAACCCAAAGGCATATTCAGAGCCGATGGTATCCATAAGAACTTTTCAGAGGCGAAATAGTATAACTTTTTAACCCATCCGGCCCATGCAGTATGACTAAGTTTTTCAATTGTGGCACAAGTAGCCGTATTGTAGGAGCGAAGGCAACTCGTAACGCGTATAGATGAAGAGAGTCCAGTGAATTCACGTCAGTATCTACACGTAAGAATCATTCTTTTTGGACATTATGTGGGGCGCGCCCTTTTGATGCTCTGTCGACACATGCATGGAGATCCTTCCAACCGAAAAGCAATGTCGTGATGCAGATTTCATTATTTGATTACGTTAAAGGCTCGCGCTTTGATGCGGTAAGCCATCACCTAATCCTATTATGGTTGCTTACCAATCACTAGTTTCCTCTTTCAATCTCTAGTTTGTGTGTTATCACAGACCGATGTCGGCCTATTGCAGCGTGAGTTTCGCTCATTTTCGGTCTTTCAGAATGCTATGCCGCTCATCCAGTGCCTATCAGTTGAAGAGTTCTTGGCCTCCGTTTCTAACCGGCAGGTTTTGCAGTTTTGGAATTGAGGCACTACAAGTCCAATTTTGAGGGGGGGGGATAACGGGATTTGGTGTAAAGAGCCATCGTATGGGCGCGGATGTATTCAAATGTCTATCACATACTCCTTGTCGAATCATACTAACATTTAAATGTCCAACATACTATTTGTGATATCAAATGTGCAAAAGAGTTTTACAATTTTAGAGCGCAATAGCGCCGCTATTCGCTAAAACGTGTAACCGCGACTATTCATTTTTAAATGTAGAATGGAGACTCCCAATATGAGGGAGGATTTCCACTGTAAACTCATCACCTTCATGTAGATACTCTGTTGGCTCCATTGCCATACCAATTCCTGATGGCGTTCCTGTGAGAATGATTGTACCAGCGGGTAGCGTTGTGCCCTGGGATAACCAGCTGACAAGCGCAGGGATGCGGAATATTAAATCACTGTGTGTCTTCATAGTTAGTAGTGCATATGAGAAACAGCAAAGTTACAGGGAAGTTATAAAGCGTACCTGAGTGGTGAATCTTGCATAACCCTGCCATTTTTGAGCCCACGAATGCGAAGCTCGCTTGGATCTGGTATAACAGATGTAGAAACTATGGTAGGGCCGATAGGGCAGGACGTATCAAAGCCTTTACTGAAGCACCACTGCGATTGCTCAAACTGGCTTTTTCGAGCCGAGATATCGTTTGCTGCAGTGTATCCCAGGACGTAAGAAAGTGCATCGTCTTCACTCACGTTTTTAGCAGGCTTGCCGATTACCACGCATAGCTCAGACTCATAATCAGCCGTGTCATCGACGAGTGAGAATGAAGGAATAACAGTCGAGGCAGGCCATGGATCTGCTAGAGATGTTGCTGACTTTCTACAAGAATGACGTGCCCATCAACTTTGGCTCTAATAAAGCGCAGAAGATGTTACTCACAGAAACACAACGGGTACAGAGGGCAGTGCAAGATTTGCCTCCTTCGCATGCTTTGCGTACTATAGAGACTTTAGAAGATATCCAGTGCTCCAAAACTTGACTCAGACTCTCACATTTAATCCAATGCACCGAATAGTGCCGACTTCAGACATAGCAAGTGGCGATAAAATGCGATCGATAGATTCAATGACACCTGTTTCTGAACCAGCGTCCAGGACCGAAGTGCCACTAAAAATCTTTACTTTAACTTCATGGCCATTTCTGACTTCTTTGCCGACATCAATCTCGGAGTTTAAAGGCTCCCCGATGAGGATGGAATTCTGCCGCCCACGGGGGACGAAACGGACGAGACCTACACAAATATTAACCATGAGCTTCCAATCCCGATGCTTGCAAATGTAGCGATCACCTACGGGTGAATGACATTGGATTACGGGAGACGCTGCAAAATGAAGACTGTCCCAATCAAGAGTAGAATTCTTAGACTAGCCATGCGAGCATTTAATACCGTCGCGGGCACTGAAGCTTTATAACATACCCGTCGCTTTAAAACATAACAGTTGCTATTGATGTAGTACCTATACACACCGATTTTCGGACAATGGGTAGTGTCGGGCTACCTGGTCGAAGACTACGATCCATCCTCCATGCGTATATTTAAGCTCGGTCTTTACGGAGCTACGATACGTAGTAGTGATGCTAATAGAAATATGGAATCTTCCGATGGAGATAGCGATCTCGGCAGACAGCCCATATATGTCATCAAAATTATGTAATCGCACAGTATCCTCACAACCCAGTAAAGCTCACAGCAAATCATGATTGTAATTATTCGTGGTGACCCAGTAGGTGTCCAAGTCTGTCAAACAGAGTAGCCATTCGACATCTAAGCAGACTTTCCTTCCACATGTACAATGTCAACGTCTTTCCCTCCGACCTCGGTTCTCAGCGTCAGTTCTTCGCCAGATGCAATCATCTTGTGCAATTCTTTAGCGCGCTTGACTGGAGTGGTTGTATCGTCCATGAATGCAAGATCCACCAGCTCCAAGCTAAGACCTTTAGTTTCTGGGAAGAAGAAATAGATGATTGGGATAAAAGAAAAGTTGAAAACGGCGAAAATGATGTATGTTCTCCACCCGATGTTGGCAATACTCGATGGTACGATTTCCACCATTACGAAAGAGAACAACCATAGGGTTGCCGTTGCGAGGCCCATCCCTTTGGATCGATATTCGAGTGGTAATATTTCCGGCCCATAGACCTGTATCGTAAATGTCAGAACACATTTGGTAAACATTTATGGAATCCCAAGATGACTTACCCAGACACCACCCATGAATCCCCAGGTAAAAAAGGCTTGGTATGCAAATATCATGACCACAGCGACAATGCCAGATGTGCGCGTGTTGACGGCAAGCATTGCAGCAACAACTGCCATAACCATACCCATACAACAGGCTGAGAGCATGAATAGTCTTCGACGCCCGACGCGCTCAATCAACCACCAGGTCAGTGTAGACGCCAAAAGGAACCATAGCTGTAAGAAAATAGACATGAGCAGAGACAAATGCCGAGAGAAACCAACGGAGTTTTGGAAGCTAAAGGCATCAGATACTAGTTAGTACCGCCCAAAATGGTTAATATCGCAGACCAAACTCACATAAAAGTGGTGTAGTAAGCTATTGGTGTACTCCCACTCAGGTCTTGCATCAAGTTAACTACACAAGCAATGATGACACGACGGCGCGATTTGACCTTATCGGCTCTGAATAGGTCTGTCCAACTCTTCTGGGAGTTTAGTTCCAACAACAGCGCCTCTTTGATCTCCGCGATTTCAGCGGCTACGGATTCTCTGTCCGCCGTGTCTTTGAGCGCTTGGAGAACTGTTACAGTTTCTTCAATACGATCCTTCATGATGAGATATCGAGGTGCTACAGATTGTGTTGTCAGTTCTGGTTGACATGATAGAGGTTGACGACCACGAGACATGATCAAACGTACACTCTGGCATGAAGAATAGGAGAGCACTCATAAGAAGTGCGAGTGTCGACTGAAAGGCAATTGGGAAACGCCATGTGACAGGACCAGAATAACTGTTCATCCCATAGTCTATCAAATTGGCTAGAAGTTGTCCGACAATGAGGAAGCTCAGAGAGCATGCAACCAAAGTGCCACGCACCCTTGCTGGTGCTGTCTCCGATTGCCAGATTGCCACATTACTAGAGATCAAGCCGAGGCCGATGCCAGCAACAATGCGACCAACCATCAACTGGCCAACGGAGAAACTGGAAGCCTGAAGGAGAGAGCCGATGGCAATGGCCAACGTTCCAAAGTGTGCGAGGGTCCGGCGGCCAAACCGTCCGCCTGCAGCCGCTGTAACAAGGGATCCGAAGAAACACCCAAGCTCGAATAGTGAAGTTACTACGCCTTGGAGAGTAGAATCGAGATTGAATGTTGATTCGAAGTCAGGAGCGGTGAGCAGGCCACCGATGACGCCATTGTCATATCCTGAAATATTAAATCTGATCAGCAACGGAGTTCAAGCTCACCAGGTGCGTCCATTTGCATGGATAAAGCATAAGTAATTTATATGGGAAAGGATACCGAAAAGTATGAAGCCCAAGCCACTGGAAATAGTGATTCCAGTCAAGAGCTTCTTGCCTCGTAGGCCAAGAAAAACCATTTTGGTGTATTTTCTGTAATAACTAGGTAGCTTAACTTGTTATACCTGAGATTCTTGATACAGAGCATCGGCCCAGCTGTTCGGTATCATGCACGATATCGATCTCGGCATGCGTTAGACATGCTGCTCTACGAATCTGGGGTAGTATTTAAATGAAAGAAAACGCGGGGTAGGTTAACTGCATGTGGAGAAATCGTGAAAACAAAAGGTATGGGGCAATATATCAAGGCCTTTCATCAACCTGCCAGATCAATATCCCAGGTCGGTGAATTTCCGACTCGGTAGATTTGCGATGCAGCTGTCAAGTGATTGGATTTTATTGCCGGCGCTATGTAGAGCGATCACCGCAGCCAATCAACTTACAAGTCTCGGCTCTATGCATGGCTATTGAGCCGCGTGGCTGTTTCTAAGAGTTCAAGTCTTAAGGGCTACTATAACACTATTTGAACTAGCATTTACCGCTAGATTTGGGGAACAGTATCAAGATTTAGCATAAGAATTATATCCTCAGTTTCTAGAGATGTTGAAGTAGTGCAATGTAAACAGCCACATTCGTCCATTTACCAGCAATATGTTTTCAGAGGGAACATTGGCGCACATCCGACGGATGTAATTCTAGAAATGAGCCAATGGCACTTACTTACTCGGCAATATTGCGCATCATTTCCCGAAATGCCAAAAAATCCCACCTCTACTTTACAATTAGTACTACATCTTTTGCCTTTTAGCCGCAGTAGATCGGATACCAAGAGCCGATACCATGTGCAGATGGAAAACGTGCAGGCTGTTCTCCTGTTATAGTTAATGCAACTATTAATAATAATAATAATAATTCAAAGAAATGAGTTTCAGGAGATTAGACGAAAGTGAAGCCGCAGCATATTAAATGAGTACGTCTCGCAGCTTTGAGGCCTTGCTTTGCCGCCCGTAGTTGTCTTCATCTAAGCATCTAATTAGTCACGATGAATAGCAAAACAGTGCAGCCTTTACAATATCTAAGTTAACAGGTGTGTAGTTACCCGATTGTCTCCTCAATGTATCAAAGTACGGTCGAGCGGTATGCACCATGCCTCACTGAAATGAGTGGATCCTGATTTACATCAAGTGGCTTTTAGCATACTGGATTTGACTATCTGGCTACCTATCTAACTACCTATCTAATCTACCTACCTATCTGTAAAGGATGAATATCTATAATTCTTGCGTTTCTCAAGACCGGGCTCTCATCGCCCGATTTATTATGAACAAAAAGGTTAAATGCGCAAGAGCTCAACCCTCCCCATTGTTGAGACCTCGACTCTCGCTGTGTATAATATGTGCAAATCAAGAAGATTGCGCTGCGTGTTCCAGGGCTGTCTTAAAAAAGGAAATCATAGCTGCAGGGCCGTCTTTGTGTCTCATCATGGCTCCTATTCTTAAACCGTCGTTGATATGCTCTACTGCCCGTTTGAACATGTCCTCTTCATACTCGATAACGGCACGATCAATGTCATCGATGCCATGTGCTGCAATTTTTGTGGCCAGAGAGAGGGCGTCTGCCATAGCGCAGTTTACACCTTCACCATTTGGAGTTGCGACGTGGGCTGCATCTCCAGCCAATGTCAGGCCGGGCACAGGCTTCCAGCTCATGGCTTCAGGAGGCATGTAGTACAAAGACCAGGGGCGAAAGTCTTCAGAGTGACGAATCATATCTTTGAGCTCATCTCCCCAGTCTCCGAAGAAGTCTGAAGAGAGGAATAATTGACGGGTAGACTCTGTATCAGCCAAGTCGACGGTGCCACCTCGCACAAAGTCTTCAGGGACCGTAATGCCAAGATAAATTCTGTAAGAGCCGTCGCCTTGCCGCTGAGTGACAATCTCTTTTGAAGAACCAAGACACGCCAAACTGCCAGCGCCAACATTCGAAACCATTGTAGGGTGAAGAGGATTGCCGGGGCTTATTCTCGATTCGATGTATTGGTTGCCTGAATATTTTGGCTTTGCTTGTGTTATCTGCAAGTGAAGCTGTTAGCGTGTGATAGAGAAACAAAGGAAGAGAGAGGATAGAAATCTTATAAAATGATTGCTAAACATACCGATGCTCGCACTTTGCTCCAGGCACCATCTGCACCAACCACTAGCTTAAATCCAGAAACCGATGTACCATTTGTAAACTCAAGGACATGGTGCCCATCCTTGTCCGTGGTTATGCTCTTGAGCACATGGTTCCAACGGACTTTCTCACTTGGAATGGAATCTAGGAGAATTTGGCGGAGCTGTATGCGATCAATCTCAGGCGCATCGCGTCGTCCGCTTTCCGGAGGTTGGTATACTCGCTCCCCTTGCTGGTTCGCAAGTTTAAACACAGTATCTTCGTATCTCGCATGTTTCAAGAAATCTTCGAAAAGACCAGCTTCTTTCAATGCAAGTTGTCCGGTCTCAGCATGAATGTCGAGGGTGCCTCCTCTGCGAACAGCAACGTCGGATTCATCACGCTCATAGACCACGTAGTCGATGCCTTTGCGCTCTAGAAGGCGTGCTAAGGTCAAGCCACATGGTCCACCACCGATAATGGCAACGCTGGGAGACATAGTGCGGCAGTCGTATTAGTCTCTGGTAACAAAGATAAGTAGCAAGGTTTGGGTATGGTGCTTTGCAAATGAGATGGTGTTATGCCAGACCCGTGCCATGTTCTGGGCGACATAGCCTTTATATACATGGCTAACTCAGGCATACTAAAAGGCAGACAGCATCAAAATCGCAATCTTTCGGGGTCAAAATGCGTTGAGTGAAGAGTTCTACAGTGGTGGCGAGATGTGCGACTTACCCGGGCCCCTAAATCCACCAAGTTAGAGGCGCTTCTCGGGACCGAGAGTTGCTTTCGGGTGCCACATCCGAATTTCCTCTGCCCTACGGAGTGCAGCGGGGCCGATTTCCTCCCATTGGGCTATACATGCTGCATGTTTATCAGATGAAAAATACTACAGGCCGATTCAAGTATTAAGTCATATTAAATGTGTAAGTCTAAGCTTATGGCGTGAGTTGTTTGAACAGTAAAGTCTCTAGGTAGGTATGTTACTTTGGACGAGACCTGCATAGACTCTAGCATTTTACCGCTCAAATTCATCTGCATGCTCAACTTATAACGCGCGCTTACGAAAAACATCTTCAAACAATCTTCACTTTTAAATAGACGCTGGGAACTGCGATTTAGTTCAGCTGCAGTGCGATTTGTTGTATTGAAATTTTACATCTTCTTCGCAATATGGCGTATTCTCGAGGAACTGCTAGACTGCGTTTCAGCGCCAAACCCGAGCTGCAGCGTGTATTTGCTTCTTCGGGAAATAAGACCCACAAAGTGTTTATGCTGCATGAACAGCTGTGCCAGACACAAGGATTGTGTGATACGCATCAGATCAATTTTGAAGAGGATTCAGGAGCCATTGGAGTATTTCTTCTCGTACACATATATCTCGAGTTTGAGATCTTTTAGTTGTGTACCTTCATAATAGGTTGTAAACATGGGTAAAAGAGGCGTGGCCAGTGTAAGCCCACAATCGTACTACATGGGCTAAGATTCGCCTCTCAACTCATCGGCAACCAGCAATAAACATTGCTAACAGCCTGGTCACTCTCATTTAAGGCTGAACAATAGGTTAATCAAGTTGCATTAAGGCCTAATATTTACAAGTAGAACGACTTGGCCTATTGGTTGATACCTACCCTTCATCCACTATTGCTGCTATTAGAGATGCCTCGCCTCTGATCTCGCGGCCAGGCCATACAATTTACCAGGATCGTAGTTCGTAAAACGTAAGTGTATGTTAGCCTGAGGATGAATTCTACCAATGCAAGTGCCGATATAAATTCCAACTGCTGTCCATCCCGTTCTCTTTCTCCTTTCATTCCTTGACTTCATTCTTTTTCTCCCTGGCTTTCAACTTTTCATTAACAATTACTACCACAAGTCGAGTTTACTTCTACAAGATCATCATCTCACAAACATGAAAGTTGCACTCCCAATGAAAGCCCTTGCGTCGGCCTTTCGGACGAAACGTTCGACGCTGATGCGCAACACCCCTATTGTATTCAGCTTTCAACACCAACACCAGAGCAATCGAGCCATCTACAACGCGCATACCTCTTTGAGGACATTTTCTGCTCAATCCTCTCTTCTCAACCGGGAGCAAAAGGACAGTGAGCTTCCCAAATTTAGCTTCGAGGGTTTGGGTATGAGCAAGAATACCAGGATCTTTGTTATTGTAGTGTTGAGCATTTTTGGAACTATTGAGACCTGGGTTTGGTGTAAGGGCATTTATCGCTGGTGGTATGGGCCTTCAGAGGAAGAAAAGAAACGGCTAGAGGCTTCTCATAAGTAAGCCACGGCAAGCGAAGAGAGCTACTTTGAGATTTTGGACAGAGTATTGAAGCAGAACGGCGCAATGCAAATCCCCCTATACCAACTACCTGTATGTAATACAGTGCTTATACTCAGCGCATTACCGTATACAAGTGGCGATGAGGACCCAAAGTTCAGTATTATCTGAAGATTGTAGTAAATACGAATGTAGAAGCATATATATTATATCAAATATACAGATTTATGGACGGCGTAAGGTCATGAATCCTCGAGAGGTGCGAACGAGACAGAGAGCGACAAATAAAGTTGCCTCTGAGTCAGTCGTAAAGATAAGTACCATGAATGCGTGGTATACTTAGCAGCCAATGCTAATTTCACGGATTATAATGTTCCCTTGCTAAGAAGGAGACTTTATCCTGCCATTAGAGGTTAGCGTAAAGAAGAAATGAGCTGCTGGTTTCGATGTTTGACACACGATGCCCCTGGCTAGCGATCCTTATTTGGCTTGTTTATTAGAGCTCAAGCAAAATTATGGGGCTTCGTGTAAGACGCACTACCAGTCAACTGAGCTAAGATCAATACATTCCACTTGCATTGTGCGGCTGGGCATAAGAGAAGACATTTTGTGAGAAACATTGGCAACTCAATTATAACATCTTTTTCAGTCTCATTCTAGTTTCTTTGCGCCAGGATAGCTTTACAAAGTAAGCGGCCTCATAAAACCCAAAGTCACTCATTTGCACGGCCTTTTTGAGGGGGAGATAGATTTCAGTGCAAATGTATGGCTGCTGGCAATGATTAGATGCCGGATTTTATCTACTCTTCTAAAACGGCTTTCCATCGATTCTGTTCCGAATTGCTTCTTCCAGAGACTGCATTTGGCCATCGAGCCCAAGTGCTTCGTTATCCAGCTTGTCATATACCGCTCCGCCCGTAACCCAGATACGTCGCAGCGCCGCCATGACTGCCAACGGATTGCCTTCGTCCCAAAACTTCTTCTCAACGCTCTTTACGTCGTCGAGAGGGACATAAGTAACGTTGAACTTTTCGCCAAGCTGTTTTTCGAATTCAGCAAGAACCTGATTTGACGATTTGGTGAAAGAGGCAATCTTCAACGCCTTTCCAACAGATACTTCTGGGCGTTGTAACGCAGCCACCACTCCTTTACCAACACTGTGTTAAATTGCCGCAGTTAGCTCCTATCGTCAGTCAAACAGGCTGCTATAACTCACTCATCCATGGCGGTAAAACCAATAAGCTGCTCGCCATCCTCAAGGAGAGTTGCCTCCCTCTTCTGCACATCAAAGCCGCTCACTAAGTCTTTAGGAGTCCACATCTCAATGTATGGCCCTACAACTAGGTACGTCGGCTTCAGGTTCTTCACCTCCTCAGCAAACATCTTGCGAACTGCCCGTTTGAACGTATGAGGTTTCTCATGTGCGCTGCTGGGGTTGTGCTCTGGATCGGTGCCATACTCCGAAGGGAAGAACCAGCGCACAGATTCAGACGCATCTGCCTGCTTGATGAGCTCAAATTGATGCTGTAGAGCCCCTCTGCCAAGGCAGCTGATGGCCGTGTCAACGCCTTGATAGGCATTTTTCACGTCTGTCGAGTCTTTAATGTCACCAACAACAACTGATACTCCTGCAGCTTTCCACTTGTTCAAAAGCTCAGCCTTGGTAGCCACCGTGTTTGCAGAAGTGAAAATGGAAATTTTAGGGAACGGAGGCTGGGCGGCAATGAGCCGGTTGACAATATATTTGCCAATGTTGCCCGTAGCACCAAACACCAGAATATGCGAAGGCTTAAAAGACGCCATTGTTTCAATTAAAGTTATAATTGTACCGAAGAAAGACAAATAGTTAGAGGTAGATTACAAAAAGAAAGATTGGGTCTATTATAGTTTTGAACATCTCTAACAAAAAAAATGATATCGCGTCAACTATTAGTCATTTACCGCAAATGAGGGGTATCCACGCAGCATCCTCGCCCGCGCAAATCCGAGCGTTTGCCCAATTAGGCCTATTACCAAACAACATCCGCATGCAGTCACCTCAGCTCTTTGGAATCTCATCTCGACCTGAACCATGAAGCTTCACAGCCTTCCCAATCAGGCATCTTTTACTTTCCTAAACCTCTTCCTTCTCCACATTGGCGACGGGTGCTGGAGGAGGGAACTTGGGCGTGTATTTGCTGTTCTTCCGAATCTGGGCGCCCTTGAAGTAGAAAATAACGGGCACAGGCGCAAGAACAGCAGCAACACAGCCAAGCAATGTCATCGTCCATTGGATCCCCATGCCCTTGAACATGTAGGTTGCGAATAGAGGGAAGATGGCGCCAAACGCCGACCGCAAGAACGTATTAGCTGCTAGTGCTGAGGCCGCAAACTACATATGTATATATCAGCCGTCAGTGATGAGTCAAATCATGGATGGGTGAGCCGAGGTGTAATTACCATCAAGTAGGCGTCAATTATATAAATGAACGCCTGCAAAAAGACCATTGATATACCAAGGCCGGTCATAAAGCCGCCGATGGTGGGCACGATCCAGTGGACCTCCTTTCGGTATCCCGACCATCCAAGCTAAAACATGCCGCCGGCGAAAAGCACAGCTCCAACCATGGCCTCGGGCATCCGCCACTCAGGCACAGACATATTGTTATTGGCTACAAGCTTGCGTGTGTAGCTTGGCGCGCGTAGCGTCATGATGATTCCTGTTACAATACAGCCAAGTACGGCGCCCAGCTCTGGGAGTCCGCTAACGCCAGGCTTCATACCGTAAACTCCTTGGAATATTTGGGGATATGCGGTGAGGAAGAGATACAAAAGACCATATATGAATGCAGAATAGAGGCTAGAGTAAGAAAATAACTATTAACCGTGTTCAACAGTCGGGCATGGATGGCATGGACATACCTCATAAGTAGAACAATAGGCTCGACCATAAGCATACGGAACGGGCGCATGAAGTAGCGTTCGACCATCTCACTTAGATTGACTTCAGTCTCCTCCTGCTTGGCATGAATTGCGTAGTTCTTCGTTGCCCTTCGCAGCTTGGCCGCCTTCTTAGCCAAGATGAACGGAGCGTTGGTTTCTTGTACAAAGATCAAGTTCAGTACTGCAGCGGCGGAAGCCAGGATCCCTGTTAGATATTGCGTCCATCGCCAGCCAAGGTGGCTTGCCACAATGAAGCCACCGATAAAAGGCGCGCACATTGGGCCAATGAAAACGCAAATGGTGAACCATGTCACCTGGTATGCATGTCTTAGTAAAGTTGAAGAGTATCAAAGGCTTTTATGTGAGTTCTTACCGCAATACCGCGCGTCTTGTTATCGAACAAATCGACAAACACGCCGCCGCCCACGGCAAGCGGAGCGGTTCCGAAAAATCCTGCGAAAAATCGGTCGATCATGATGCTTTGAACGTCCTTGGAAACTGCCACAGCGAATTGGAAAATTGCGGTTCCAAAGGCGGCGATAACAAGGGGTAATCGTCTTCCCTTGATCTCAGAAAGAGGTCCCCACAGCAGTGGCCTACAGAAGTGTCAGATACAATCTCAGAGAAATAAGTGATTGTAAAAAGGCATTCAAAAGCGGATCAGATTAAAGCAAAGACATACCCTGCTGAGAATCCCAGCACATAGAGAGTTACTCCCAATGTAGCAACTTCTGGCGCAATATGGTACTTTTGCGATATCGTTGAGATAGCGGGTGAAAAGATACCGCTTCCAAAGGTGGTGATGAATGTAGTAGACGCGATGATCAAGACTATTCCCCACCTAATCCCGTCAGAAGCTATCTCAAGTGATCACCCTGCTAGCGTACTAACTTTCTCTTCATAGACCAGTTCTGGGGATGAGTAGGGTCGGATGGTCCATCAAATTCTACAATGTAGCTGTCTTTGTTCAAGAGTTCCTGGGGATAGGGCTTTCCGGCACCCATTGAGAGAGTTGATGATGCTTCTTGGCTGGGCGTGGAATATCATGTCGACGGATTGCCTCTGATCGCTTCATGGGGATTGTGTCCTTTTCCACGTTGCTCGAAACGGTATCATCTCCGCTGAATTGCTGCTCTAGCTTGAATTGAAGTCCTTCCTCGTTAGAATGATCTTTGGCCATTTCAGCATCGTTATCCATGAAGCTCAGTCTTTTCTCTTCTATATGAGGGTTAAAGATGCATAGACATGATTCAGAGGTTACGCTGCAGCAATTTTATATAGGCAAAGCATTTCCATTCTATCTCTAAAATGCTGTATAATTAGATACTATGAAGTTGTACTAAAAAGATTTATTACTAAATGTCCTTCCTTTTTCATGAACCATCGTGAAGTTTTGGAAATTTCTAAGCAAAATGAATTACCTTGGGCGCATATTTGAGAGATTCGGGGTATTCGGGAGTGTCGGGAGCATCGGCAGCTCGGATTTCGGATGCTCGTCCATTTCTTTTCTGGTCTTTCTAGCGTTGGCGACCTCAGTCAAATATTACGCGACTCCTGAGTCAGCTAATGCTTGGGCCAAGTTACTGAAAATCGAAAAAAGTTGTTGATAGGAATTGCCTGAAATGGAATTAGCCAAATGAAGCAATAGTCTTGCTCTTCAGCTGTTTTTCAGACACGCGCCCCCAAGGTTAATTCCGATATGCTAGAGCTTCTGCCTATTCCTGAAACTCGGCATTATTGGTGTTTCTGTCGTTCTATGAGGGTTGTAGCTAGTGACTGGCTTATTTCTCGCTAAAAGGAATTACCAGTGATATGACGAACAGGAGGTCAGAAGTCAATAGTGTAGCTGCGGCTCGGGGCGAAAGGCCATAACCGCACGCCGGCTGTCAACACCATACCCATACGCGTAACATCAATTACGTGGCAGCAGCTATAGATGCGTATCAACATAAGTTCAGGGGCATCTGATCATGCTTTTGTCAGCATAAGACTCAAAAGCTATCAATGCAAACTAGTACAGCACAGCGTGAGGCGAGAAGAGATTCATAATTACCAGGCATTCTATGTGTGCGTCTTAGCCCCTGCCGCTAGTGTTACTGTTGACAAACCCAGGTACAGAGACTGCTGGTCTCAATAAGATTTTAAGCTGGGTAAATTGTAATGGACGGGATAACAATAGCGTTGTTTTTCTTCCTTTTCTTCTTCTTCCAATCTTCTTCATTTCTTACAAGTGTAATTCATTTTACCCTACAAGGGGGCCTACCGCAAGCCTTACCTCCAGCGCCATACCTGCAGCGTATTACCTATTAATCTCTAGTAAACAAAAATATAAAAAACTACACTACAATATGGAGTAGTGCTCTAAGAGATGCAATTACACCAAAGAAATGTTCTTAGTATATTACGGGTAGTGGAAATTACAAGTTAACGACATTGAAACCAATTAACACTTAGTATTTCAACCTGTAGCTAGTGATTGCAGTGGCTTATTGACATTGTCTTACAATAGTTAAAGCAAATATAGAAAGCATTTCCCTCAGGTTCCACCTTCGTACAGCTGCCTTCATAGCTTTGCTTGGTGAAATGCTTACGCTTCCAATGGTATATGCAGCTAATTCTGCGCCCGGGATTAGCGGAGCGCAATAGCCGATTGAAATAGAAGAAAAAATGAGGGAAAGAAGAAGCAGATACAAAGAGTGTCGTCTTTCCAAGCTTTGTCTCGAAAGCAGGGCCTCTATATATCATCTACCTAGACTGTATGGCTTGTTCGTAGGGTAAGAGTTGGCCTATCACTGAACCATAGCAACATATGCCCTGTGCGTAGTAACTCTACCCTGCTTTCTCGTTCCCTGTAGTCTTTTTTGGTCTTGGATGATCCTTTTTTCTTATTTTGATCCTTGAATCCCAAGTATTCTCATCTCTTTCTCCTCGCTTAGCATGCTGCACCGTTATCTAGCAAGCCAGTCGCCGAGAGCTCGTAATAACTTAGTAACATGCAAGCTCTCAGCTAGACGGGTTAGCGTACTGCCTATTCCGTTCAATTCTTCAGAATGACGTAACTTTACGCGGCTGTCGCTGATGAAAAAGCATGAAGAAATCGGTAACGCGGCATAGGCGCTCAATCCTATCGCCGCGAATCCGCATCGGAAACATTTTTAAAGAGAGCTGATAGGTCGAATCGCTTGAGTAGCTGCTTTGGTGCTGCGTTGAAAATATTCGCTACAATTTTATTTGCTGCGAATTTGTCAGGAAAAGCTAGTAGCGGGCAATTTGGTAAGCTTTTTACAAGCGTCCGAGTTGCCCGAGGCAGCCGATGCTTTGGAAAGCCTCAGTGTATGAACGGGAAGAATTGCCCAATGCAGGTCAAGAATGCCAATGGTGTTATGAAGTTTTGGTATAAATTAAACTGTGTTCGCAGCTCGTTGAGAGAACTCACTCACAGCTCACATTCATAAGAATTTAAGAACATTTCATCCAAGATTAAAAGTCCCAACAACTTCACCATGTCCAAGACAATGCGCGCCGTTGGTAAGATGCAGTTATTCTATTCATAGGCTCAGTTTTCACTTCCAATTCATGCTAATCGGCGCAATAGACATTAAGGGCGATATTGGCCCTGCCGAGTCCCTTTACATTGCTGAAATTCCCAAGCCAGTACCTAAAGAAGCACAGGCTTTGGTAAGAGTCAAGGCTTTCGGTCTCAATCGCGCGGACATCATGCAGCGCGATGGAGAATATCCTGTTCCACCCTGGGCCGGTAAAATCATGGGTCTGGAGTTTTCTGGTATCATCGAGGAGCTGGGCGAAAATAGCGAACCATCATTCAAGGTTGGCGACGAAGTGTTTTCTTTGGCATACGGTGGTAAGAAACCTCTTAGCAGAGGCTGTTGTGAAAATCCCAGTTGCTAAAAACTTAAACTTTAGGGGCGTATGCCGAGTATGTCGCTGTTTCGACACACATGTTGATCCATAAGCCCGCTCAACTATCATGGGAGCAAGCTGCAGGCGTCCCAGAGGTAAGTTTCAAACGGTTTATAGGTTTCAAGATTGCCGCGGTAGAAGCTGACACATCCCATAGACTTGGCTCACAGCGTCGAAGATTATGTACATGATTGGAGAGTTCACGCGTGGTAAATCTATTCTATGGCACGCTGGCGCATCTGGCGTTTCTATCAGCGGAATCCAGCTTTCTATTGCCGGTGGTGCCTCTGCTGTCTATGCGACAACACGATCTGATGAAAAGAACGATTTCTGCGTGAATACTCTGGGCGCTACCGCGGCTTTTAACACCACAGATCCGAACTGGGCCGATCAGGTATTGAAGGCGACTGATGGAAAAGGCGTTGACATTATCGCCGATTTGATCGGACCCGATGTCTTTGCTGAAAATCTCAAGATCGGCGCCAGGGATGCCAGGATTGTGCTGATCGGACTTATGAGTGGGACGACATTCAAGAAGGAATTCGATATGGGGCTTCTCGCCTTCAAGAGAATTCGATACGAGGGATCAACCTTGAGAAGTAGAGATGAAGAGTTCCAGCGGAAGCTGAGAGACAAGTTTGTTACGGAGGCTCTCCCTGACTTTCTGGCTGGAAAGTTCAAAATCTACATCGAAAAGGTCTATCCGTGGGAACAGATTGTCGAGGCGCACAAAATGCTGGAGACGAACAAGAGCATGGGAAAAATTATATGCACCATCAACTAGGCGACCAGCAATGCTCTATCTTATGGATGTTTGGAGTTGGATGATTTGAAAACACATTGGACAAATAATATATATATGGGAGGCTTGAGAATACAAAATAAGCTTAAATTGGAACTTATAAGTGCTTAAATGTCATGCGTATATAAATTTGGACAGTATTCGCGTCGGAATTCCTCAGAGACGCTTAGAAAAAGATCGGACCATCGATATAACGCAATTCGCCGAGGAGCGAAATCGGACAAAGCCGCGAAAGAGAAGATACAGCCGACGCGGAAAGCAAGTTTGTGCGAGGACACAGTACTAGTATGAAATAGGCATTTGAGACTAATGAAGTGATCAACCGGAACCGATCGCTGCCTTGGAAGGCGAAGATAAAGAGAGATCACCAAAGTTGCGCAATTCGGCCAAGTGTATCCTGTGGAGATACGCCGTCGCTCGCCTGCAAGGAACATGCGCGAAGCAACTTTGCGCTGAATTCTTAGTGCTTAGGTTCAAATAATTCTACGACGGCCAGCTGAAGTTATTCTCCGCTTACGGAACCCCTGCGTTGGAACCCTGTATGGAAGCAAAGGTTCGCCTTGATGTCGGGGATAATTTATTCTACGCGCTTCACGCCTGATTGCCGACTACTACCTTGGTAATACTATCTAAACATGGTGTTCTTGTAAGAAGCGCCAAGCCAATGGGTGCTGGTGTGCAGATAACATCCTACCGGTTGTAGGGACACTATCTCTTGCCTGGTAGCATAACCCTTTCTCTTATCTCGCCAAATACGTGATTTTTAGCACTCATACTATCTATATAGCCCTGCAATATCTGATCCACTTGGCTAAGGACATGAGATGACAGCAGCAACTTGGGGAACGAACCCAGTGGCGTAGGCTTGCTCTGATTTGGAAAGAGGGCGCAAGTCGATTGTGGGGAAGCTGAGGCTAAGAACATGAACATGCTCTCTAGCTGCAGTAGCCCTCGCATGGTCTAGAGTCTGATCAGTGCTGCCTAGGCCTAGATACATACCCCCAAGCAGTTTTGACACACTGCTAACATTCATCCGCTAGCTCCTCTATTGGATCCTGACATGTCTGATCCTGATTAGCACTCTAACCTCGGAGCGCGATACGAGCGGCCGCTGAGTCTCGACTAAGAGCACGTTATAATTTCCGATCGCCAGTCTACTTTGTGCGTTGCGGCCCCTGAAGCCACTATGGCCGGCTGAGAGGAACAAGGCTCTGTTCCAGTTAGCCGTATGTGAGACGGGTTTCCCTTCTTGAAATGAGCTGAAGCGATTCTCAATAGTCGCCACACCCATGCGCTGCCAAGGTGGTTTGGTGTGGCAGCCACCCAATTTATTTTCGTTATCAATTAATGGCTTGCATAGGCAGTCGATACGCATACGCCACAAATGGTTCTGGCGGCACCGTTTGTTCTGGAACTAGTCTTTGGTGCATGGACGCAGCATCTCCTTTAATGCTTCAAGTATCACTTCGAAAAGACATCATGGGAGGAGCGTGGTTTGTGCTTCCTTTCACTCGTCTGCATGTAGCACTCCATAATGGCCCTCTACTCATCGGCACCTCCAGAACGGCCGTTTAGCGATGCCAAACCGACCTTGCTTGTGGCTTGGTGGATAACGCTCTTTTGCACATGTCTGATCTTGCTCCGCCTCTCAGGACGATACATTCGGGTGGAAAGGTTGTTCATCGAGGACAAGATCACAGCGTTGGCGTTGCTGCCGTTATACATGCGGATGGCATGCACTCACGTCGTCCTCTTATACGGAACAAATAACATTGATCTCGCGGGCACCGACCTCTTCCCCCAAGAGATTGAGCGAAGGATTATTGGAAGCAAAGTCGTCCTCGCGGGAAGGATACTCCATGCTGCTACGTTGGTTTATCCCACATCTTTAACATCATTCTGTGATTTGTGTAAAATGTACTGACTGTTTTGCTTTTTAGATTATGGACGCTTAAATTCACCACGCTCGAGTTCCTCAACAGACTGGCTGGTGCCTCGCTGAAAAAGGTCTACAAGCTTCTCATCAATATCCTACGATGCGTTCTTGTGGCTTCCTTTGTGGCGATCATAGTGAGCGACCTTGCGGAATGCCATCCGGTATCTCACTATTGGCAAGTTGTTCCGGACCCAGGACCACAGTGCCGTCAGGGCTTCGTGCAGCTCCTCACAATGGGCGTCTGCAGCGCCGTGATTGATGTCACGCTCATTATATTTCCGATTCCAATCATCTTCTCTACTCGGATTGCTACCAAACGAAAGATTCTGCTCGCCATGCTGTTTTGCTTTGGGTTTCTGACCGTTGGCGTAACCATCTACAGAATTCCCAAGACCATCAACCAGCATGGCGACCAGGTGGTTCGATCCATGTGGGCATCCATCGAGCTGCTTGCCGCAACTGCAGTGGCAAATCTGGTAGCTCTGGGCTCGTTCCTGCGAGACAGCGGAGTGAGAAAGATCAAATTTCGCCCCGGCTACCACAGCAGTGGGACAAACTCTAAGCCCCAAGCCAAGGGGGCTTCGGGAAGTGATAGACGGCAAGCTGAGAGCGAGCGCCGGGCCAGATCGGCGAGCGATGAAGAATGGGCGGACGATAAGCAGGCCGATACCGCATTCCAGTCTTCATCAAACAACGGGGATGGAGCACGTCACTCGCAATCAGCTAGTGGAAGTGGAATAAGTCCTACGCAGAGCCATGACTCGCTCATCCAGCCAGCCCGGGGATCTTCACATGTTGCCCCGGTGCTGGGTCTTGAGGCCCCTCGATCTCCAGAGCCAGTGGTTCCTGCCGGAATCACTAGCTTCCGGCGTAGATAGCTGTTTTACCAATAATAGTTTATTTCTTCTTCTTGGCGTCTGACAATTCATTTTGGCCTTGCATAAGTGTCGTGGTTTGTGGTGTCTGGCCACCCTACCATCCAGCCATCAGAGCCAGGCAATGCCCTCGCTACCACAGTCCCCCTTTTATGGCCTGATTGAGTTAATGCAAGAACAAGTTCTAGAAAAATGGCTTGCATTCGCCCAGGGTTCAAGCCTTTAGGGTGTGCATACAGTCACTCATGCTACGTCTATGACTAGCTAGCGTATAATACGATTTCCATTAGTTCATAGAATCGGCCAACGGCTGCCTAGGCGTGGCTTTTGGATTCTGCTAGTCCAGTTTCAAGTGAAGACCTGCCAAATGTCAACTCTTATCTTTCAATATCAGGCTAACCCCAGGTTTGCGGAGGCCCAGGCTCCATTCGAAACCCACGCGACGATATGCAGGGGCAGCGAACGCCCTGAGCAAACCTCCTGGCCGCCGCCACCACAGCCTCACATCACTAGCAGTACTACATACTCTTATAGAGGAACTACTGCTCCCAAGTCAACCTCTCGTAGGTATCTAGCGTCCACTAAAGTAGCGCAAAGACCTCGGTTCCAGCAAATTGTGGCTGTAGGCTATTGCCATGCGCAAAAACTCTTCAGCGCGATGCAAGACAAGGCACTATGAAATCATACCGGGGTTGCTCGATGATGAGCCCACCCGCGAAGCTTACCACATTCAGGCCATTGAACGCCAAGATGAACCTGCAAAGGAGATGAGGTTCCAGAATTTGCAATAGTAGCGTATGTAGCTAGGCATTTGTAGCTCGTAAATCGTATCATTTCTCTCCTTTCCTTCCCGCCTTCCAAACGCCTTCCATCGTTCATTTGCAATGCAGCTCCCTGCATACTTTATTCTCCGAGCAGACGGGATCATCTTTTTCTTGCCTTATATGCATACCACTGCATGTTATCAGAGAAGATTGGCAGCGCTCAAGGTTGACCGGATCCTATCATGGCTTTCAACGAGCCAGAGAAGCCAAAGTCCATCAAAAATGGCATCACTTATACCCGGGATTTTGAAGTTGTGGAGATGAGTGATCTGGCGGAACCAAGGGGGGATCAGTTCACCGTAACGACTTCATATTCCATAACGACCGCATCACGTCCTCGGGTTTCTCATAAGAAGTCAATGGGCCATCGTTTTATAGACAGCTTCCGTCGTGCCCCCGGAGGACTCCCGATGACAGGCCATCATGGCTATCAAATCAATGATGATCTCCCAGAAATAGCCCAAGCGGGTAATCGCTTCTATGATCTCCGCGCTGCCAACGTCCGGACGGCGAATTCTGCACTCGCACGCGATCTCAAGGGTCGTCATCTGCAGATGATTGCTTTTGGCGGTTCCATCGGTATAGTTATATTTCTACTGCTCAAGAGAGGAAACAGCTTGAACTCTAACATTAGCAATCAGGCGCCGGTTTATTTGTGGCATCAGGCCTGGCATTATACCAAGGTGGACCGGCCTCGATGCTGCTGGCCTACCTCGTAACTGGTGCTATCCAGTTCTGTACTATGCAGAGTTTGGGCGAGTTGGTGGCCACATTTCCTGTTGCTGGCTCGTTTTCTGCATTTTCAAGTCGGTTTCTGGATCCGTCGTGGGGCTTCGCTATGGGCTGGAAGTAGGTACACACCAACCTGAGATCTCAGGGCTCTGCTGTGATGTCACAGAGATATCCGAGAGATGGTTGTAGCATTGCTAACGTTGATGCTAGTTATGCACTGCAATGGCTCTTTGTTCTGCCTATTGAGATCATTTCCGGGGCACTGACGATTCAATTTTGGAACTCGTCTATTAACCCAGCGATATTTGTCACTATTTTTCTCATTACAATTGTTACCATAAATATGTTTGGCATCAAAGGCTATGGCGAAGCAGAATTTATCTTCTCTACAGTCAAGGTAACAGCCATTGTCGGCTTCATGTAAGAACAGACCCTCTCAGCAGTTTTTATTTACTATTTCTTGTACTAATGAATGGCTTTAGACTACTTGGCATTGTCATCAATATCGGAGGGCCGCCTACAAGCGGATATATTGGTGGGCAATACTGGACCAACCCTGGCGCAACCAACAACGGTTTTAAAGGGTTTTGCAGCGTCCTAGTCACATCATCATTCTCCTTTATTGGTACCGAACTGGTCGGCCTTGCTGCAGCCGAAACAGCCAATCCGAAGAAATCCCTCCCGAGTGCCATCAAGCAAGTCTTTTGGAGAATAGCCATCTTTTACATCGTATCGCTCCTCCTAGTCAGCCTGTTGGTCCCCTACAACGACTTACGTCTCGTTGGAAGCGGCAACTCCGTTGGTGTCACTGCTAGTCCCTTTGTTCTTGCCGTTGAGACCGCTGGTTCAACAATTCTGCCGAGCGTTATGAATGCGGTGATTATGATAGCTGTGCTGAGCGTGGGAAACTCTGCCATTTTCGGATCCTCGCGGACACTGGCTGCCCTGGCCGAACAGTCGCACGCTCCTGCGATATTCTCCTATGTGGACCGCAAAGGACGACCGTTGACGGCAATTGTTTTCGCCTCGCTTCTCGGGCTTTTGGCATATTTGGTCAATGTCAAAGTCCATTCAGAGATTTTCGACTGGCTCATGGCTGTTTGCGCGCTGTCGAGTTTGTTTACGTGGGGCAGCATCTGCCTTTGTCATATTCGGTTTCGGAAGGCTTGGGCAGCGTCAGGACATTCGTTGAATCAGCTACCGTTTCTGTCGCAAGCTGGCGTCATAGGATCTTTCCTTGGAGTAGCTGGAAACATATTGGTCCTGGCGTCACAGTTCTGGATGGCCGTATCTCCAGTGCAGGGAGATCCGAATGCCAGCGGGCCTAACATTACTGCGAAAAATTTCTTTTTGAAAGTGATGACTGTTCCGATTGTCATTATATTCTATGTTGGGCACAAAATGTGGTTCAGAACGAAAATTGTCCCCATCGCTTCCATCGACATCCACACCGGGCGAAGTTTCTCAAGAATGCAGCCGATTTCCGAAGAGGAAGAGGAGATGCGCAAAGCGTGGCCTCTGTGGAAACGGATGTATCGAACGCTATGTTAACAGTACTTTTAGTAATGATAGAATTCAATTAAATTCCTTTATACTCTGGTACTCACTTGACGGCGGAACCAGTGCTACACAACGATCTTATGCTCAGCCACATTCAGGCACACACGTGTATAGGCTGCAGACTTGCGTAATGCTTGTTTAATCCTTTGACGGTCGCATTGTTATGCCATGATGATATGACTGGGCGATTCCTCAAGGCACATTACGAGGCTGAAAGATGGCAGTGCATGTAGCCTAGCACCAAGCTTTGGAGCCACATTATCACTCATCTTCTCTCTTCTACGCTTGCAAATCCAGCAGCATTTGAAAAGTTCAAGGGCAGAAAAACTGAAAGCGTGGCAGATAGACGAAATTATCGCCCCGTCCAATTGAATTTGGCCTTCGCCTGGACAAGACTCCATCCAGGTACTTTGTATATCAGCTCGCTATTACCGCCGTGTTGGTTGGAGACGCAGTAAATATCTCGAAGCGGGGCCAGCTCGCGCGAAGCATACGTGTAGCGGCATCCTTCCAATTTCTTTCCCAGTTAAATCTCCTGGTCTTCGCCCTTTCGCATACTCGTATCTGCAAACTTTCATCTTCTCATCAAAACAGCAATTGTCCCCATTGCCACACACAGCATGGCCGCTTCCACAACTTCGGCGCGCGACCAGGCGCTCAGCTATCTTTCCGATCCCCGCTTCAGCCAGGAACTCACTCTGCCAGCAACTGCAGAAAGCCCTGCGCTCACTGTCAGCTATGCTGACGTCGGCTTCAGCCCCGAACCGGCTGATAGTCGCAACACGCCTACTATGCTGTTTATGCCGGGCATGTTTGGCTCAAGATACATAGCCTCTATCTTCGACCCAATTGCGCGTAAACTCGGCGTCCGCGTCCTTGTAGCTGACCGGTAAATCTTGGCTTCATCTTGAACCTCCACGTTGCGTATTGCGACGGTCTACTTTTGCTAATATGTTCATTGAACCATTCCGATAGTCCGGGAATGGGACATTCGACAGAGGTCCCCTTTGCTGCTCGTATTCCAACCTGGATCCGGACTGTGCCCCTCCTGCTGGCACATCTTGACATTAAGCATGTCGCCTTGGTTTCCCATTCTGCGGGGACGATATATCTACTAAACACGCTGCATCATCATCGCGACATACTACATCCGGATCAGCCGTTTGTTGCCCTCCTCGGTATGTTAAGAATACTATATACTTCATGTTATGGGAGCATACCTACCCATCTTCATATGACTTGTACTTACACAATGCTAGCTCCATGGGTTGACCCTGCGCATTCCAAGGTTACATCAATGCAGCTGATGCAATACATCCCGGCACAGGTCTTTTCGGTGTGGCATCACATTGCGCCTTTACTAGCCACAAGCGGAGTCGTGGTTAATAAAGCGTCCAGTATATTCCCTTCCTCATCGACTGATGGCAAAGATACACCCCAGGAAAAGAATAGACAAATGCTGGTAGAAAAATACGGCGTGTCCAGAGACTTTCAAATTGAAAGGGAGTCGATTGCTGGTAAGATGATAATGAAAGAAAATACTGTCGGCGCGAACAGCGAAGCACTCCTGTGTGCTAGAAAAGGCGCAGGATGGTCGTGGGGAGAGTGCGACGATTACACTACTTTTGTAGAGACACTAGCGACTGCTGAGAGGCAAAAACGCCAGACGGACTCTAACACAGAAAGCCACGGGAAGTTGAAAATTAGGGCGTATTTTGCCGAAAGCGATATTATGGTTGGAGTTGGCGGGCAAAAATATATGGAAGGCTGCTGGGGGCGTGGAGAGGGCAGATTCGGCGATGTTCTTGACTTCGAGTCAGCCACTATCGCTGATACGGACCATGACAGCGTCGTGATGTCTGTAAAGGTTTTGGAGGAGGTGTTGGTTGGCGTCGGCGGCAATCTAGCGCGCTAAGTGTTATCGAACGTTCAATGTCTGTTTATGAGAAAACAGGTTCATTGTAATGCTATATCTATGATGCTAGGCAAATGTGATGACACTTTCCATACTCCATAATGTTTATTAAATGCTCTTCTTGTCTCCCGACTTGACAAAAAGAAGCACCATTCAAATGCTCGAATTTAGCCAGGGGTATATGTGAAGTAGTATTATCCTAACCCACATACAGCTAAGATCTGTGCGGGGAGGGCCTTTTGAATATTAGAGACGGAGAACCATTCCCGTTATCTGTCCGCATAGCCCCGGCAATGACGGAACTAACATGACAGCTTCGCAACAATTGGATACGAAGTCACGATTAGAGTGACAAGCTTACTTGATGCAGCAACTCCCCTGAAGCTCGCGCCACCGAACCCATACCTGCCTAATGCTGCGCGGACCTTTGTTAGCGTTGTGAGCGCGCGCCCAAAGTGAACTTTTGATCGATCCTCCAAGGCTTGCCTTGCCAGGTGAGCGAATACCTTGCCAGGAACCCTGTTATATTGCAGAGCATAAGCTATTACAATATCCAGCTCCCCTTCAGATCTCGGATATTCGGCAGCTGGCTGATAGTAAATGAGGAGAAGTGAGGAGATAGGGACCTGGCAAGTTCCTAGCTGGGTTGTTAGCGGCGTGACAAGGGCTCGTGGATGACTGCATGGCAGTTACTATGGGGCCTATTTGCTTGAGTATAAAGAATGCCCATTGTCTGAAAGAAAATGCCTTGGATATCAGCCAAGGCCCATCAAGACGGCTCTTTAGAGTTAGGGTCAAGCACGCGTCGATAGGCTTCTTGGTACAATGGGTTATTCTCTGAGAGCTTTTCTGGCTCTGGCGGCGGTGGTTGCCATTACAGATTCGTCTGTCAACGGGCTGCCTTCCACTAACTATGTTTTGCACGAAACCAGGAATCCCACTGGGACAGGCCAAGTCAACAGCCATCGCCAATGGAAGCGTGGCAACCGCCTCGATCCCAACGCTATTGTCCCGCTTCGGATTGGTCTAGTCCAAAGCAATCTTGATCTTGGCTACGAGAAGCTGATGCAAGTTTCCGATCCATCCTCGGAAAGCTTTGGCAGCCATCTCAGCGAGACCGAAGTTCACGACTTGTTCGCCCCAGCAGCCGAAACTTTCGATGCCGTTCATTCGTGGTTGGTAGAAGCCGGAGTCAACGCGTCGGATATCCGCCAATACGCCAACAAAGGGTGGCTCGCCATCGACCTGCCTGTGTCCTACGTCGAAGATTTGTTCTTGGCGGAGTATCATGAGCACGAGAGAGAAGGCGTGGTTAAAATTGGCTGTGATCAGTACCACGTTCCCAAGCACCTCGCAAAGCACATTGACTACATCGTACCCGGTGTCAAGCTGTCACCACCTATGATCAAACGATCCATTGAGAAACGAGCCGACGCCAGCATCAGCGACCACAGAAAGGGTTTCAAGCCGAAGCAGATGCCGCCCAATCTGTTGGCCCTGGAAAAAACCCTCGCGCCTAGCTCCAATCTGCCCGCTGATCTGCGAGATTGCGCCCGCAACTTCACCGCCATCTGTTACCGTGCGCTGTACCAGATCCCCGAGTTCAATGTTCCTGTGCCTGGATATGAGCCTGCGGTCTTTGAGTCTGGTGACACATTTTCCCAGCAAGACATCGATTCATATTTCGAGAAATATGCTTCTTATATCCCCAAGGGCACGCATCCCAAGGTGTTGTCAGTCGACGGTGGCAATGCTCCGGTTGCCCCGAACTCCCCATACAACACTGGCGAATCAGACATTGACATTGACATCATTCAGACCTTGATCTGGCCCCAGTCGATGGTTCTCTACCAGGTAGATGATCGACTGTACACCACCGCAAACAACATGTCTGGCTTCTTGAATACCTTTTTGGATGCTTTGGATGGATCTTACTGCCACTATTCGGCGTACGGCATTTCGGGAGACAGCCCCGGAGTTGATCCTTCATACCCAGACAACAGACCTGGTGGTTACACTGGCCAAAAGCTGTGTGGTGCCTACAAGCCAAACAAGGTCATTTCCATCTCATATGGCGAGGGAGAGATTGATGTGCCCAAGAACTACTTCCTTCGACAATGCAATGAGTGGCTCAAGCTGGGTTTGCAAGGCACCACCGTTCTGGTGTCGTCTGGCGATTACGGTGCTGCAATGAACCCGGGTGAGGACTCAGCCAGCGGCTGCTTGTCCGGCTCGGGCCAGAACCAGACCATCTATAACCCTGGTAACCCTGTTTCGTGCCCGTACCTCACCGCTGTTGGTGCTACTCAGCTTGAGCCTGGAACAACAGTTTTGGACGCAGAGGGCGCTATGCAGACCAATCTTGGCCCAGGAGCCGAGTTGTTTGCTTCAGGCGGCGGCTTCTCCAACTACTTCCCTGTTCCGAGCTACCAGAAGTCTGCAGTGAGCACTTATTTCGCCAAGCACGATCCAGGCCACCCTTACTACATTGCGAACAGCGATGCAAGCAACATTGGCGAGAACGGAGGAATCTATAACCGTGCTGGGAGAGGTATTCCTGACATCTCAGCCAACGGAGCCAACTTCCGAGCATTCACCAACCAGACTGACGGCCATTGGTTCGGCACAAGCTTGGCTGCGCCTCTTTGGGCATCTGTCATCACCTTGATTAACCAGGAGCGTGCCCTGATTGGTAAAAAGTCTGTTGGCTTCATTAACCCGGTTTTGTACTCACATACCAGTGCCCTTACCGATATCAAGCAGGGATCAAACCCCAACTGTGGTTCAAGCGGCTATACTGCCGTGGAGGGTTGGGATCCGATAACTGGCCTGGGTACTCCCAAGTATCCGGATTTGCTGAAGATTTGGCTGGAGCTCCCATAAACGGGACGCTTGTCGTTGTATTGACGAATATTCTTAAATGATGAAGAAATTATTACAACGAGACCCTCTATGTGTGAAGTCTTTGCCATACAGCTACGTAAATTGGGCTCTGATTAATTTTCCGTATGTCATCTATTGGTGTAGAAATTGTGTGCTCAGGTTTACTATCTATCGTTGACGTCATGCATTATTGAAAGCAGAGACACTGCAATTGCGTTCATACGAAGTAGACTCATTATTGTTAACTAATCATGCGGTAGATATACGTAAAATCGACTCATCCTCTGCTATCTGCTTCCTGCGCTTTTCTCTCCGATGGGCATACCTTATCCAGAAAGCCATTATTATCAACCCGACGGCGATGCCAATGCTTGTTGGGTATCCTTTTGGGTACTCAGGAGCTTCCACTTGCTGCCAGATCAATAGAGGAAGCCATGCCTGAACTACATAAGCCATTTCGTTCATTGTACCTGTCACTAGTGCCCTCTCCTCATTATCGCCGGTGCAGATTTCATGAGCCCAAGCAAATGTCAGGCCGCTGATGCCTCCGCCGAACCCAGCTAAGAAGAAGCAAGCCCACTTCCAGCCAATTGGGATATTCCAGACTGTTAGGCTGACATAGACGACTATGTTCATGATACCCGAGAAAACAATTGGCGGCCATCTTTCTCCTCTGAATATCGTGTCTGAAGTCCACGCATAAGCCAAGGTCGTGACAACGGTAATTGCAGTCGTGATGGTGGGGTATGTGTTGATTTGTGTGATACTGTATCCTTCCTTTTTTAGCCATAGTGAAAACGCAGGCTGAGCGGCGGCGCCGGTGCCATTATTGAAGAATATGTAGAGCAGAGTAAGCAGGTAGATGTGCCAGCTAGACAATATCTTCTTTAGTTTAGCCTTGGTAAACGGGGCGCGGTTGGCTCTACCCTCCAGCTGCATCCTCTTCTGCGCAAGGGCAATATCCTCTGGCGTCAAATACCATGCTCGTGTGATTTCTGGCACGTCAGGAATCATAATGTATCCGGTCAAGGCTATCGGCAAAGAGATGACTGTGTTGATGATGAAGAGCCACTGCCAGCCTTTGAACCCATTTTTACCACCAAGGTGATACACCGCAGCCATAAGGTAGCCAGAGAACATTGTCCCAATAGCACTGCTAGTGTGAAAGATGCAAGATCTTTTGGCTAATTCATCTTTGCGGTACCATGATCCAATGATGTACTGCATCCCGGGGTAGAATGTGCTCTCAGCAAGCCCGATGAAGAATCGCAATACGTAAATCTGTTGCGCATTGTTGCATTTTACCATCAGAATCGTCAAGACTGCCCAGGTGACTTCGCATGATGGAATCCAGATGGATGGGCGAATCCGAGTTAAGAGAATATTACTGTGAACAAAATGGTCAATAAGATGTTGTCATCTTTCGGCTTTGTTCATACCTCGGAATCTGCCCAATGACATATCCAACAGTCCAGCAAGTTTGCATGTAATTCAGCTGGTTTCCAAATAGGTTGAGATCTTCTTTCATTCCAGAGACAAACGCATTGTTGATATTCACTTGGTCGAGATATTTGATGAAGTAACCCAGTGAAGCAAAGGAAAGAAGCACAGCGTCAAGCTTAAACAAGAACCGCCTTTCTTCCGGCGATTTGTCCAACGTGTCCCATATATACGACACCCAACTTTTTTTAACCTCTGGTTGGACGATGGCTGATGAAAGTGAGTCGGTTCTATCAATGTTGACCGATCCCAGAGATTTGTTCTCTAAATCACGACCGGCGGGACTCTCCGCTGCTTCAACGGACGACATGATGGGCCGCTAAATCTTCAAGCCAACCAAGCAAGGCCGCTGCAAGACTGGCTGGTCGTCGATTTACAATTTGACTACTGCCACTAAATACACTTTAGTTACCCCAAGAAAAATAATTTATATACATCATATATCCACAATCTCATGATCTTGTTATCTTGCGCATTGCGTGATAGGAGGGGTATTTGAGCACATTTGACGACGGATCGTGGACTCCCTTGGTCAGCATTAGTGAGACTCCTTGCACGGAATACCAGTTCCATCTAAGTACACGCACGACCAATATCAGTTGTACGAAGATATTTTACGATTTGATAGCATATAGATAGTGGGGGTCCTATCTTATTGATGCTTTTCGTTCTGCAATCTACTGAAATGGGGCTTTGCCGTCGCGTCGCTGAAATATTGCAATAAGAGTGCATCATCGCGTCACCACTCCCTTACAAGACCCCCCCGTAGGTTGTGATGTTTGAGTGGTAGAGAAGGCACTACATGCGGCAGTTGATATCCTCAAGCTAGATACACTACCATTGATCTGCAGCTGTGCGTACGATATCTATCTATTCTGCGGGGAAGTATGATTGGTCATATGAGTACATAATAACGCCATATTCGAGCCTTCTTGGGCGATCTAACTAACGCCAGATTGGAATAAGATATGTTACTTGATACGGATAACAGAGAATGAGTATGTTGATATCCCGCAGGCGCGGGCCAGAACCTTCTCAAAATGACAACTATTTAGAGCATCATACTTGAACCGTTGCCTCGCACGTTTAAAAGTCTATGACGCTAGCACAAGAAGATTCAACAGCGTGTCCAAAGTTGAACGCAATCTTCTATAATATCACAAACAATATGGCTCCCGCACCTATCGATCCTGCCATCGTTGATGTGGCGACACCAAAAAAGGATTCTCTGCCCATCCCTGCCCCAGCTCGGCAGCGATTGCTAAAAGCCGGCATTGATCTATCTAACGGCTATCCCTACAGGCCATCCCGGCCTCTTTACCTGCAGGACGTATATAAAATTAGGAGCACCGATAGGAAACACATCGATGCTGGAACCAGGGCGGATAAATCCAAGAAGAATTTATTTTCTGCCGCCACAAAGATTACTGACATAACTGCAAACATTGGTACCGAAATTGAGGGCATACAGCTAAAAGATCTGAGCCATGAGCAGCGAGATGAACTGGCTTTATTGATTGCTGAGCGAAGCGTCGTCTTTTTCAGAAATCAGGATATATCGCCTCAGCAGCAGAAGGAACTAGGAGAGTGGTATGGCGATATTGAGATTCATGTTAGTCGCCCTTTTGGTATCCATACAGTTACTATGCTGATATGTGCTCTAGCCTCAAGTACCACAAGTCCCAGGAGTTGCAGGAGTCACTGTAATCTGGCCAGACCTTCAGGCCACAGAGCGACCGGCGAATTTCCGCAATCCTGGCGGATCGTCTGCCTGGCACACGGACCTTGTACATGAGCATCAGCCCGCAGGAATCACTCACTTACACAACGACACAGTTCCCCCAGTTGGAGGAGATACACTATGGGCGAGCGGATATGGAGCATACGAGAAGCTTTCTCCAAGTTTCCGTAAGTTCATTGACGGCAAGTATGCTGTGTATCGATCCGCACATCCATACCTAGACCGGGAAAATCCTGAGGCAGGCCCAAAGTATGTTGAGCGAACCCATCCACTGGTGCGAGTTCACCCCGTCACTGGATGGAAGGCTCTTTGGGTCAACCGCTCAATGACTGTGCGCATTGTTGGCCTTGACAAAGCAGAGAGCGACCTTATTCTTGGCTATTTGTACGACGTATATGAAAAGAATCCCGATATCCAGCTTCGATGGAAGTGGACTCCAGGAACATCGGTATTATGGGACAACCGGTATGATCGCGTTACCCTTCCAAAGAGGCCTTGTAATTGCAAAAGCTAACATCCATGACAGAATTACTATCCATAATGCCAGTTGGGACTATGCTGGTAGACACCCTAGACATGGGACTCGCGTAACTTCATTGGCTGAGAAGCCGTTCTTTGAGGCTGATGCACCAACGAGGCGACAAGCACTCGGGCTCTTGGATGAGAGTGAGAAGGACGAACTGTTGCTATATGGAAACTAGTGGGATCAAAGAGACTGCGTCAAAATGGCAATTAAATGCTTCATATCATGTGTTAGACAAAAGCCCAGATATGTTTGTCGTACAACAATGGTATACGCAAAGAGAAGCTAAGATACAAAGTTGTGGCCATGAAGCGAAGAATCAATGGTGATGTGAGTTATATGTAAAGCCTGTATGATTTACCTAGCTTGGTTTGACTGCTGTTTTATTGCCTTAAACCTTTGCTTAAGATCATATTTATCCTTAGACTAATGATGCAATGAGCTCTGACTTTTCACATTCTGATATGTGCGGTCAATACTCTTTCTATTCAGCTATAATAACTAAGTGGGCAGCGAAAGCGCTGCTTTGGTACATTGCCTATCGTAATAGCACCCTAAGCCTCGAGTACGCCTCTGTAGCGCAGCTTTCCGCCCTCAAGCCTCTCAAACGCATTGGTTATTCCTTCCACTGTCATTGGAAATCGCTCAATGCTGGGTTTAATGTCATGCTTCACGGCAAATCGCAACATGGTTTGAACCTCGTCCGGAGTAGACGAGCAGCTGCCATGGATTGACAGTTCCTTGATTATCATCGGCATGTACGGGAATTCGAGATTACCACTCGTAATAGTAAGAGGATATATATGACCGTATGGCGCCATTACTTCAGTGTATCTGTTAAATGTCTTAGCGACGAACCATCGTGTCTTTCTCCACATCACGAAGACTCACAGCTGCCAGTCAGGGGTCGCACTGGTAGTGACCAACAAATGATTGACCTTTGGAACGTCTGCCGCGCTCAAATTTGTTGTGTTATAGAACTTGGTAGCGCCAAAACCAATCGCTTCTTGCTTCTTATTGTCTGAGCTGGAAAACACCACAACAGTACAGCCCCAAGCTGCTGCAATTTGGATAGCAAGATGGCCCAGTCCGCCGATTCCCACGATTCCAACACAGTCAGAGGGCTTGATGCCTTGTCGCAAAAATGGAATGAAGACAGTCTGTCCAGCGCACATGAATGGCCCGGCATAGACGCTGGGTATTTCGTCAGGGAGTATTGCCAATCGTGTTTCCGGCCACACGCTATGAGTCGCAAACGACCCTTGGTCAAAATTAGTTATGCCAAATGCCTGTGCACCTTTTACGCAGTGCCAGGTGTGTCCTGCCAAGCAGTATTGGCACTCAGCACATCCACCCTTGACATATCCGAATCCAACTCGATCACCGCTATTCCCATTAGACGGGCTGTCATTAAAGAACAAAGGTGGTATTACTTACACTTTAACAAGGCTAACTTTACTGCCCACAGCTTTAACAACGCCAACACCTTCGTGGCCCAATACCATGTCCGTATGAAGGTAGTGTGCATCAGTTCCACACACTCCAGAGTGCGTATTCTCTATGAGAACATCATTGCTTTGCAAAGCTGGAACTGTCGTCTGGCTCTCAGTGATCTGGCCAGTCGAAGATCCTTTGAAGACTGTGAAAGTAGTCGTCATTGTAGCTGTTCTTATACGTTATAACTGAAGGGAAAGCTGAGGGCTGATGAAGTGGTATGGCCATGAGGTGCAGAGCTGTGCTTTATACTTCATGGGTTGGTTGGATCACAGCAACATAGCTACTAAGCAGAGATTCTTAAAGGGTATATGGTCTATCAGCAGTATTGAAGCTGCTTGATTGGTAAAGTTCTAGAGGCAAGAAACCATATGAATACCCTGTAAAATCCGATGCCAATCTTAACGCCTAGCGGATTTGCCCATTTTGAGGCATTGGTGGGGTATAGCATGGCTTTACAGCCCCGCCAACATTATACGAGTGTAAGGAACATCTACGATTGGACAGAGTTTGTTGGATAGATGTAGTGCTGTCAGGTCGTTGAATGAGATTCCGTCCAATAACATTATGTTGGTGTTGTAATTGTCAAGTGCTATTGGGTGTATGCAGATATATATATATGACCCATTGAACCCACCAACGAACTTTTGGTATATCTTGCCATTACCTTTTCTCAACTTGATTGAAGTGTAAAAACAAATGGTCAAGATATGTTTAATTAGAAATCACTATACAAGATCACGTGTGCGCGAAAGATCAAGGCTCATGTGACTACCATTCACAAGATTCGAGTCCTATACATACGTTTTTGCTTACGGCAACATGTGATGAGATTGTTAAGCGATCGACGGATATACTCTCCGTCCCCTAGCTACCTATAGAGTACAAAGCGTGTAGATATGATCAGGGCTGATCAAAGCCCCACCAACTTCTTGAAAACGTTAGACTTCAGTCTTTATCGGCGGGATATACTAGTTAAATGGGTAAATCGCTAGATATAGCACACAAATACGAGTGATTGGCTGTGTATGTGTAAATGAGGAGTAATGTGTAGGTATACGGAGAGTACCTTCAATTAAACTAGTACAAAGATATGGGTTTGTACCAGATAAGATCTGTAAGATATGTATGATATATAAGCGCGAAGGCCTTCTTGAATAAAGGTCTATCAACACCTTCCTCTTTATTGTTTCTTTGCAGAAACGCCTGTCGACTGCCATAGCCACGTGCTTTAACATAAGATCGAAGTACGTATAAAAGATGAACCCACAGTGACCTCTTCAAGCATCCAACAAAATGGCTGTGGAGATATGTTGTTTGGAGCGTCAATTAATGCTTGGACATCGCCCCAGAAAAGCTCAGTGCCGCTTCCACAAGCTTTCTCTAAACATAGCCTGAACCATGCTCCTTGAATGTTTTCTCCTCCCGAAGCAAGTATGCCGATTAAAAGTAACCAGACCAATGCTATTGGCTGGTCTGCAAATATGTCACCTTCCGACGTATATACAGAAATGATGGCTTGTTTTAATTGGTCAACCAAGGTTCTTGTGATACGGGAAGTTCGAGATGCGCCTCTCAAAACGACATGAGAGAAAAGCAATGCGCCTCTAGACAATAAAGTCAAGATATCAGAACTATGTTTACCATGAATACATTTCAATATTGAACGGTCTGATGCCAGGAGGCGAAATCCAAGGGCAGCTCGACGATCCGGAGCCATAAGATGTTTAGGAGTAGCGAGGAGCTCTTTCGAAATTGAGCGTAATTCCTCCAACATGACCCAATTTGAGGGCTGACCATAAAGGCTTTGCGAATCTAGCAGGGAAAAGGGGGGTTGAGTAGTCTCCAAATTCTCCTCGTCAAATGATAGTGTCATATTTGATAGCTGTGCATGGCAGCTGTCCGTCCTAAGTAAAATTAAGCATATGCTGCCGCTTTGCTCATAGGGGGTGATTACCATCTAACTATTCGAGCGGCTAGCCCCTGGAATCCCAGGTTCAATACACCCTTCCGAGTCCTAATCATGCCTCTCAGGCCTTGAAAATGAACCTTGGCTTCTTCGACATCGCCACAGAGGAACTAGATGGTTAGGATTCACTTTTACGTCTGGCATCAAGGATAACTTACATTGGCATTGGCTAAGCATGCTACCGTAGCTATCGTAGCATCGCTAAATGTTGGAGGATCGCTCCCCACATCTGGAGTGGCTCGCTGAAATTGTGATGCAAGCCTACGAATTGCGGCTGCTTTTAACGCTAGTAAAATTTGCTGAGACTGAAAACTGGCTGGAAGAAAATTGTAATTTAGAAGGGCCCAGTGATATAATGTGCTGTTAAAAAGCGCGCTGTCTCCAATAGCATATTTAAGCCAGCCGGTTTCAGCTGTAACAGTACATAGAGTTTTTGAGGTACTAGTATAATTTAAGACTACGCGTGTCAGTAATAATTTTTCTCCAGTACTTTAAACCATGGAGTAAAGCTTTAGCTTACAATGATGGAGCAGTATCTTAGTTTGAGTATTTACCTCGACAGGAAGCCCCGAAAACCGAAGCATATCATTTACTCCAGCCATGGGCCGCAAACCGTCCCGCTCAAAGTCTCGATCTATGGATGAAGACTGATCTCTAACCGTGAAGTCAGTAACAACAGAGATTTGCCATGTAGTCCCTAAAAGACCTCTTACTCTGGGCTAGATTCAGCTGTATAGTCGCGACCATGACTGGATTCTTCTTTTCGAGCTCGCCTCTTCATCACAACCCTGTCCATCACGTGCATCTTGATACGAGATTTGGTCATCGGCCTGTGAGAGCCCGTCCCCATTTCTTGAATGAACACGAATTCGCCTGGGCCCATGACTTTTCTTTGTTCTTTGTTTCGCGAAGATAGGGTTTGTGTACAAAAGCCAGTCTCAATAACCAAGGATTGGGTATTTCACCAGTAGAAGGCAGTGATGATGGCGTACAACGGAGTATCGCAAGGTAGGTAGGTGTGGCTATGAATCCCTTCAAAGGCTGTCAGTAGTCACGCGGTCCTCCATATTCGGATGCGAAGATATTCTTGTGCTATGCGGCACCAAGGTAATGACACGCTATGCTGTAAAGGCGATTAAGCAGTATTTTATGGTACGTTTTATGTAGGAAGGGAATGAGGATCGAGTTTCTTGGGAGATTTAAGGTTGTTCTATCCGATCTGAATAATCACGAAGCCGCTTAACGCGATTAAGGAAATGGTGGAGTAGGTAATGGCGCATATGATTAGTAGTCGCACTCTCTGGAGTATGGGAGATGACTAATGGCTTCCAGCAGAAGTAAGAGCGGTATCTATGTGAGGTAGTTGATCTGCAAGCCCTTGTGTCTCAAATACAGCAGTCTATAGGGTTGCGATGAGAAAAAAAAAGTCTTAGTAGCTTATGAGAAATTCTGAGAAGCGAGCCTGGAGATGACTCGTTGAAACATTCTGGTAAGTATATAATGCAGAATGAGCTTACCTCTGGGCCAAGCCTTGCGATGAACAACACTAAATCATCTTCTTCGCTCGATTCCATTAATGAGAAATTATAAGTCCAAATGCCCCATTAAACGGTCTGGCTTTATTCTGTGGCGTAGTTGCCAAGAGGCATAAGGATGCGGGATAATGGCATTCGTTAAGAAGTTAGGTGGATTATAAAGCTAACACCGCTAGACGTAGAGATGGCCCAAATGTCCACCACCGAAAAGCCACTTAATATATGCATCATACAAATATAGGAACAAAGCTTACAAACCAAGAATAGCATATAGCTACTTCTAATCATTAAAGGAGCCGGCTATAGGCGGTTCATCTTCAGCACCCAGAATAGGCTGCGTATAGATCAATGCCGCAATATTCGTTAACTGATGGCAGGGCCTGGTTAAATGAGAGGAAATCTATAAACCCATTAGATATTGCATATTGCGTTACAGAGCTTTATTAGGCCCTGCGTCGCACTTAGAAAACTCAAAACAATGACAGCCTACAAAACGAGTTACTCCGCAAGGCACTTCAGCTAACTTCCTGCCACTTGTCTACCACGCGCGTTCTGTTTGCGTACTTCAGCTGCAAAGTCATCATCGGTTTGGAAATACGACGTACCAGTCTAAATCACAGCCACTTCTCTTGAAATCATTGTCTTTTAGATTGATGCCTTTGCATGCAAGTACATCAAGAAAATTCCCAGCATACGTAAACAAAACTGGTGTGCGTGCTTTTCTTTTTTCTAGCAACGAAACATTGCTGTTTTGCGCTTATTTATGCGCGCAGAATTACTGGACTTAACTGTACCTCACACAATCCTCAATACACTGGATTAGAAGCACTGAATTTAAAACATTACGCCCCATCTATTAACAACCAACTTAAGCTATAACACATTTAGAGTCCATAAAATCCCAACTCGTCTATTTCTTGCTCTGCTCTGTAGTCTGGATTTGAACAGCCTTCTGAACCGAAGGTCGTTGCAGGACTCGGTTGTGCCATGCAAACCAGTTGGGCCACAGCTTCTCGCGCTGTTCGGCAGTTGCTGCTTCGGAATCGCCCAACAGAATAGTATCCAGAGTGCGATCCCAGGGAATGAATGCAATATCGGCCAATGTAATTTTGCCTCCCACCAAGTACTCCTTGCCTTGAAGAGCGCGGTCAACAGTCGTAATAGTTCTCTTGACCAGACCTTGGAAGTGCTTAGTTGAGCCTTCATTTTTCAGCATATGCTGTGCAATCAGGGCCTGTGGAGTATGATTAGCAACTCATCAATACAAGCGAAAGTATCAACCTCGAAATATTTACCTGAGCAAAGAACGGTCCCTGGGACGCTGCCTGAAATCCGAGCCACTGCTTGACGAAAAGCTTATTCTGCTCTCCCTCAATGCTGAAAATGCCTTTGGTATCATATTTTTCAACAATGTACTCGCTGATCAGGTTGGACTCTGTCAATTCGATGCCTATCAAGTTGTCAATGTCTAGTTCAATCACTCATTTGTCATCCTTTTGACGAACCGGTGTTGGGGTCTTTGATCCATGGCACGCGCCCAGCGGGGTTAATCTTGAGGAACTCTTCATGCTCTACACCACCGCTACCGCCTCCAAATACAAGGTAGGTAGGATCGTAGGGGATGCCCAATTCTTCGAATAGAATGACATTCTTCCAGGGATTGGGTCCGTCACCTTTGTTCACATCGCATTAGTATTTCAACCAAACATGAACCTGTAACATATTTGACGGAATTAAAACACATACGGTGAGAGTAGAAAGTGATTGCCTTGGTAGCCATTGTGTTGTTTGTAGCGGTGTTTTGCTGTTGTGTCTGCGTTTGGTTGTTTGATGTTGTTGATGATAATCGAAGCTTTTGTAGAATCTTTCTAAAGTCCATGTCTTGGGAGTGTCAAGAGTTCAATCAACGGGATATTTCTTGAAGTACTTATACTACTTCAGACACAGCGATTTCATGAGATAGGCGGCATCGTTTACACACACTAGTAATAACGTTCGTTTAGTAAGTCAAGAGTGTGTTGTTACCGGGAACACCGGCCTTGAATTTTGATTGGCTGTGAGCGATGACCAAAATTGGACAGCGCTCGCTCGTTTTCGTCCCAAGAGTAGTGTGGTAGCATATCAATTTTCATGACTCCTGCTAACTGCGAGCTCATCCGAGTTTACCACCCAAAAAGGGTCTAGGGTGCTATCAACCAAGCTGAATACGGCGCGCAACAGTTCCTAAAAGGGCAAAATAACAATATTGCTTTTAAAAATTAGACATATAGATCTGGAAGAAATTGTTCTTCCGTGTAGTAATAATAAAAACATTAATAATAAAATACTACTTGGGAACTATTAGCTCGTGCTTCGCTGGAGATCTCGGATAATACGTGTACTTGCGAAGCGAAGACAGTCAAGAGAGTTCAAAGCGGGGTGGCGTATTAAACTACAGCCTTACATCAATAACATAAGATTCCTAATCCTACCGCCCGTCTACTGCCAAGGGCCATTCTTATACTTTTATTATACTGTCCTCCGTAGTAGACACTAGCCTCTCAAATAGAAGCCTATAGGCCTTTCGATCCTACATTCCATGATATACGAATAGCTACACTTTTAGCTAGTTAGCATACAAATGGCTTTCAAAATCCAAGTGCGCACATTCAGTGTTTTGAGGATCAAGCGCGTATGCCAAATTACTGGCATCAACGTCCGGAATAACGGATTAAGCCCCAATAGCGGTGGGTTAAGCAAACCTCAGCGAGTTGCAGCGGCAATGCGTGAGTATAGTGAATTGCGTTACCAATCACCAATTGGCATCATCAGATACTATGACCCCTGCTTGAGTTAATAACAGAGTCGCCTTGACTATTCCACACGCGATCTCACAGTATGACGTTCTGCTATGGAGGTTTAGTGATACTAGAGACGGCGGCTCTGCAGTCAAAGATTCAGCTGTATGACATCAGTTTCCAGACGCCCTCGCCCGCGAATTCCGCTTCTGAACTATTGCCCTTGAACTCGATACTCATGAATGGAGCTAGAGGAGCAGCGGGTCTTTCCGTGGATGTTGCAAAAACCGTAATGTCTGGTGAAATTATTAGCGGTGGGTCTAAGAAAAACGTTGCAATAGCTCAGAGCCAAAAGCAGAAACGTGAATTGTGAACTGAGCGTCAAAGGTCGAGGTAGAGAGATGAGAGTGTTACTAAGCTGTGATATCATTGGGCGAATTGGTCCGTGGCTTTTTGGGAGCTTCGTCCGAAACATCGCTCGTATTATCTAAGCGAGTTGAAGCGGCAGAGGACAAGAAAGCCCAGTTCGGCAATCGTGCGCGACGGGATGTCTACAGCGGATGAAAGCTTAGATCTCGCGAGCTTAACTCCTTTAAACTAGTATCACCTTTGTGCCTCAGTGCGGAGTACGCATACCCAGCACTCTCTCTGTCTTTAGCCCATACTGGCTTGCTGGCGTAATAGGCAGGCAGGCTGTACATGCCCAGTCTGTGTGCGCAACGTATGCCCCGTAAGCAGCTTCGGGCAACCCTGCGTGCATTAGTGTGATGAAGATCATGGTCAATATACGCGGATAAGGGTTCATGATCCCGCCTTACCAAAGCTTCCAGTGGTGTAGCTTACCCTCGGGAGAGCTGAGCATCGCCCGGTAACTACCTTCTAGAACACTAGTGGACTCAAACGGTTAAAGTTTCTTTAGTTGGGATGGGTCTATCCCGAGAGTGGAAATCGGCGGATTCCTAATCAGGCTCTCGTCTCCATGGCTCGCTCCATGGCTCGCCTCGGGCACGGGGGGTCAGATAACGTCACGCATGAATAAGCAATAGCAATAGCTTTCAACATATATGTATGCCGCCACAGAAGAGTAAGTAGCGCTGATATGCATGATCCTTTCGATATTTAAAAAAGAACAGCCGGACAGACTACCAACCGATATTTACAATAATCTCCTTTTTTTATCTCAAAACATCGCACAATTAATTGAAGATGACAATGCAAAATCCCAATACCTCTGTTTCCTCTTGGGATGAGGCCCAATTCCTGATCGACATGCAGGGGCCGATGGACATGACATACACTGTACGCCAAGTCTCCCAGTCATAGATCTGATAAAAAGAGCGGAGCTAACACGGGATTAGGAAGCATATGAAGAGGTGATGCAGTGCTTTCTGCCGACAACACAGACAGGCCTAACTCCTCATTCACCGATCTGCGATTCTCCCGCCGAGTCATTCACAACACAGCGATTTGATATGCTATCAGAAAGCTCAGCCGATATGTCAAATCGGTCATACTCAGCTTCCTCAAGTCGATCACAATCACCTGCCTCTTCCCAAGTAAAACCTCTCGACCTCACGGCTGTGCGCAAGTTGTCCAAAAGGCAAAAGAACCGAGAAGCGTAAGTGTCTACGCTACCTGCCTACGCAAATGCGAGGACCAAGCTGACATTTGCATCTTAGGCAACGAGCATATAGAGAGAGGAAAGAAAAGTTACTTCAAACATTAGTCGAAAAAGTCGAAAAACTAGAGGCTGCTTACAGCGTCATTAAAGACGAACGCGACCAGCTCCAGCGCCGACTTGACAACTTAACAAACCCTTCCGGAATTGTCAAAGACAATGTACTCAACTTTGACGACCAATTTGGAAACCTTACAGACTTCCAGTTCAACAGCTTTCTGTTCAGCAACTTACCACGGCAGCAAACAATACTGCCACTCTCATGATGAAGGCTTCAAACAAATGTAAAAGACTTAAAATGTATATTTTCAACAGCCTGTACACAATTATGGGCACCTTATGATAATGAGACGATGTAAGAATAATAGGTATAGACATATTGGGTTGTTAGCTTTTAGACATGAATTACACAAGACATCCAAACATTGAACCAAGCGCTCGGTGATAAACAATGGGTATGTTAGCTGACACTCATCTCGAGTTCCAACACAGCCGGGATCTCCGATACCCTTTATGCTTAGCCGTGGCGAAAGAGCTTAGAGGGGAAGTTTGAGGGGAAGATAGCCCCATCCGCCGAATAGCTAGATCTAAAAGATCCATTCTTCAATATGTAAGCGCATGGTATACCGACGACAATTCACAAGATATGACTTCGCTAGAAATGGATGACCTGGAAAGACATTGAGTGGCCTCTTGTTTTTACTGCAAGAAGCTATGCTGATATCTGATGCCAGGTAAAATCGAGAATGCAGCAATATTATTCCGACGGTGCGATGCATCATCCACAGTGACGAAGTTGACAACATACAGATAACTGATGAATATTTGCTCATGCTTTTAAGCCGCTATTTCATTTTCAGCTACGTGGAGAAACACCATGCACAATACTGCCTCGAGAACTTCAAATAGGATCAGTGGAGCTAGACACGAACTTTAATCGAGTCGTGTGGGGCGTATCCATTCCGCTTTTATTCATGATAGTCAACTTGGATGTTCTGTTGCTCCGGTCACCGTGGGTTGTGAATTTCTTTCTCCAACGTCCAGGGCGACAAGAAATCTGCTCACTCCATTATAGGCTGCAACAGCCAAAGTGAGCTCTGTAATTTCTCTATCATTCAATCCTGCTGTTTGGAGGTCTCGGAAAACTGTATCCGGAACTGTGACGTCTTTCGTCATTGTATCGGCATATCTCAGCACAGCCCACTGCTGAAGGCTTAAGGAGCCTCTGTCCGACGGTTGCAGCGTTTCAACAATTTCTAATTTTGCCGAATCAAAGTCTTCGCAGCGCGTCAATGCTTTGATATGTCCGTCGTATTGGTACCACGCTCGGTTAAGTAAAGCAACACGGCAAATCGCAAGCTCCATTAGATCAGCGCGAAGGATGGAGCCGGAGTAAATAGCGCCAAAGAAGGAATGCCAACCGCCAGCAATGATTGGCGAGTGAAGTAGAGCCCGGTCAAGTGAGATGAGTCCACTCTCACCTCTGCGGGCCAGTATTTGGCTGAGAACGGCTCTTCCTGCTGCGTCCAAGTTTGCCGGCGGGCTTGTAATATAGGGTAGGCGCATATTTCGTTCGAAGCGTTTGAAGAGTTGAAAACAAGATGGGATAAAGGCTAAGCTCGAACAAAGCTAGAGCAATGGCTTTCCTGGATTCTTATCTGTATAACGGCCGTAGGACAGACATTTCATTATTGTACCTTGTGCTGCTGAGAGAGCATGCCATATATATGTAACATCACTATCCTTCAGCAAAGAGGTCAACATGTGTGTATGGCTACCTAGCAATGTTAGTTGGTTAGGTAAGTACCGATTATAAAGCAAACAGTTTTTCCTCTTTCATACAGTGCTTCAAAGGTAACATACTACTAAATCTGGAACGCGTATGGAGTCTTGCGCAGGTCATTGTGTTAGTACTGGGGTTTAGTGGGGAAAAGATATGGAGCGTTTCTTGCCGTGTTGGTAGGTTTCTCGAATGACTTAGTCATCTAGAGCGGATCACACGACGAACACGGTATTAAGATGAGGAATCATAGCAGGTGGCCAACGAACCCGCAAGCCGTGAACTCTAGCATGCTACGGAGCAGCTACGGGGTCACGGCCAAGTGAGTGCTCAGAATCGCCCCCAAGCCAATGCCGCCCCTGCATAAGTGTTGCCCGACGCGTATTTAAAGCTGTTTAGCGGAGGATTTCAGGACAAACGCGACATCTACCTATTACGGAGCATACAACGAGATACAAGAGCAGCAATGGCAAGGGTGGCCTCCAGAACGTCAGCCACGGCGTCCAAATCAGTCACTGAATTTCAAGAAAAAGTCTATGCGCTTCTACTGCAAATCCCAAAAGGTCGCGTAACCACGTACGGCGCTATTGCTCGTGCTCTCAATACTTCCCCTCGGGCTGTGGGCAATGCTTTGCGCAATAATCCATTTGCACCCGAGGTTCCCTGCCATAGGTGCGTCGGCAGCACCGGGTTTATAACGGGGTTCGACGGCGAGAGCATCGACAAGAAGAGTTTTAAGCGATCAAAAGACGGACTTGTTCAAGGGGCCGCACACCAGAGCAGGCCTCGGGGACCCAAAATATCACCGGCGCAGCCTGCAGGGACCAAACTGGGCCTCAAGATACAGATCCTCAATGACGAGGGTGTCTTGATTGACAACAATGGCATGGTTATGAACCGCAAAAAAGTGTTGTGGGATGGACCCTGGGATATGAACGCGCCGAAATACTCCATCAACTGATGATACCTACCATACAATGGCATCGTTAACGCCACCTTTTTCTCCGAAAGAATTCAACATGTAACGCTTCGAGCGTATTCTAATGCTAGATTTCATCAGTCATCAAATACCCACTATAAGCTAGCAAGAGTGCTGAGAACAGTCTTGCCTACTATTGCCCACCCGAGTGTTGGCTTATCTGTTTATCTTGAAATATATAATGTACATATATGCATGCCGAGAGATATGCTTTCGAAAAGATCAATTAAATTCGTTGAATGAACCATTTCTCGTCTCGACAATACTCCTGTCTCTGCGATATAACCTTGGAAGTATTGACTCAACATGTCTCAGCCGATACCTATTATCTTTGTAGGGAGAGTTCCAGACATTGCACTAGGCATCATCGAAGAAATGAAACCCGAAATTGAAGGTATTGCAGATTTTTCTTCATTTTGTTATCTCTTCGGTCATGGAACCACAGTTCATCCCCTGAAGTTGATATGCTAATCGCTACGGGATCTCACATACAGTTGTCCAACACTTTGCAGAGCCCTCAATTGCCACAAGTCAAATTCCGGCAATCCTTGGAAAAGAGGCCAGAATTGAGTCCGATACCTTCATGGGCACTGGAAATTATACACGTCAGCCTATTGCCATCTTGGTCGGGTCATGGTATGATGATCAGATGATACGAGATTTCCAAGATTCAGTCTCAAATTTTCCACCTCTTCTGTGGCTGCGCGTAGATAGGAACATCTCATCTCCTCCATTAGGGCCTACATACTCTATAGTCGTCGGAAGAAGGATTAAAGCTAGACTTTTGGAGCTTGCAGTAACTGGAGCAGAGAGTCCGGATTTTGTACATCTTGTCTAACCAGTAAATACGCGCAGGCTTCATTTCTGGAGTAGTAAGTAGCATCTACTACTGTCTGTACATTTAATACTTAATAAAAATTTTTGGGATGATCAATGAAATGATTAGAGTCTTAATTATATGAGAGAGACCAGGTGCTACTGCAATTAGTTGCTTAAAACCGCGGTTTGAGCTGTGTAGTGCACATATCAATCTGTACCCTATTTTCGTAATGTTGCGGCCCAGACACACTTCCACTCAGAAGCGGATCATCTCACAACACAAGTGACAGTGTCTCTACATAGGTATCGCAGACGCCTTTACTACCTAGCTCGCAGCTAGAAACTGGGCTATTACACTGCATGTTTAGACGGATCTTCAAATCGTTTTCTCTAGTCCAATCTTTCATACCAATTTGTCAGCTCAGTCGACCGTTATTGCTCATCGTATACCTTGCGCATCAAATTAATGGCATCTAATTCACGCGGTACGTAACCAAAGAGGTAGTGGGGAGCTTGGAGCACATACGGATGAATTATACGCACATAGCTGCGGCCTGTCTGCTGCGCAAGGCATGCTCATAGGAATGCTGTATTCGCACTTATTTCACGGCCCCTCTTTCCCCTCTCGCGTACCGAAATACTAATTGCATGCTTTGCATAATAAGGTATAGATTCCCGAAAGCCCGGATTGAGAAATCGGCTACGCTCACTCTGCATGCGCCACGAAAAGCATGAAAAGCGTGGGTGGGGTAAGCACATGTAACTATTGACAAGGCGTCAAATGGTTGTATCATCGGACATTTTGGTTCAGCTAGAACTGGGAAAAGTTTGAGGAATCAGAGTTTTTAAGTTAATAATTGAAGAAAGATACTGTTAGAAGGTCCTAGAAAATAGTTGTGTCGGAGATGTTGAGCAAGATAAAATAAAAAGCAGGACAACTCATGATATATTCCAACAATTGAGAAACGGACAAGAAAACAGAGTTGCAAACCAAACAGTATTCAGCCCTTTCAGTAAAATATTTTCAGCTAGCTCAATATTTTTACGATTAAGATGGCATCTACAAAAGAACGAGTCGAATTCAAGACGCAAGATGGAACGACCCTTCGCGGAAACTTAACATTGACTGGCGTACCAAACGCGCCAGCTGTCATCATGATTGCAGGGGTAAGACAGCTATGCTATTATAAAATTTCATACGGATTGCACGGACTGCTAACAAAATTATCATGACAGCTTACTTTCCTTAAAGAGCACGGAGGAGCTGAGACTGCAGAAGCATTTAACAAAGCGGGATATGCTACACTGTTATATGATCATCGACACTGGGGATCTAGCGACGGGCTACCAAGACAACATGTCAACCTCTTTCAACAGGCTGAGGATTTGTCAGATGCAATTACCTACATGGCCAGTCGGTCAGACATAGATGGCGAGCGCATCGCCATTTGGGGTATTGGCCATGGTGCAGGAGTCGCTGTGCAAACCGGCGCTTACGATAAACGTGCAAAGGCAGTTATGGGAATCTCACCATTCTTTTCTGGTGAGGTCGACATGCTTCGATTTCCCCCTGGTGCTTATCAAGATGCGTGGGAAGAGCGAGTCTCTCGCATTGCAAATCCCAGCCTTGAGCAAAAATATGTGCCAATCTTCGCGGAGTCAATGGAGATGGCGGAAAAGAGCCCCCAGGCAAGCATTATTGGAAGCCCTCAAGGATTCTTTTTGAGGTCAATTTTCAAGCCACTCTCAGATGCCGCAGGAACGCCATGGGAAAACAAATTGACTCTGGAGAGCTTATACTGGCAGAGCAAGTTCGAGCCGACTACATCGATACACTTAATCTCGCCACGCCCTCTGTACTGGGTCGCAACTGATGCTCCACTGCTACCAAACTATCAGGATCAAGTCCGAGCATATCAGAAAGCGTTTGAGCCCAAACAGTTTTATGGTTTCCGTAGCTTGGAGGAATCTGCCTCAGGTCCAGCATACGAAAAGAATCTTCAAGAGCAGGCAGAATTTTTGAAGACTTGGGTGTAAATGAGCCGCAGTAGCGGGCTTTACAATTAAGTAATGTTAACGGGAATGTTAGATATGGATAATTGTGTAGAAACTGCTATATATATAATATTGTTGCGAATATTCCCATTGTTCTCGTGCATTTGTGTCTTTGGTTGCTTGACAAAAAAAGGAGACGCGTGTGTTGAACACGAACATCTTTACTTACCAATGTACTGCCAACAAGAATTATGTCTACTTTGTGGCTTGCGCTTTATGGGTATGTGATTGGATACCGTTGAAATTTTACATAAACGTTGTTATTGAGACGCCTGAAGTCATTTTATCTTTATCTGAACTGTTGATGTATCTTTATTTGCGATCCTCTCTACGCGTTGCAGTTCCAACTCATGTCACTCTCAAAGTGCGATAGTTCACAATAGGTTCTCGTGGATTAGTCTCTCTTATTGTATTATGTGGCCGATACTATCCAAAACTGCTTGATCGTCTTATGGCTTGATCTCTATTTTTGTGCGACCAAAACTCCACGATATCGCATCTTTCCATCAAGAAGCCTTTGAAGCGCTTCTGTAGCGCCGGCCGCTGTCAACGGAAATTCCTCCACCACAGGGACAATGTTGTGGCGGGATGCAAATTCCAACATCTCACGATGGATTTGCCGGGGTGCAATCATGCCTCCTTGAATCCTCAAGCCACCCATAATAAGATCCATTGCTGGCACTGCAAGCTTTTCAAACGACACGGTGATGGGGTAAATTGTTCCCTCTGGAGCCATTATTGGCAAATAAAGGCCCCAATCCGGCTGAGCATTAGATGTTACCAACAAGTGGTCAATCGGAGCACGAATTTCAACTTTTTCAACACCCTTGGTTGGATAAAATTCGCTTGCTCCGAATGCGAGTGCTTCAGCTCTCTTTTGCTCTGTCGACGAGAACACTACCACCTCGCAGCCCATTTGGGAGGCAAACTGAATCGCCAAGTGGCCCAAGCCGCCAACTCCAATGACTCCCACTCGATCAGTGCTGCGCACATTATTGAGCTTTAAGGCATTGAAGACTGTAGATCCGCCGCACATCAGTGGGCCAGCATGGCTGGATGAAATATTGTCCGGGATCTTGTAGATGAAATCTTCCTTCCATACCGCTGCGCTTGCGAAGGATCCTTGATCGAAGTTGGCGAGGCCAAACATTTCACGCTCGGCGCAGAACGTCTCTCTTCCCGTAAGACACTGTTTGCAGTGCCCACAGCTGTTATGCTGGTATCCCCATCCAACACGATCACCTCTTCAAGAATAAAATGTTAGAGCTCTGTCTCTCCTCTAATTGATCATATTGCTCAACTTACACTTTATATCGTGTTACGTTGGAGCCAATCTCTTTTACTACTCCTGAGCCTTCATGGCCCAGGGCCATGTCCGCTTGTCGGTAGTGCTGTCACTGTTAGCGTATTGAGTTTTGTGTGAAAGAGAAATATTCAGCAGCGACAGCGACATACGTAGTCTGTGAAGCAAACGCCACTGTGCGTTATATCAATTAGCACCTCATCAGGCTTGATCTCACGAGAAGATACTGCGTCCACAAGGGCGCCAGTCGATGATCCCTTGATAACTTTGAACTCAACCATATTCGCTCTAGTGATTTACGTGTACTCTTTTGGATAAATCGTTGAAGTTTGCAGCAATTACTGGCCTCTCTACTGATGAAAGGCCATTGGCGCGAGCTATTTATACTAACTGCTACGCACCGCAATAAGTTGATGAACAACGTGAATAAGCACATAGTGCTTCGCTCCGATCTTGCAGCATTGCACTACAACGTACTTCAGCTTATAAAGCGAAGCGTTCTTCTCATCGCAATGTGCATACAATATCCTATGATGCCTTAACTACTTTGGCTCGTTCTTGTGCGAATAAGGACATTGCGTTTGGAATCGAGGTCGGGGAGATTTACTACTTAAAGCTAATCAAATTAGTGATTCACATCCACGGCGATTGGCTGTATAACTAAAATCGGCCAGGCGCTAATAATACGTTGGTGAAATAGGTCATCCATCTAATACCTACCTACCTAAACATCAATTGGCCTACTCACCGTAACCGTGATAATAGCACCGGCTACTTCATCCAAAAATTAACAGTTTTTCTTTCTCTCAGACAAAGTAATAATTACTAATGCAAGTTTGTCACCATGTTACAGCCAGTTATATAGCAATTAAGCTTATGAATAATTTCAAGCAACTAGAATCCGTTTCAAGGATAGAAAAGTAGATTTGTGGCTTTTTCATTACTCATCTACGGAATATGAGGCTGTATTGCTTCTTTTAACAATTGGGATTCGGCTGTATTTGCCTTGCGACACGATTCAAAATTTCGTCTTCGCGAAGATATATTTCAATTTTCTTAGACAAAAGTGAAGGAAACATTTAAATAGTTAAAATAGCTTATTCAAGTTATCAATTGCAGCCAACTATCTTTTGCATCGCAGATCGATTTGTCTATGACGACAGCGTGGCTTAATATAAATTTATCATTGGCTCGAGTGAATTCCATCCATATAGATGTCTTCCAATTTTTCACTCTGGCTACTGCGGAAAGACCAGATTGAGGTTCCAAGGCGAGGTTTTAAAGTTAGTAATTGTGAATTTAGTCAGTGTGGCTAATGTGTGGCTGATTTACAACTGGAAGGTTGATTCCATATCAGTACAAAACTTGCCGTTGTCATAGGTTCGTTGGCCGTAGGTGACTGAGTATACAGCCTCTATAAATACACACAAGCTTGGCAATTGTTCTCAAGTTTGGAACTCACAGACAAAGTATTCAATTACGAACACTCTGAATCAACCACTCTTTGTTTACCAATAAATTTCAACTTTAAACTATTTAAAATGGTGCAACCGGTTATGGAAATCGTTGTTACTGAGATTGGGAATCACACAATCGACGATGTATCCACTCAAGATGGCAAAGATTGGCTAGAAGCGTTTCGCTTGGGAGCGGAAACGATCCCCGGAGCTGTGAGAGCCAGCTGGGGCCGAAGCTACAAATATCCAAATATTGCAATGCATTTCATCGGTAAGAGTGATTTACACTGCGTGCTATTTCTTTGTTCTAACAGGGATAGATTACCAAACTCGCCGTCAGCACGATGTCCATAAGCAAGAAATTGGTGGCGCAGTTCCTGAGTCACTGCAGCACATCATGAACAAAGAAAAGACCGACTTATACGTAATCAGCCCAAACACGCCGGATAGAAGAGTACTCTATGCGCCACAAACAAATGTTGTCTTCTTCTGGGGAATCGATGAAGATGCGTTCAGATCAAAGCAAGATGAGTTTTTCACTGCCATCGAGCAGTCAGATTCTTGCGTTGGATACATATGGGGAGAGATCCAGCAGCCCGTGCTGTCTGACAAAAATGGATACGCTGCGTTAGGTAAAGGAGGAGTGATGATCAGCGGGTGGAAGAGTCGCGAAGAGCACGACAGAGACGTCGCAAAACCCAGGGTTACGGAAGCTTATACAGCAATTTCCGCGACCGTGAAGAAGACTGATACTTGGGGAATGCAGACATCGATTGTGGAAAACAATGGTCACTTCCACAAGTGGCAACGACTCACCAACACCGACGTCACAAAGTTGGATCACGCCAAACGGCCAATTGCATAGATTAGTTGCTAGACATGAGGCTATGCACGAATCATAACGAACTATGCTGTAGATATTCTAATTGAACTCAATTTTATTGAAAGCATTGCTGTACTTGTTTAAACTATACGTTTGCTGTTGCATGCCTAACAAACGTGGTGTGTGTTACTTTTCCCTATCAATCAGCTTTAGCTGCCATTGAAGGATGCTAAGCTGAAGAAGAGCAGTCTAACAATCTGTCAAGGAACATGAGAGTACACATGTCCGAATGAACTAAGTACGAGGAATAGTTTCATTGAAGCAAATAGTAACCCACGATACCGTTGCTATATGTCGGATTGGACTACTACAATCTGTCCGGGTGCTAGGTCGTCATAGATACCTAGGGTGTTAGGCGCTAATTACATGTAATCAACACCGCTGCCACGCGATTTGACCCCAACTGAACTTAGTGGTATGAAGAATGAATATTAAGATTTTAGTTATATAACTTTTCCTTCCAACAGCCTGATCCTCAACTTCTATATGCTACATTGTATTACCGCCTTCTACTTAAAAGGTATACTTTTCAGCCTCTAGTAACCACCGGACACCTGTTGCGAGTTCCATCCCGGCTCGAGCGGTTGTGGGTAGCTGTGGAAATTGAACAAACCTGTTCTATGTTAGAGGAGGATTTTCGCTAAAGGATAATATAAGGTTTTGGACAGCTTACCAGTTGGGCAGTTCATAGTGGTCGGTTCGGGTCTGCACGCCAGCCTTACGAAGCATTGCCTCATATAGATAGCCTTCATCTCTAATTGGATCTGGGCCATCCATAGCGAGATATGTCGTAGGAAGCCCCTTCAAATCTGCCCAGGCAGGAAAGTTTTCTCCCCTTTTCCTTTCGCTTTCAGGCACATTCAATAGAAACAGGTATTTTTGCCATTCCTTCTCGCCAAAGACTGGCGCCTCGGCGTTCTCCTCGTGGGATACGACCTTTCCGGCCCACTCAGATGGTACTGACTGGGGGCCAGAGTATACGAGGACCGTCGGGACGATCAAGCACTGGCCCGAAAGCTTTATGGAAGGATGTCGGTCGCGCGCGCGGATAGCCGCTGCAGCAGCCAAGTGAGCGCCTGCAGTGGCACCACCGATATACAGTCCCTTGTGGATGTCGCCTCCGTAAGTAGAAGCATTCTGGTTGATCCATACAAGTGCGTTTTCCGCATCCGACAGAATGGTGTCCCATGAGTTCTCTGGAGCAAGTCGATATTCGAAAGAAACGATGATGATATCGTTGCCGTGTCCAATGATGGCCCGACAGCCCAAATCGTCGCCTTCCACGTTTCCGGTAGCCCAGTATCCATTATGGAAGTAAAGCATGATAGGGAGTGGCGCTGAGCTCTTCTTTCCCGGGGAATATACTCGGATCGCAAACTTGTGGTTTGGCGCGTGTGGAAGAGTGATTACAGCATCTTGAGTGTTGACGCCGGCAAGGGCAGCCATTGCAGGTTCGCTCAGCAGAGCATTGTTGTCCAAGCTTTGTTGGTTAATACTTTCTCGAACAGATGCCAAGTCTGCATCGTGATTGATGTATTTAGGGTTCGTTGCGGCGAACTGCTGTTGTTTAGTCTTTGTGCATTGTGTTATGCGACGGTTCATAAACATACTGTGTTCCATTCTTCAGACATCTGCGGAGGCACCATATTCGCTGATATTAAGGGCAGTAATGCAAAAACGTTTATCGATGGTGCTATTGTGTTTGGAAGTGATCGTCAATGAGAATAAAGACTGGTTCGACACGTTCCATACTTGAACTTTTATTAGGTAGTTTTGCACCTATCGACGGTCGCTAAGAATGACGTAAACGTAAACGTAGGTAACTGTAAAGCAGCATTAATAGATGGCGCTGCCCCAAACACTAATTCGGATCATGCCGGACGAAGCTGATGAGGAAGCAGGTAGCTCTTTATGGAAATCGGGCCCGCTTTGAGGATTACTTTAGTAGCCTTCAGCTAATGCTAAGCCTTTCCGACGCTGCGGCATCTTCCGTGCCAATGGGACGACTTAGTCGAGAGCGGCTATAGTAGCCTAAGTAGTATCACTGAGGCTGAGGATTACACGAATCTGAAGATGTATGTTACTATGTGCATGGAGATATCTGTAACCCAATGGTGAAGAAGCTAAGTCAATGTGAGGCAGAGAAAACAATCTATCAAGCTACCTTCAATGGCGGCTTTCATATGGACATGTCAACTAGTGAATAGTCGTTTTCGCCAGCACACGCAACACCGCTAGCTTCAAACGCCTACTTGATGCATTCGCTGTCATGTCTGCATAGCCACTAGCCTTCAAGAAAGATGCTATAAGATTATCCAAAGCCATTCAAATTGGCATCTGCAAAACACTGAGCCTAGCTGTAAACACAGCATAAAAAGAAAACCATTTTGGTCAAATCGTGTAAACATTAAATTAGGCGTTGGTCTATATATTCTAATCTATCAATATGCCCAGTTGCATTATTAGCTCCTTATGAGTCTCCTTCTCCTCAACGGCCAAACATTGTCGTGTTAGACAGAGTGCCATTTCCAAAGAATGATCGTATATCATCTATCAGAAGATCAGGCGTTTCGACTGAAGCAAAATGTCCTCCCTTGTCATGTACTTTTCTTACAACGACATTGCCTCCTCGTTGGGCCCAGTCTAGAGGCTATAGCAAAAGTGTTAATAAACTTTCGGGATATATATATATTGTGCATTGAAAAGCTTACAGTCCTGTACCAAATATCCGCTGGGAACTCGGAAATGGCAACCGGCTGGTGGATATATGGAAACGTTGTGGAGTTGATAAGTAGCCCATTCTCAAGGATGTGATCCTACAGTATTGTCAGCAGGTCGCATGCTTCGGTATATGTCGTCTGAGAAGGTCACTTACGTTGACGCTTTCTTTGTAGAATCTAAACCCGGCGTACGGACCCTGAATCCAGTACATCAAGGACCAAGTTATGAGCTCCTTTGCACTCCAGACATAATCCTGAACTGTTAAGAACATGAATTCGTATATGTACATTGCAAAACCAATGGGACTATCGGTCATAGCAAATCCAATCTGCAAGGGCGAGGTTTGCTGCTCAAAACGATACCCGCTGCTTTTGTTCTCAAAATTCCAGAATTCTTGGATCACATAAGTTTCGTCGTCTGTCGTATGGCCTGCGTAGTACCTAGCAAAGTCTGTCGCATTAGGTTGCACAAGCCAGAAATTGCTCAGCACCGACAGAACTGAATCTGGATGAGATGATGCCATGAAGCGATTGATGAACCCTCCAAGATCTCCACCTTGAATAACATAGTGTGTATAATTTAGTTGCTGCATCAGGTTGTTGAACGCCTCTCCAGCAGCGCGAGGGCCAAAAAGTGGATTCGTCGGGGCGGGTGAGAATCCGAATCCAGGTATAGATGGAGCCACGACATGGAAGGCAGGGAGTGAGGCATCAGAAGGGTTGGTTAACGGTTCCAACAAGTTTTCGACTTCAAGAAAAGACCCAGGCCATCCGTGGATAAACAAAAGCGGAATAGCATCAGAGCGGTTGGATCGATGATGCACGAAATGCAGAGGTACACGTTCTTCATAATCAGAAAATGGCTTAGCATCGACCGTTGTGGTAAACATATCAAAGCTTGTAGTAGAAGTAGTGGTTAGCTTTTGAGAAGCGACTCAAGAAGTATAGAATAGAATGAGAGCTGTTTATTGGCTAACCGTGAGTTGATTTCCCGTTGGGTGTTTGACCAGTCGTATTCATTGACCCAATAGTTTCGAACAGATGTGGCATTATGGACGGGGGGTCCATCACTCCAATCTGGCTGATTGACATCAATTGGGTTTCGAGTTAGAGCAACCTTTTGGTGAGCTAATGCAATGATCTCAGGATTCACCACCAGCTTGAAGGGAGCTGGGCCATTTCCGTACGATCCCTCCCATTCCAACGCAAGTGTGCTGCGAGAGACGGCTAGTATGGCTGTTGCCAACGAAACGTAATGCTTGATGGTAGACATCTTTTTTTGTTTTCTAGTTGCTCTTTCACAGATCTACTCTGGTGGTTGAGATCGGATTGGATGAAGCTCAAATGTTTCTTCTCAATTTTCAAGGCTTCTCCTACTGGTATAAATAGGTACCATGAGATTCTTCTATTTGATAGAATCCCTGAACTCTTGCTATAGCACTGCCATTTCAACAACTGCGAGAACGCCAGCAGCGGAAAGCTCTAGCACTATGCGAATCTCGCCCGGTTTTTCTCATTTTGATTAATAGCCTCTTTCGGAAGAAAGGCACCAATCCATTATGCCTCCGGGCTACTGTCGAAGCGCGTGAACTTTTTTCTATCTCAAGATTAGAGAAGGACATAGCTTCTAATTCATTACTGCACGGTTTCAGGTTTCCAAAACAGAATGCCTCTTTGGGACGTATCCACTTTATCTCCCCTATCCTTATGTGGGGGCTATACAATAATTTGAACAATTGGTTCGCATGGCCCACGCCAAAGGTACAGGATATACAAGCTCCTTGTACAGAGTAGCCTACAAACGTAGCATACAAGTGTTGATTCCTTGTTTGGCTTTACTCTACGTCATGTTTCTGCGCTGTTACCGGACTGTCTTCACAAAGGCGTAAAACTGAACGGAGAAAGGGGTTGATTAACGCTCGTTGTAATGGTTTGCCCGCGGACAATTTCTCCCAATCTAGCAAACCGTGATACAGTTATGTTTACTGCTCAGTCTACCGTTAGTATCGACGCGCGACACATCGATTATTTGATAACCTGTCTGCTAAGCTTCGGAACAAACAACTAGCAGCTTAATCTATGTGAACTCGCGCAACCAGGAAACAAAGATACTAAATTTTCACAATTTACAAATTTTATTATCACCCTAAGCATGCCCGAAACTGTTGAAGAGCGCTTTACCAAGCTGTCGTTCGGAATTAGCGGCAAGAGAGAAAAGAAATTGACTCACATCATTCGCGTACCCAAACCGTAGAGAACTGAGAGGGTTAGATAGGACCTTTTGTCGCTGGCTAATAATGGCAGCCCTGGCATGTTAACAACCTTTTAGACTACTGAGCTCGGTCTGCCAATCACCAAAAATGGCGCAGATATTTGTTCAGTCCCAATTATTCGCTGATGTGAATCCGGGAACTAGTAATGAAGAGATGTTTAATATAGAAGATCATTCCCTTTTCCTCCCTTGTAGCCTTTAAAGTATCTTAGCAATCGTCCTAGCCAACACGATGACATAATAGATTCGAGAATATTGACGCATTGCAGATACATCAGCAAGGAGTAACGGAATTACGGGTGCTGAAGATCTCGATGCTAAGCCTGTTTTGGTACCTGTTGAGTAACCAGTAATCGGATTCGCTGTCTAGGCGATAAAGGCAAGTCATAGCAGAGACACAGAGTGTTGCCTTAAAGGATGTACGGTGCATCAATAGCCATAGACAACACGAATGCAGAAATGTGTTGGCATCGGAGGAGTGAAGCCAGATACTGCAACGTGGTCTACGGCATCAGAATGTAGGACACTCAAAGGGGGAATCAAAGGGTTTGATTCTTCTGAGCAATGATCTGGGGGCAGCTGGCTAAACTACCCTTTGTGAGATCTCTCTCAACGAATAGTGAGCAGAATAACATAACACAAATTGTCAACTCTCCGGGAACAACCATTGCAAATCCCGCCAATTTCCTCATCCTAAAGGCCTTGAATGCCTTGAATAAATATGCCAGCGAGCCATATACCACATAGTTTTCCTAGCGCCAGTTTCTCTGCCACCCCCACAACTTGCCACCGTTTCGCAAGACGAATAGTATAGGTTCCACATAGCACACGCGAGTAGAAATGAGATACGTGGGCAAGCGGAAGACATAAAAACAAAGACTGCAAGATGAACAAGCGCGTACAAAGTCATAACTGTGACGCTAACTGTAAGTTTGTCTTGGATGCACATATTGCTGATTAGTGTGCTCAAAGTTCCCACATTAGCTTTTTTTTTTGTCTTTGCCTGACCGGTTGCTCTAGATGTGGGGTTAGATGATTAGAGTCACGGTCAGAGTGACATGTTTTCGTCCGAGCCATCCTTTAGAGCCAACAAACATAATCCCAACGCATATAAGACACCAGGTCAATACCCTACTGCTCCATATCAGTGGACGATAAATTATACCCGAAGAAACCATGTCTTCTACGGATGAGTTGACGGTTCAAGAAAGAAATAAGCAAATTGCTGCAAAATATTCGGAAGAATTTTGGGGAAAAGGCAACGAGAACATTGTCGATGAGCTTTGTTCAGATGACTTTGTGTCCAACTATCCGATGCATGGCCGCCGCGAAGGAAAAATTGAAGTAAAGAAGATGTTGCGTGAGTTCCGAGAAGTAAGTTGGCCCAAACCTGAGATGAACAAACTCTGCCTGGCCCCTACTCTTGTACTAATTCTCAGCAAGGCATTTCCAAATGTCACTTTCCGACCCTATGGACCGATTCCCATGATAGCTGAAAAAGACTACGTTGTAACGCGCTGGATTGGCGGCGGCAAGCATACAGGTGTTGCATTTGACGATCTGCCAGCTGGCCGGCTTTCCACGGCAAATACTGGGAAGATAATTCACTTTTCTGGTACCACCATATTCACAATTAAAGATGGAAAGATCACAGAGGAGCTTGGAGAAGAAGGAGCTTTAACTGCGCTGCAACAGCTTGGAATTATTGAGCCTCCAAATCCCTCAAGCGGGGCTTACAAAACAAGTGAATTCGCTGGCAATAGAAGTGCACCAAAAGGCAAAGGTAGCAACTGAATAATGAATTTGCAATGAGGAAATTCTATTTCATATAACATTCACCATAGAATTCAGTCAATTTTTGAAGCAAACATTTAACTTTCAGTTCTTTAATAGCCCTTGTGAATTGAATTACGCAATGATGCACGAGTGGTATTGACAGTCAGTGATAGTGCCATCCTTCGTATTTTAGTAATGCTCAAGATTTTTAATTATTCATTCCTAAAAAGAAAATAAATTGCCTATCACTTCTATATTAACAAAGATTATTTAATAGTCGTCTCTAATCCACCGGTTACTTCATCTTCGCAAGAGCCAGAGCCGCCATGAAGGAGTTCGCGTAGATGAACGTGTCCCTCAAAAAGTATCGCTTCTTAGGGTACCATCCCAGAATCTGTTCTGCCCTTGTTCGATTGGCGTCGCGATATCCACCAATAACATCTAGAAATCCAGTTCCCTCAGGCTTGACAAGTTCTACCTTTGCCTTGCATCCGAAATACATTGCGTCGCGTTCGCAAAGCAAGCCAACGGGGAACTGATCCCCAACAAGCTCGAACACAGGGTGGACGCTGTTTCCATTGATCAGCTGTAGCTTGTTTACCGCCAACTCAATGGCGGTAGCTACATCGTCAATTTGGGTGAAACAGTAAATCTGGTCTGCTGGATCCACAGCAATTTTCAGAGTGTCGGTAGTACCAGTTCGCGCTCCTTCAACCAGGGGTCCCAGGATCCGAGTCCAAGCCGCACCTCCCCGAGCCCAAATAAACGATGGCTGGAGAATAGCCACGTCGAGAGAGCCCCTAGCCGCTAGGACCTCTTGCTCATACAGGGCTTTCGACTCGACGAGACCTTCTTCAGGCTGAGCTGAAGTCGCTTCAGGAGCCATTTGCTGAAAGCTGCCATAAGGGTCTTCAGTCGACCCCTGGGTCCAGATTCCGCTCACGGTAACAAATCCGAGCTTTGGCTTTATCAATTGTTTCTCAGCCAGCTGCTGCTGTCTGAGATTCGCCGCAACTGCAATAACCTTGAGAAGTCTTGACTTTGTTGTTTTGTCGTTATAGCTGGTGGTGTCCACAATGACGTCTATGCTGTTGGATGAAATGAGTTCTAATACTGCTTGGGACGAGTCGAGGCTGCCCCTGATGGGAATAATTTCGTTCATGGCAAGTCGGAATCCTTCCTCGTCGCTCTGAGACACTGCATAGACATAGTGATCGCCGCTGCGGATAAGCTGCTCGCTGAGAGCAGAGCCAACGTATCCAGTGGGCCCGATAACGAGTACGTTAGGCATGTTGTAACTTGTGTCTTTAGTTCCGAATAAATGTAATGATTTGTCTGCTGTCTTGAAAAATCTGTAGTGCCGGTGTTCTTTCCTTTTGTTGTATCCAGAGACTCTGAACTTTTAGTGATTCTGTAGTATTTGATATAGAAAGACAATTTCGCGTCTCTGGGCGTCCTGTATCAACTCATTTATATACTACCATTGCAGCTTACGATGTGGATGGCATAGCGCCTAATTGACTCATTGAGTTTCGTTTCGGTCGAGCTTACAAAGTTTTTAGAACAGCGCTGCAGGAAAAAAAAGATGCAAGATGCGTAATCCCTTTCAGCTGCATCTCATTTGTTTGTCCGAAGTGGTCCAGCCATGCGCCGGCATCTCCGCACTGACGGCACAGCTCTAGAAATGCCATAGAGTTAGCGCTAGGTGCGGAGATCTCGGCGCCTGGAATGACGAAAAAGCTCTAAGAATGATATTGAATCAATCGCCTACTTTGAGTTAAGCTTTGAACACTGCACAATTATCTAGCGACTGCAACGGTAAAAAACATACTAGAGCCAATTGAAGAAAACTTAGTCAATAAATTACGAACAAATAGATAGTCAATCAACTTCATTCATTCACTGCTCTCTTGCTGAGCACGGATGTAATGAGAATGGCAACTAATACACTGAGAAATGAAATCACCCTTCTGGCTCCCCAAAAAGGGAAATGAAGCGTTTAGCGAAGTTCCACTACTGCAAATGGACACGGCCCAAGGAGTCTTCATTAGGTTCCCCGCAACAGAAAAAGAAACGCAGCCGCTTTGAACGCTGCCTGGTCAACAGTTCATAGCTTCTAATAGGCCAAAAGAGATTGCCCTTGGCTTTGCGTGAAAGCCCGGCTGCTACTACTAGCACTATGTGGTATGTACAGATGGCTTAGACGCCGGCGTGGTTAACAAAGTTTATATACGTATTCTGTAAGAGGCTCGTAGACCTGTTAGACGAAGCTAATGGCTTTCATATGACAACTTACATGCAAGCCTACACAAATGCCGCAATTTGTACCTTAAATAATAAAGATCTATATCATGATAGATCATCTCATTTTAAAACAAGTACAGAAGGTGTATCTTTCAGAGTTTTAGTCCAGTTATCGCCCGCTTCTTGGCAATTCCAAATGTGATGAAGGAGGACAAATGCGGTGGTTGTACTATTAAAATTCCCTCGTTCGAAAATGCCCATGAGCCTCTTAGAAAAAAATGTACGTTTGGCAGGGATACTGCTCTCCGCAGCCGCGATGAAATACACCCAGGCCAGCGCATTCTCACCAGGAGCATAAGCGGGTATTTCTTCCGCAGCTATTTTCAGGTTATCTAGGATGTCTTCAATATCAGGTGGAGGGCTATTATGCAGGACATGGTAGGAATAAATATTGCATGCCTGTTTGATAGTTTCCTCTATCGATTTGAAGATGCAGATAATCCTGTCCTTGAAGGTACGGTCATCAGGCTCGTACTGCGCTAGTATTGTATATTGTTCCTTTAGTAATGGCTCGGCATACAATTGTACTCTATCAACTTTCGTCAGCTTGTGATAGTCACGACATGTTTTAAGGAAAGAGACTTACACGTCAAGCTGATTAAGCAGAAATTGTTCCAGCCCTGACCGAGAACTTCCCGTGGGTACATCATCATGCTTCATTGCCTCTACCCAGGACTTAGCCATATTTAGAAGGAGATGAAATTGATGACCCCCATTCATCATATCGGTGATTATAAGAAGAATTATGGCTGCCAAAATTGCGCTTCTTGTAGAACCGCTCGCAGTCTCAAATTTAGAAAAGGCAGAAAGTTTCTCAATTGCTGTAGACTGGAATTTCGATGCCATAGGCGCGAGCTTGGGCCGTTGAAACCGTAACTGATTTGCTGAAGCTGCTAACGTTGCGGAACGAACCAGATCGTCAGCGCAAGCGAGTGGGAGTAGAAGAGTTCTGAAGCCGTTCGAAGCCCCATCTACGGCAACAAGCGTTGGAGCAATATTCTCTGAGACTGTTCCATGCGTTAGACCAGTGCTTACAACCTTTTCACACCAGACTGTACGTACAGTTGAAAAAGAGTAGCCTAGTCAAAGGGTCAAAAAGTTCGAGGCTCGGTGGTATTGAAGTCGACGCAAAAGCTGTTCAGTCGGAAAGAACAAAAGGTTAGCGGTGCTTTATTGAACATATGACATAAAACATGTCCAAACAGATATGCAGCTCACAGAAAACATCGGGTCCCAAAACGCCCTCCATGATGCAAGGATCTGTAGCTCCTGGGTAGATGCTGGTGAATATCCCTGGTGCAATCTGACCGTTGAAGCTCTGGATAAGAACATTGACGTTGATAGTATTTATTATTTTTAAAGCGGCTTGTGGCGGCTGGTTGTTGTGAGACTGTATTACATCGCTAGATGTTGCTGTGGCTGAAGTTCGTAGTCGAAGTATCTCGGCTTCAAGTTCGTCGATATAATCCAAGGTTCTCTGTCGATGTGCACTATGCGGCTAATCAGCATTTTCCTCGGAAAAGGTATAAGAGGTTGTTGTGTCTGTGGGCGAAAGAGGAAGTGTCAATTACCGCTGGGCTTGAAGAACTTGACGCCTCCTTTTGTTGGGTTCAGCTTCTGCAGCTGGGGATTGATTTGGACCCTGGTCAGCTGTAGACGAGCCAGCACTCCGTGCTGTTCGTAATTGTCGTTTGCTTTGTTTTGAAGGCTGGGAGAACCTCAGCGATGTTGTTCCCATAACGCGCAGTCGTCTTTCTGGAATCGTCTCCCTGCGTTCACGCGCTACTTTCTTCGAGTCATTCTTCTTCTCGTTTGCCTGGCCGCTACCGGAGCCTTCCATTTTGCAAATGTGATATCCAGTGCCCAGTTGGTATCGTAGCAATAATTCAATAATTGAGTACGTTTGTTTCGCGATACTCATAAACTTCAGTAGGAGCGTGTGCACAGACCTTGCGGGCGTCTAATTGCTATAGATAGGTCGAAGCTAGTGCACGTGAGTCGAGTCGAGTTCCTAGGTGGGAAAACTATATTGTCTTAATCTGGTGGCACTATGATAGCAACACGCTCCGAAGTGGCTGGCCAGGAGCTACTAGCGGAGGGGAGAACATTACCCTGATGGGCGTTGCGGAGCGCGCACCAATGTATCGCCTTATTAACTAACTATTTCGTCCGAAACTCGAAGCGTTATGGACTCTTCACAACTTGTTGGCCGAGCTGGTGCGGCGCGCTTTGTCTGCACTTCGTGTCGTTCACTGCGTCACTTGGACTTAAGTAGCAGATGAGTTATACAATAGAGGTTCAAATTTGAATTGTACACTAGGTTATCTACAGATTTTTGGCCAAAAATTCAAGTTGCGCCGAGATGTTTTCCTCGAAGCTGTTCCCAAAGTAGTTTGCCACGTGGTGGTTGTTCAGAGTAACAAACTGCTTTGGCTCTCCTGCCTGCTCAAAAACTTTCTTATGAGCTTCGATGGGTCCAGTCAGAACATCTTCGACCGCAGCCAGGTAAAGCAATGGGCGCGGGCTAATTCTTCGAATGAAGTCTTGGGGTTCCACTTTGCCGATGTCGTATAAGCTCTGTAGTGTGATTTTGTTCTCCCACGGGGTACCAGCAGCGTCCGAGCGCTGTCTACCACCATCAATGAATTCAAATGCTGGAGGAGAATGCAGAATGACCTGTCCACGTTCGCCAGATGCCTGTTCAAGCGAGTTATCCCAGACTTGTACATATGTTTCCCCTAGCTTGGGGTTCTGTGTTCTAGCAAGGCGATCCGCTCTGCTGCGTTCAATTAACTCTGGTGGAAAACCCGCAGCATCTCGCGCTCCTGATGTTAATGGCATAACGAGTACGACTGCTTTCACATAATCATCGTTGCCCGCTGATATCATGGCTGCACCTCCGGAATGTCCAATTCCCCACATAGCGACACGACTTGGATCGATTCCTTTTATGGTTCGTGCAAATATGATGGCATCGTGGTAATCCTCGGCTTGTCGCAATGGGTTTACCGCATTTCTAGGCAGTCCTTCGCTGGATCCCCAGCCGCGATGATCGTAGATAAGTACTGCGTAGCCCGCTGCTTGAAAACGGCCAGCAAAGTCAGGTAAATAGTGCTCCTTTAATAACGTCAACTGCGAGATGTCAGCACTGCCACTACAAGAAAATGAATTATTTAGTGGCATAGCTCACTCCTTGTGTCATTACCACGATAGGTACACCTGCTGCTGTTGCTGTCGCTGAGTTTGGCATATATAGGTCTCCTCTCAAGATGACTCCGTCCACTGTAAAAAATTCCACACGAGTTGGTGCTGCCATTTTCACTGTTTTGAAGAGAAATTTCGTATATTGTTTGCAATGTATCGTAGTCTTTGCGTGATAATATCGTCAGAAGGTCTGTATGAGCTGCTTTCCGAAGAAAGTTGGGAGGAATGACGCATTTTATATTTGGACGGGATGAATGCAGTGAGGGGTGATAATGGAAGGAACACCGGTTTTTCGTGCAAGAAAACAGTATTACCATCTATGCAAAGTCATATATGTCATAAGATTGAATAGTATTTAGCGTCCTCCGCCGCGTCGATCATTTTGGGCAATATGTTCAAGCATCTAGCAACATGCCTACGTCGCGAAGGGAAGATAAACTATTGAAAGCGCCATTTGGCAGATACATGCACTAAAGAGCAGCTACCATAGGTGGTTTGTAAGATTTTGGGCCTGCGTAAAATAATTCCACATACGAAGCTCTCTCCCGATAGTGCCTCACACATTTGCTTTCGCATACTTAATAAATCACTGATATTTCCCCAAAAACATTAGGGAAAGGTACGATCAAACCTTGGTATGGTGCAATCCGTTACGCCACTTGATAGATTAGGAATAAAACGACCCATGTTTAGATGGATTCAGCTACTGAGCTTATTTGATAAGCTGCGACCGATTACTCATGTACGGAATAGGTGTGAAGCTGCTCTTAGTATGAGGATATCAAGATCTATTACCGCAATAGGTGGTATGAGGCTTCAATATTTCGTGATGACTTTACTTCACAATAGCTAGGGCGCATCACTTCTACAATTGAATCGGGACATGAATCCTCCAGTACCAAAAGAATATAAGGGAAGTACCTGATGACACTGCCGCGAGCCAAAAGCTAACTACCATAAATGATGAACGGAAAATGGACGAAACAATACTACAAACACTATATAAATGTATCCAGTTAAGCCAGAATGAAGAAAAGGCAAATTGGTGCAGCGATTATATTCCTACTCGTCTAAAGATATGAAGATCAGTCTTATGACTAATATTAAATGAATGTATAAAGTTAGCAGCTGTTCTAGTCTTAATAGGTAGCTGTTCAAGCTCATATATACTTTCTCACCCAGTAATTCGCTTTGTAGAGACTTTTGTTGAATGACGACTGTGAATCAGCAAAAGCGCATTAGTTTATCGCGCAAGACGCAGAATTCTAGGACGTAAAGAGGGGTACTGAAAGGCGATATGTGTATACATGGAACTTCATAATATACAATGATAGTCGCAATGCGAGGATGATATGATATTTACTCTGAAGTCTCGTGAGAATGAATAAGAAGGCAGTATCACATGCAATACTTAAAATTGACAGCCAACACAGTTAATCTTTTTGGCATTAAATCACGAATAGTCAAAGAAGGAGTCCTATATACTTCTACCTATCTCAATGACACAAGCTTCCAACAATTTTTTGGTCGTCATATAGTTAGGCATGTTTATCATTTTTGTTTTAAAAAGAATTCTCAAGTAAAAAATTGTTACAGACTGTTTTAAAGTATACAAAGGACCAATGATCACATTGCCTTCCAAGTTTCTAGAACTGCGTTCGGTTGAAAATGGGCGGAATACCCTGTATTGTCCGAAGACACGCAATCTTCACGTGATTTATAGGCTGACTACACCTGCCGCCACGTTCTCCGCAGCACTAGCCGCAAGAGGATAAGAGATTAGGAATATAAAAGCTGGAGAATATTTCCTAATGGGGAAAGCAGCCTTCAACGTGCCGCCGTCGAGCGAAGCTGTCCGACAATTAACGCCTGTTTAACCTAGCCGTGAAGTTTGTTGGGGTGGATCCTGTGCCACGAAGCCAAATTCTCTCATCTGGGATTTCGTCACTGCTGCTCTAGTTGCCCGATATGAGTGCTTCGTCCTCTCGGTGTGCCGAGCCTCTCAATGACCACCAGTAATTAGAATATTCCGAATGTGGTGTTACTGACAAATTACCAATGGAATGCGTTTTCACGCACCAGCGGCCGAATTTGATAGCAATTGACGTTATCCAAGATACATGAGCTTGGCGCCTCCTCTTTAGCGACTGTTACTAGGGAGGCACATAGGTATATATACAGGTGTGCACCGCATTATTCACATGTTCCAGAAATTCAAGAGAGACAATTACAAAGAAGTGATTGACTACTTGAATAACCTTCACGGTCATTTTTTTTCTCTTTCCAAAAACTAAGTTAAACTGAAAGCGACATTTTACCTGCACAAAATGGCTGCCTCGAACGCTGTAGCCGCTACTCTGAAGTCTTTGCACCGTCCGGGCAAACCTCTCATTCTTGCAAACGTCTATGACATTTTATCGGCGCGAGCGGTAGCAGCCCTCCCAAGCTGTAAAGCGTTGGCGACTGCAAGCTATGCTGTCGCTCGGGCAAACGGAACCGAAGATGACGATATGGATGCCCAGACAAATATCCGTGCGGCCTTGGCCATCGCCAAGGTAGCCGCAGAATTCAAGAAACCATTAACTGTCGACATTCAAGACGCCTATGGAGAGCAGCTCGAAGATGTGATTTCAACACTTGTCAAAGGCGGCGTTCATGGAGTCAACCTGGAGGATGTCAACAAGGACACTCAAAAGTTCTACCCTCTTGATCAAGCTGTGGAGCGTGTCAAGCGAACCTTGAAGGTTGCGGAAGACCTTGGCGTTAAGGACTTTGTCGTTAATGCACGCTGCGATGTCTTGGTTCACGGTGGCCAGCTCAGCGAGGTCCTCGAACGAGGCAAGGCGTACCTCGCCGCCGGCGCCACCAGTGTATTTGTATGGGGCGGCTCGAAGCGGGGCGTGAGCCGTGATGAAGTCGCCACGATGGTGAAAGAATTCGATGGACGACTTAATGTATCAATGAAGTCGTCTCCCGACGCGCTCAATGCAGCTCAGCTGTCACAACTTGGAGTCTCTAGAATCAGCATTGGACCCACTCTTCAGTTCATCGCTATGGATGTTTATGGAAAGGAGGCAGAGAAGATTTTGACATCAGCTTCATGAGTGGATTAGAGAATTGAGGGGAAACAGCAAACATATTAATACTAGAAAAGGCTTTTCACAAGATTCAATATATAATTAATTCTTTCAAAGTAAGACCGCTGCACCGCGTGCGCGTGGATAGTGCAATTATCTACATCATGGTCATGCGTGTATCGAAGAATTGACGACACAACATATGGTTTATACAAATAGAAAGGCCATGTACCTTATCGACTCTTAATTTTTAAGTCATATGAGGCTTAAACGCTGGATCATCAAGCCTGATAACAGACCTCGTATGTACTACCTAAACTGTCCGTGGTTTGATCAGGTACACACTGGTCTGGTCACTTGTTTCATATTAAGTTGAGTAGAGCGAATATTTAACAACGCGGCTGTCACCATTTTCTGGCATCACAAGATTTGTTTAATTTAATTGTCTATGGATCTTTAGCTTTTTTCTACCATCTCTGCTTTTATACAAAAGGCTGTAGTGCCTCATGTGGTACGCCGATCTTGGTTTCGGAAAGCGCAAGACCGTGCGTCTTGTTAATGAGGAGCAAATTGGGTAATCAATGGGGCTCTTTTTCATGAAAGCCTCTTTACCAGGCTTTTTTTCTTCTTGGATCTTATCGAAAAAGCAGATATTTCCATTTTGACCTTTGTGTCCACATAAAGTTCTTCATATGGCGTTATGAAATGCTAAAAAAATGATACATGGCTTTCAAAATGAAAGGTCTCTAGAATCTATTGAACTAGAGCATGTATATACATATAATCTACATGTGATGGAGACTTTTCAGAGATTGACGGTTATAATTATACCTGCTCTTTAGCAAATTGCGCGCCTCGGTCTGTTGCATTAACAAGCATGTGAGCCGACGTGTGGCATTTATCGATGCTCCTCAGATGTGCAATTCGTATCTGTGTTTGTTAGTCTATGCATAGGGTAAGTTATGTTACTTCTTGATTCATAGAATAAGTGTCAGTCACAGAATGATAGGTTTGAGCATAGTGCCATTCCATTGACTTATTTAAGCTAGACAAAGTAGAAGCCTCACATACATACATGCATACATATACGCATATCTTTACACAAAAGGCACTGTCATTTGAATCATACAATTGGCTTTCGGGCAAGTAAACTAGCCGGCGTCCAATGGTATACAGCGCCACGTGGAAGCGCCTTAATTAAAGCATCCACCGAAGCTTCAGCCTCTTCACGAGGAGGCAGGGCTGCAGCACCAAATTGATACAGGAATTTCATAGCTGGAACGAAAGCTATTATGGATGTCCTAGTAACGATTGATATGCAGCTTTTAGAGAATGGTTCCGTTTCAAACTTCAAAACTTCCAGACCCGCCTCTTTAGAGCGGTTGGGAAGATCTTCTATCCACCTACATATTAATAACAGTTAGCAAACATAAAGTCGGTAACGATTCATTTCGCTCAGCATTTTGGACTTACGAGTAGTCAAAATGCGCGAATGTTTGGGCGGTGCGAGTAAGGGCAGCAACTGCTTCGGCTTCGGCACCTTTGATGTGCATCTTGCCAAGGTCTGCTTCATCCCACTGCAAATAACCCCCCGGCTCTGCATGTTCAAATATTTCAAGTTAATCAGTTGTTCGATGATAAGTGAAGGTACTTTGAATGTGACAACCTACTCAATAGTTGTGTAGCGTGCTGAATAAGGGCAGCCGTATTGCAATCTCGCACTATACAGCACCAAAGTCTCAGATGAACTACATCATATTTGCCAATCAATTCGTCAGGAACCTGAGAAAAAGCATCGAGAATCCGAAAACTCATGTTCTCGGGCCTGCTATCCTTGTGTGGGAACTGTTTGTCTGAAATATCGAAAGCATCCAGTTGTACCGTCGAAGGAACTTGCCGAGCTACATCCAGCAGCCATATACTAAATATTGGTAAGCCAAATTGACAAATTCCGGGCAGTAGCTATAAAGTCTCACCCGGTCCCTGTACCCATATCGGCAATCTTCATTTGAGGAGTAATGGGAATCTTGGGGTCGATTGTGTACCCATTGTGAATATTGAAAAGGAGATGCTGAGTTTCTAGTCTGGTACAAGTTAGAGCAACTCGAAAAGGATGCAAAAGGAGTTAAATTGACCTCAAGCCTTCTGAATACTCCCTTCCTAGCACGTAATCGTCTGCATCAGACATAATTAGACAGAGACTATTATAAACCGTGAAAGAAACTGCAAGCGATAAAAGTGAACTCTATAGAAAGAAGAATGAAGAGAAACAAGATTACAATCAGAGTTCAAGGAGAGCGGCGTACTTTATAAATCGAGATGCGGGGCCATCATTATTTAGTATCTAAGCTGACTGACCGCCGTATTTGACTTTTACGGTAGTATTCCATTGCAGCAGCTCTGCTTAGTTAGAATGATTGGAAGTCTTCAAAGTGGATCTATACTCACTTCAAACTTTATAATAAGCCGGGTGTAATACACGTCGTAAGAGCTTAGTTAGATTGCCCGCAAGAACGCGAGAGTTAGTTTAATCCCGAATCCCGATAAATGCTGTCTTTCTGTAGAGTTGAGACGCTGTAATTTAATGAAGGGCGGATTCATAGTTTTCAATTCCGTCCTGGTAGGCCAAGCGTTGCTACGCCAAGATCAGTAAACTCGCTGTCAATCTTCTTTGAAGCAATAACCATAGCTTAATTTTATGATTACTGAACAGAAGGGTTAGGACAAAAGATTACTCATACGCACTTAAGTCAGAGAAAAAGCCCTTTAATCCACGCTAGATGCCTTTTCCAATTCCTTTTGCACCCTCTTCTGAATGCTTCTGTAAAGCCAGATAACCACCCTGCTGAAGGCCTTCCACATTCTAAACGTAAACTCTTTGCCGGCTGCCCGCAAGGCCAGTCTCAATATCAATGATTTGATCATATATACGTAACTAAGGTTGACAAGTTTGCCGCTCATACGACTTCGTAATTATTCTAATTATTCTAGTGATTGAGCATAGGGCTGTCCTCATCATTCTCTTGCTGCGCTTTATATCACTCGAAGTATAGCTGAGCGCACATTAGCTGCTAAAGCAGCAATACCTCCACCGCCAAAAAGAAGGTTCCAAGAGCGCTAAACTCCGCATTAGAGCTATAGCGGTAGCGAGAAGCGAGTCCGACGTGTCTGACATGTAAGCAGCCACTTGCATCAAGTTTCAATTTAGTTTCCATATAGTCGGCAGGCCAATGGTCGGAATATCTGATTTGGTAAGCTCTATTCCACCATCTACTACAAAGGGATAAACCAAGTCACTCGTACATTACTTACTGCAAGAGGCGAGCCATCAACCAGGCACAGACTTTTGTATATTTGATGGCTGTCAATCATGAAGTGAGTTATTAATAGTCAATATGCTTATTTAATTACTCAATATGCTTATTTTATTAGTACTATATCTGGAGCACATCGTAATAATGGAGCTATTTGAACCGAGTAGTTATCGATGTGCGATAGAACCTGGGTGCTCATGAAAGCTTATCTGGCATTAAGACCTACTTCTTTCCTAATTCGGCTGAAAGACGAAGGATAAGTTTAAAGAGCTATGTTCAGCATACATTTTACAGACGAAAAGAATTGCCGTTCGACGGAGCTAAGTATCAAGAGAGGTGAGTGGCATCAAGTCGTAATGACTATAAGGTCTATTGACTTCTGTGATGCATCTATAAATATTACATGTTGAAGCGCAACTGGGAGAGATTCATGCCACTGTATGAAATAAAAAAGTCAAAGAAAGCCAAGAACCTAACGCTGAACTTTTAAGCGGGGCGCTATATTACGCTGGCGATGCCAGGCTGGGATTGATATTAATAGCTATGCATTGTCAAAAGACAAGCATCGCCCGGAGCTGCTAGAGATGGATTTGGTAATATATGCGTGTCAATAGCTGTTAAGGATTTGCACTAGATATAGCCGCAATATTAGAGTACGTCTCGAGTCTCATGATCATATGGGCCAAACAGCTGAGAGCTGCTTCAACACAGCTTACGTTACAGCGAGGCGACATTCACTTGTCATTTAGTATTGTCATCTCCAATATTTACCGTTAAGTCTGAGCCCCAATTGAAGCTTAATTTCACTTTCTATAAAGCGTATCCTCTTAATCTACAGCACAGCTGATATGGCCACGTCTAATGAAGCCGACTGTACTAGTAACTGTGAGCTTTGCTGGATAGCTGTCAAGCGCGCATCGCGCAAACAGGAGCTTCCCATGGCAAAGATGCTCTTCTCCATACAGAATATTACTGGCTACAATGTCTATTAGTTTCATTGCTAACTCAGCGTCATATTAGTGCGCTGATACAACGTGTACGGATAAAATGCACCTAATATCTTGATGCCTGCTTAAGCGTTCATAGTGGCGAGCAAAGCTGCTGCGCTGATCGAAACCACCTTGTTTGATCAATGCCGACTGTTTTGATCGAAGCCGCCCAATTTGAAAAAGGTAAAAAGGAGGGTTTGAGGTCAATCTTTTTGACGAAACCGCGCAGGAAAGCAGGCAGGCACGCTACCTTTTTACTTCCAGCGCATTCTTCCCCCACCTTTAGCAGCCGCTTTCTTCTAAAACGAGATTTATACCAATCTATAGCTACAGCACAGAGCTTCTCTCATATACAGAGTGCATTAAGATTGTAGTAGAGCGTTAGACGATAGTATATAGTCTTTATTACAGATTGACAGTAAAGAGGGGCACATAGCTTTTATTGAGCACATAGCTTTTATTGAGCATAAAAACGTGGCAAAACTATTATCGTAATACGCCTAAGGGGCATTCGAAAACACTGTTTTTTTTTTTTACATCGCGAAGCAGTTAAAGATTTCGCCCTAACCCATTGGAAGACAAATCTTTCTTAAGCTCTATATAGCGTTGGTTTCTCAGCCCATTAATAAGAGCAACGCTGTAGATGCCATTTTCTCCAGTTGCACCTGCACAAGTCTGCTTCGTTGGTTTGCTTAATGATTTGATCTAGTAGCCGCGAACTCCGGTGAGCGTTTATTGCTGTTAGCTTGCCCAGGCCTCTGCAAAGAGCCGATTATTAATCCTTCAAGGATCAATACCTAGATGCATGCGGCCAGGCTGCGCTGCACACATGTAGTTGTACCCTTTTCAGACCACTGTTTCCTAATCTTTCAGCGAAACTCAGCAGTCTCTATATTAAGATTGACGGCAACTGCCGTATTCTTGACTCTTCCAAACGCTCGTTAGTAGTTTGTGGAGAAGTATTTGTGTAATATTGCAAGGGAAAGGAAGACCCTTGGCTATTCTCTCGCGCCCGATTAACATGATGTGGAATTGATTGAATGATATCTGCCATAGTTTTCATTCTTATAAAAGAGGCGGTGCAATCTCTTTTAACATATGCGGCTCTAACCACAAACACCAATCAGCGACATTGTGAGCTATCATCTTCAACATGGCTCTTAATATCAAGAAAACTCTTCTTTTTGGAGCTATACAGCTCTCTTTGGCTGCACTAAGCGCTGCCCATTGCTTCATTGATGATAGCATTACCCAACGCTACCAACCAGTACCAACCTCGGCACTACCACCATTGCCCAATAAGGATGGCTACGCAGTTCAATATTTTGGTGATGGAGCATATCTCATCACTGATGGAAGTGGCTACATAAGCCTTTTCCTCGCCACAACTGCGGGAGGTATCCTCGTCGATGCTCCGCCTACAATTGGCCACAAGCTTCAATGGGCCATTGGAAACATTACTAGCGAGCCACTGAGATACCTCGTATATTCCCACTCTCATGGAGACCACATTGGAGGGGCATATCTATTCACCAAACAGCAAAGTGTAAAGACTATTGCACACGAATTCACCAAGACGGAGTTGGTTGCAGCCAACGACCCAAACCGGCCTCCTCCCGATATCACGTTCTCCGGGGATTATACACTTCATCTTGGGAACCAAACCCTAGAACTCTCATGGAAGGGATTGGGTCCGATTCATGACCCAGGAAATATATTCATTTGGGCACCTCGACAGAAAGTCCTCATGCTTGTTGACATGGTATTTCCGGGATGGGTGCCTTTTTATGCAATGGCTCTCACGCAGTCCACGCGGGATTATCTTGCAATCCACGATCAAATTTTAGCATATGCATTTGATCACTACATTGGAGGCCATGGAAAGAGCGGCGATCGAACAGACGTTATCAACAACCGCGACTACATTGCAGACGTATTGGCAAACTGCCGCACTGCTATATTGGAAAGCGCCACCAATAATACTGAAGTGGGAGTAAGCCAGATTGTGCCTCCATTTTTGGCTGTAAATCCCAATAATGCCTGGGGAGAGTTCATGCTCTACTATACCAGAGTTGCAGAACTGTGTTACAATTTGACAACTCAGCAGTGGGGAAACAAACTAGCTGGACAGGACGTGTTTGGCTTCAGCCATGCGTTCAAAGCTGTTGGCGACATGAGACTGGAGTATGATGTCCTTGGGCCGTTTGGTGTCATGTAGATAAGTACAGGATGATACTGTGTTGATAGAGTCAAACTATGACGTATTTGCGTGCACATAATTCCACATAAGGGGGGGGAGTAGCTTTCTATACATCACAAGTAAGAGTAAACGTTATATTGACTCTAGCTCGTTAAAATATCTTATTTAATAGTCCTATTTACTTGAGCTTGTGGCCCTTAAACATAAGAGCAAGTCAGAGTGCTACCGGAAACTGAGCACTTAGTGACATCCTTGTTGTTGATCTCGACCTCGGTGAGAACGGCTCCGCTGAGAGAGACACTCTTGCCATTCTGGGTAGCTGAAGCAGAGCTGAATTTAACGGCAGGGCTGAACGAAGCAAAAGGGACGAACGAGCAGTCGCTGCCATCTTCGTTGCAAGTTTCAAAGTCTTCAATGATGAATTCGGCGCTTGTCTCACACAGTGAACCAGCAGTAACCTTGCTGAAGTTTTGGGTCACTTTTTGGCCAGTGGTCAAGTTCTCAAGAGTAGCAGAGCCACCGGTCAAAGATGTAGCCACCACCGACATGGCAATCGAATCTCCAGCAGAGATGTCGATGCCAGAGAAATCGTCTATATAAATTAGCTATCCATCCCTTTTGAGGAATTTCGTTACAAAACTTACCAGAAAACTCAGGGTACCACTCATACCAAGCATCGTATGTACCATCGCCGTACCAATCAATGCCAGTCTGCAAAATAGCAGTGTCCTTGGAGGAGGTCAGTTTCTTGTCTGATCCAGGGCATTTTCGTTCAGATCAATACGTACACAGGTGTCTCCGTCAATTCCCACCCACGCAGTGCCAGCAGCGTTAGAACCACCGCCACCTGTTGGGACGTTCACAGTAGCCGAAGCAGCACTGAAGCCTGAACCCTGGAGAATGGCGCCTCCCCAGTTAGATTGAACGCTTGCGTGAAGAGTGTTGTTCTTGAAAGGCGCTGAACGGCGACCAGCGCGTCGAGCAACTCGTCGAGCAAGGCCACGGTTGGCAACAACTCCAGCCAACGCAGCGTCAGCGCAGAGAAGCGCGGAGATGGCGATCCCGGTGATGAACTTCATATTGATGAATAGAGTTGCGGTATGGAAGGGAGTTATTGCTGTGTTTGAACAATGGCTGAAGTGCCTGCTTTTGAATGGGCATGGAGAAGGGAATCGCCTCGTATTTATATCTGTGAACATACAAATCTCTAGAACATGTATGGCTTCACTTCAACTTCAGAGGGACTGCCAAGCTTTGAGATTTCAAGCGGTGGTTATTCGATCACGTCGCATACAACAACTTACACCTTCCCACTTGAAAGACATCTCCGAGCTCGTGGCAAAACGAGATGCCATTTTGAGAACGGTCTGAAGCACAAGTGTACTGCTGTAAGTCCGCCGTTATGGCAACAAACGCAGACTGATTCAATCACCATCACGTACAGTAGGTTAATAGAGCAAAAGATAGACTAACCGTGCATAAAGGTATCCACACCTCCAAACGGAGGAGGGCGTGGGGAGCAATGCGAGCTGTATCGTAGCAACTCTTGATCTGGTGAACGTGCCGAGATGCCGGAGGCATATACTACAGCATCTCTTACCGCGCCACTCTTTCTCCGACGATTTACAGGGATGGAAACCTGAATTAATTGGGCTATTGATGGAATACACGTTCTTTGAGTGGCCGCACATCTAGTAAACGACAGACCGGCGTCTTTCGTTCTCCTCCGTATTATAGTTCTCACTTCGCTAAAGCAAAAGAGTTTAATGTTTAAGCAATCGCGTCAAAATAGTAGCTGGACGATCTTGCCCCCAAGCTCGATCGAATTGGCTATCAATAGATCACTTGTTTGTTTCTACCTTCCCGATTTAACTAGAGAAATACTGGTCTCTACCAATGGATGCAGTCTCTATGCCGATGTTCCGGTTTCTCCACTTCCAAAACAGGCAAGCGGTTATTGACTACAAGATTGTAGTAAACAAGTAGCTCCTCGCATCCGTATTTACCTACTAAAGCAGGGCACTTCCGTGTTTTCTTATCATGTTCTAATTAAAGAAGCTGGATAATTTTATTACAACTTATCTTTGTCGAATCTACTATTGATATTATTTATCGTGATCCCGTGGGGAGTGTACCTTTGGTTTCATCGCTCATGCGACTTCAATCTTATCTACTGTGACCTATAAACAAGACCTCTCCACCCACGTTCCATGCCTTAAGAACAATTTTTCTTTCACAACGCTGAGAGTCCATTTCAACAACTGATTGATGGAAGAACGAAGTGCAATTAGTCGCTTTTATACACCTATGTGATTACTGTTGCCTTTCTTTACGAGCTCTCATTACCTATAACATGCCGCGCGATGCTATTACTCTGTCTATGGCGGTTCTTTGCTTTTGTAGGAAGATATGACCTACCTACTTACATATTCAGGTGTGCATCTATCCGTTAGTTCGCCTTAGGCCACCAGCTGTTGGGCGTTGCCATGAACTTGGAACCGCATTTTTGTCGAAGGATTATAGGCTTTGGAATGATGAGTACATGGAAAGTAGAGATGGCGTAAATAATACAATATAGAGGTAAAATATACTAGTATACGTTCGCTTGTGCTTTTTTTCATCAACATAGAACTTTTGGTGGCAAGGTTACTTGGTGGCAAATACAGCATAGAAAGAGTCAAACGTGAGATACCAATGCTTTTGCATAAGCATAACGAACACTTGCAAGATCTATTGGGCTCTTCTTTCCGACAGATTTGCAAACAGCAATATACTTGGTACACTCCATAGTGTTAAACGGCGAATCGATACCGGGTTTCCAATTTTCATGGTTTTTGTTGTCTTTCGGAAGGAAATCCCCCGTATCTGGTATCCAGACAGTTTGATAGCTTGGCAGACCGGACCGACTAGAACGCCGACGTATTTGGGCACTTGACTAATACTTCTTTCTAGACAGCAAGATGGCTAGGACAAGATAGTTCAGATAAGCACACGGTTTCTCTGCAAACTGAACCCCAGCCATTATGGCTAACGCGTTCATATTGGAGCAAGGTCTCAGTAGACAGATCAAATGCCGATCTAACATATTCCTGCGTTGTAGTCTTCCTAGCCGATAGTAGATAGAGCTATTTCGTCTCTCATGTTTTCGAGTGTTGTTTCCCGGGTTGAGTTCACAAGTGCGTTCAACGCTTGACAAAATGGCTATCCCACGGGAGCTATTTCTTTGAAGTTCCCAATACTAGTAAGCCCATCAAGCGTACTCCGGAGAAGAAGAAACACAGCTGCAGACAAATTCGAGGACCTGAAGTCAGTGTCGTGAAGTCCGAAGATAACTGAAGAAGAGAAGAGAGAAGAAGGAGCGAAGAAAAAAGGTTAGAGGAAATAGAGGAACTTTGCCAAATAATGATCGGACATTCCTATGCATAAACGTTTCGGAGTATTGGGAGTCAAGGAAATGCTGCCTAATAGGTATAGGGCTAGCAATGCTCCACAGCTACTGCCCATATATAGGACAATTTAGGGGAGGATTATTGGTACGGCTTTCTAGCGTCTTGGGGTCTGGCTTTAGGGGTAAAATAGACGGGTGCTTGTTCAATGGTGGCGACCGGGACAGGCTATGTGATATCGGAGTAATACCAACAAACACCCCTTATACAATTGAGTATGTACTGCTAGGGATCACCTGTGCAGTACCAAAAACATTGCAAACGCTGGTGGCTAAAAGTGTCACGTTGTTAAAGGCTAAAGAGTTTGTATAGAATAGCGGCTAAAAGTCCCATACAATCAAGTGGCTAAAGTACCGCCATTTAGCAACGGCTCATGCTCGTGGGGCAAGAAGTAAACATCCACCCCACTTCCCCACACTCTTGTCTTATAGTCAAGTTTAATCTTAGCGCTTCGGGTTTGTTTCTACTTCTCACGCTGGGTTATCACAGGCGAGTTTGTACAATGTTGAATAGGGATGTGAGAACAATAGACTGACGCATAATGATACATACAAAATCTGTGAAATTTTGATACGCAAAGTATTAAAAGCATGAGTAATTCAAGTTTGCATTGCAAGGTTATTTTCGTCGAAACCTCATAAATCTCTATTTCGGACCTTGGCAGTCAGGACAGGCTTAATTTGCCTAAGGAGCCGGGCTTTCATGTGTGTTAGCCGTACGTTTAGGCATTTAGCGTCCTAGGAGTGTAACATCGCGTTTTGCCATCTGAAGAAAGACACGGTGCCTGTAGGAAGTTAGAAACTAACTCTGGTTATTGAATTGAATAGGCAGGTTAGGTAACCAACAATAGCCGAGAGGGACAGCGTTGTTGTTAGAGATGTCAGAGATGAAAATGGTATATAATCCGATAACCCTTCTCTCATTGACTCGAATCTTCATGAGCCTCACACATCACCTTTGAAGCATACAATCTCAGTCAATACAAGGTTGCACATCATGTACCAGAAATTGGCAGCCATCTCGGCCTTGCTGGCCGCTGCTCGGGCCCAGCAAGTCTGCACTTCCACACCAGAGACTCACCCATCTCTAACATGGTCGAAATGCACATCTGGCGGAAGCTGCACATCTCAAGCGGGCAAGGTGGTCCTTGATGCTAACTGGCGATGGACTCACGCTTACCCCAGCGGTGACAACTGTTATACCGGCAACACCTGGGATGCTACTCTGTGTCCCGACGACGCGACCTGTGCGAAGAACTGCTGCTTGGAGGGAGCCGATTATTCAGGAACCTATGGAGTCACCACCAGTGGCAACCAGCTTACCATTGACTTTGTTACTCAATCAGCGAACAAGAACGTCGGTGCTCGTCTGTACCTGATGGCATCCGACACTGCCTACGAAGAGTTCACTCTCATGAACAACGAGTTCTCTTTTGATGTTGATGTCTCTCAGCTGCCGTGAGTAGATCTTTTAGAGAAAGATTAGCTGGCTGGTCTTAAACTAACATGGTTATCAATAGTTGTGGCTTAAACGGAGCTCTGTACTTCGTGTCTATGGACGCCGATGGTGGTTCATCCAAGTACCCAACAAACCTTGCTGGCGCCAAATACGGCACAGGATACTGTGACAGCCAGTGCCCTCGTGACTTGAAGTTCATCGCCGGCCAGGCCAACGTTGACGGCTGGCAGCCATCTGCCAACAACGCCAACACCGGCATTGGAGGACACGGAAGCTGCTGCTCTGAGATGGATATCTGGGAGGCCAACTCAATTTCTGAGGCTCTTACTCCTCACCCTTGCGAGACTGTCGGTCAGGTTACCTGCGACGGTGACGCTTGCGGTGGTACCTACTCTACCAACAGATATGGCGGCACTTGCGATCCTGATGGCTGCGACTGGAACCCATACCGCTTGGGCAACACCACTTTCTACGGCCCCGGATCTGGTTTCACCATTGACACCACCAAAAAGATTACTGTCGTCACGCAATTCTCCTCAACTGGCATCAGCCGATACTATGTTCAGAACGGCGTCAAGTTTGTCCAGCCCAATGCTCAGAACGTTGCTGGCTACACTGGCAACGAGATCACCAGCGCTTACTGCGCGGCTGAGCAGGAAGCATTCGGTGGTACTTCTTTCACTGACAAGGGCGGCCTCACTCAGATGAACCAGGCCCTCTCCGGCGGCATGGTCCTGGTCATGAGTCTGTGGGACGATGTGAGTAAATGCTGCATTGGATAGAGCTAAGGAGACCTAGCTAACAATTATGACTTCAATAGTACGCGGTTAACATGCTCTGGCTTGATTCAACCTACCCAACCAACGGTACCGCTGCTACTGGCGCCGACCGAGGAAGCTGCTCTACCAGCTCCGGTGTCCCCGCCACCGTTGAACAGCAGAACGCCAACTCCAAGGTTGTCTTCTCCAACATCAAGTTTGGCCCCATTGGTAGCACTGGTAACAGCACCACCGGCACTGGCACCCCCACTGGAGGTGGTGGTGGCCCTACCAGCACTGGAAGCTCTACTGGCGCAACTCAGACTCACTACGGACAGTGCGGTGGTACCGGCTACAGCGGTCCTACTCAGTGTGCTAGCGGCACAACTTGCCAGGTCCTCAACCAGTACTACTCTCAGTGCTTGTAAAGCACTCCGTCTTGAGAGCAGGTGTTTATCCAAGATTTTTAGGCTTGGAACTCACTGTACTGTGACTACTGCTGCTAGCAGACACGTTCGTTTATTTCGGTGGAACTTCAATTGCTTGCTTCTGCAATGAATGCATATTAGGCTGGCCAAAAGAGCCATGACGCTTGTGAATACTTTACTATGAGTGTTTATATAGAAACAATATGAAAAAGTTTAAACATATGACTGTTAACCCATTTTCTCCATAACAAAGATGATCAGAGCACCAAACACATTGAATAGATCAGATACCTTCAAAAGCATCGTCAGGATAGAATTTTGTTGCTGATGGGAGCTGTGAGATTGTAACTCCAAAAATCTTTTATATTTAAGCTTGCTATATAATTGCATGTAGTCAAAGCAGCTGACAATTAATTCTGTTTAAAGTATTTGCAGGGAAATAGCGTCTAAATTGGCTGATTAGTCTACGTCAGGCGAGATCCACGCAAAAAAAAATGAATATGTTAATAGGGTAACCTCATTTTTGTTCTCTAAGATCTTAGATTAGCCAACGATGTCATATCAACGCCATAATGTGCTTTATTTGGCTAACAAGAGCATAAGTAAATAAGCCTGAGTATTACTCGAATCGCCACAACTAATATTGTACTAAAGGCTAGAATTGGAAATGAATTTATGTTTGCTAAATTCGAGATAAGATGAGATAGTATTTGCAATATCGCCACTGCGAAAAGCTTGCAAGCAACGCAGCTTGGTGAAATATTATGGACATATCGGCTAATATACGCCTAGTCTTGCATGCGGGGTTTAGCACACAGTTAAAGTAATATCTTACAACCGCCCATTTTAAATCAAGAGTCAGAAGCGTAGAGACACGATTCTTGGAGCTAGTGCATGCAGTTTAGAGCAATACAATACTGATAAAGCTTATCTATAACTCGCCCAATGTTTTTATTGAAACTGCTCGTGAAATGGTCTGAGATATGGCACGTTTTTGTATCTTATACATACTCTTGTTGGCATATCCAAGAAAGGGAAAATAACCAGGTGCCTGTGCAATAATTACAAACTTCTAATAGTCCATACCTAGTATATACTACAAGTTTTGGCTCATGGGGATGAATGAAAATTGCGCACTCGCAAAGTAGTGTATGAGAATATGAGAAACTTTGTTAAAAAAACCGTGGGAAAATAAGCTGCTTTATTTCGCGGGTCTCCAGACGCGCTCAAATATCCCATAGCAGCCTATATCACTATAACCATTTTAAACATCATTTTAGCCTTTAGACGCCCGCCGATGGGTCCCAGCGTTACACTCTAGTATTAACCACCTGATATTTAATGGCTAAGCCCTCTTTATCTTGCTCATTATCACCTGTCGTAAGCTCAGTTTGCCTACATTGTATGTACTTGCTGCAAATACAGAATCTAGACCAAATCTCTCAACTGGAGGCACCCGCTTACCCGACACGCGCGAACCCTGGTGAATACTCAGCCTAAATATCAACCCCTCATATAGAGCCCTTTCTCAATGAACATGCAGCATTTGCTATATTCTCAAACCCAGGGACGCTGTATATATATATAGCAAAATGGAGCAAGATGGCAGTGGAAGGTTTTGCATTGGTTTTGCGTTGGACATCTCCTCCGAATAGCAGGAAAAAGTCAGAATGCTGCGTAAACTTAGCCTACTGGCACTAGCGGGCCTTGTTTCTCAATCGGTCCAGCAGAGTTGTGCGGCCTTGTAGTGAGTAAAGTCGAGAGAGGTAAGAAGAAAGAAAGAGTCAGTTCTTACTAATGGAAATCCAGTGGTCAATGTGGAGGAAGTGGATGGTCCGGGGCGACATGCTGCGTTTCTGGTGCACAATGCAGCGCGTTGAATCAATACTATTCTCAATGCGTACCATCGACTGTATGAGCTATAGCTGCTATTACGGAACTATTCTAACATCACGTAGGGTAGTAGCAGCCCTACTGGATCGTCGTCTTCAATTACCTCGATCCCTCACTCTCAATCATCATCTGCCAGCCAGTCAACCGTTGGCCAGTCGTCTGTTGGCCAATCAACCGGCGTCCAATCGACCGGTGTGTCCACGTATACCACCACCGACACCTCTACTGTTGCTCTCCATTCACAGTCTCCTTATCCGAGTATTGCTGCGTCCAGCTGCGGCGCATGGACCCTGGTTGATAACGTGTGTTGCCCATCATACTGTGCCACTGATGATACCTCGGAGAGCTGCACTTGCAGTGACTGCACTACACCACCTTCTGCAGATTGCAAATCTGGAACCATGTATCCAGAAGTCCATACTGTTAGCACCAATGAGACTTGGCATTACAGTGTAAGACCGTTGTATCCAACGCAAATAGCTCTCGATACGCTGACTTTTGGGCGTGCCATCTTAGAGATCCACTCATTTCGGGTTAACCAGCGGCGGAGCCTGTGGCTTCGGCCTCTATGGCTTGTGCACAAAAGACAGTGTCACGGCAAACTGGACGGATCCAATGCTTGGTACAACATGCGATGCCTTTTGTACAGCGTACCCTCTGCTCTGCAAAGATCCTGATGGAACTACTCTGCGTGGAAACTTTGCGGCACCAAATGGAGACTACTACACCCAGGTGAGTGTCAATTTTGCTAATCCATCTTCTACGCTAATTATATTCTAGTTCTGGCCTTCTCTACCAGGAGACCTTGATAACTATCTTTCTTGTGGTGAATGCATCGAACTCATCCAAACGAAGCCCGACGGCACCGACTACGCTGTAGGCGAAGCTGGCTACACGGATCCAATCACGCTGGAAATTGTAGACAGCTGCCCCTGTAGCGCGAATTCCAAGTGGTGCTGTAAGAAATCTTCTTAGCGCATGCATGTCATAACCAACAATTTCTGACCTATGTACTACAGGTGGCCCTGGCGCTGATCACTGTGGAGAGATTGATTTCACATACGGCTGTCCTCTACCTGCCGGCAGCATCCATCTTGATCTCTCTGATATTGCCATGGGCCGATTGCAGGGCAATGGTTCTCTCGCCAATGGTGTGATCCCTACACGTTATAGGAGAGTACAATGCCCCAAGCTTGGTAATGTTTATATATGGCTTCGAAATGGCGGAGGTCCGTACTATTTCGCCCTGACAGCTGTCAACGCCAACGGACCTGGGTCCGTCACAAAGATTGAGGTCAAAGGAGCAGGTTCAAGCACTTGGATCCCTCTCGAACATGATCCCAACTACACCAGTAGCCGTCCGCAAGAACGCTATGGTAGCTGGGTAATTCCGCAGGGATCAGGGCCTTTCAACCTGCCGGTCGGAGTTCGTTTGACAAGCCCAACAGGAGAGCAAATTGTTAACGAGCAAGCCATTAATACCTTCACTCCGCCATCGACAGCAGATCCCAACTTCTACTATATCGACATCGGCGTACAGTTTAGTAAAAACTGAACATATACAGCGAAGTGAGCTGTTCTTGGTAGTATTTCTGTTCACATTGCTGCTCGCATGCATGCCTACCTTATTCTGTAAAAGTAGTACCTAGAAGATGGCGCTCTACCTAGTTGTATTATGTAAGGAACGACACCGCGGTAGCAAATGTGATTGCGCGCTCTATTGCACCTGTATTTTCTTACACTTGACTCTCTTCTTCAGCCTATTATTACTTCTTCTATGCCTGATGAAAACCAACTTGGAATGCTTGCTGGTGTATATTAAATGAAATTGAGACAGTTTCCCCTCATGTTCAATGCACGTTACAATGAATGCGCTACTTTTGGCTTATTCTTCTCAAGCGACGTAGCTTACCCACCCAGTGACCAATTTCAATCATGTGTTGCGCTCTGAATGTCTGCGTTCAACTTACACGTAGATTCGACATTCTCTATACTCTCCCATCCACCAGCATCTTACCAAACTCAGCTATCTAGTGCCAGAGGAATTGTTTTCACCAGGGTTTGTAAAATCGAATTTAGGGCTATGGTCTTTAGCAAGGCGATGACAGCACAGCTCCGATGCCTCGGCCCGAGCCGACAGCGACACGAGGCTAAATACAAGCTCCTACATCCCGGTCTAAGAACCGAGTGCAATACTTAATACCATGAGGGACAGCTTCTATCGTTTCCTCTACCACTCGACTACGGGGCCGAAGGACACGTTAAAGCTATGTGTATTTATAGTACACGTAAATAGGTAGGCTTGAATTGCAAATTCAACGGCCTGGCCTCTAATGCAAGTTTAGCACCACCGAACGCTGCCCTATTGAACAGGCATCGTACACTATATAATCTCAGCTGATGATCTAAGTAGAAATTCTGAGTAAGAACGCAAACAATGACTCTTCAGCGATGCTGGATACCCAAGATATTCCGCTCGTCTATATAAACACTTGGGAAGTTAATGGCCTCGCAGACTGCAATAACCTCAGACGCCAATCTCGAAGTTGCCGACATCACAAACGTTATGTGACACACTGGCGATAAATTTCCTCTCTTCATCAATGTCATCATCGAACAAAAATGGCGCCGTCTTCCTGATTCTCGGCCCGTCTCGCTAGATTGTACACTCACGGACATGTATGCAAGACTGACAAACTACTCGAAACTTCCATAGGCGGCCAACATGCGCAATATCATACGATTTATTGTTAATGGAACTGATATGGGCTTTGCTGAACCAATCGTTGTACCAACTAGCCTACATGTAGTCAAACAGAATGTCATCAGAGAAAAGGTAATCGATCTGATAGCAATTGCGCCATTAATAGCCCGTTTCTCAGACGGCGGGCGCAATCAACACCTTTGGGATGCACATGTTATTTCTTAGATGATAATTGTGAAATTACATCCATCGCAAGCTGTATACTGTACTTAGTAGCGAGAAGATCTTGACGGAAGTACAGCGAGCCGAGAACATTTTGCAAGATGACGAATGGCCCGCCCTTTGCTCCCGGTGGTCTCCGACAAGGATCGTCTGACAGGTTACACACTATTTACCTACTTAGGGATTAGGGCTCGGGGGCTGCAAAGACTTTCAGAAACTACCTAGTGGAGGAACAACCCCTACAGCCTTGCCGCTCAAGACAAGGCTCAGCTTGAACCCATAATTTCTATCCGTAGGTGTACAAGTATCACCATGCAATGCATTATTATATATAAACACTATAATATACTTAATATTAGCATGTTAGCCGTACTTTCATTGTCATTATTGTTATTGTCCTCTTTAAGTATAGGCATTTTGTTTATTTGTCTATTTTAGAGTTCTAACGTAGGTATGCTGTTGCTGACAGAGAGTAATATGGGTCTCGACACATGCAATATCCCTTCCCGGATATACCCAGGGGATATCAACAATCGGTGTTACGGAACTGGCAGTAGAAAATGGGATGATAATTCCATTTCAAAATTCCTCCCTCTTTATAGTCATAAACATCAATTGTCCACTAAATAAGGCGTATACTTTATCAACATCCGCCTTTATACGTTTTACCATTGTCCCATTTGGGATAAACTCGACGCTGTGTATTGTATTACCAATTTCGGATATTGCCAAATTTGGGCAATCAATATCACAAGTATGTTTATGCAAATCCATTGTAACATGTACTTCTCTAATAATAACCATGTTTCGTCAAGCCGAGGTTCAAACGAAGCATACAAAATCTACTATTATGGCCGAAAAAGTTACGAACAAAGCCAAAGTGCTCCTCTCAAGCGAGCCCCCGTAGTAACGTGGGAGATGGCCATATCATGTGGGATAGATGAACTTAGTTCTGAGCACCTGACCGTAAGCCAGAGTTATTTTCTTCATGCGTTACGAGACTAGAACGCTGGGATGAGTCAATTATTCGCAATACATCTAAGCCGTGTCAGCCAATAAAGGATACTCGCAGTGGTTAGTCATAATAATGTAAAGTATTTCTGCCAAAGAACGTCGTCTTTTCATGGTAGCGTATATAGTAGATACTAAACACATCTTAAGCGTATTGCTGTTTGCGTTAGCATTATTGTCAACGGCATTTTGGCCCCGTTCATAGACAAAATAAATTTCACACTTGGTCAATATTAATGCTCACGTGCATCCACAATGCTTTACAAAGCGTTATATGTAGCAGGGAAAAGCTTTCTCTCATTCTCACTCCATGAAGTGGTGGGAAATAAAATATGTGATATACCCAGCTAGAGGAGAATAGCACTATCATATTGGATTGCAAAGTCATAACGAATACTAGGTACTACAGGAACTTTTCATATTTCGTTGTGGGGGGGACGAATATAAACTCTCATTGTGTTTGATAAATACATAAAAGAAATTTATATACGTTGATAATCGTATTGTCATATTTTCATAAGAATGTACACCATCGGAATTTCGTCTTGTATTTCCGCATGTTTCTTAATATTCCCGTGCGCCTTTGCTATTTTCGTAATATGCCGAGATACTTGTACAGTTTGCGTTAGCGGCAAGTTCTCTTTACATTTATACGTATCTAAATTTCACGACTTACAACTTATGAGTTATAGATCTGACCATCCTGTAGTCATACTTGCAGGAACGCTTATGCTGTTACCACTCATCTTTGCATAGCGCTAAAATCTTTGCTTTTCGAAGTCTATTTCTACATGTACTCTTTTGTATTCGTCTCCAAATAATAAGCCATGCCTTAGATGGTTTAAAAAGTGGCCGTATAAAAAGAAAATAGCTGCAAGTTGGAAAAGGACCAAGGTTGATCTTAGACTGAGAAGATAGCAACTTCGTATTGTAGTTTAAAAGCAACTGTATAGATACATGATGGCGTACTGAGTATTGTATAAAGTTGACCTTATTGAATACTAATTTAGTAAATCCGTTACACATGGTATTAACGTTTACAACTCTAATCGATACCGGTCCTGGCTATCATTTACGACTCATATGGGATATCCACGGGTACGGTATATAAACACTGAATACTTCGAGAAATCCTATCATCTAGCCCCTGAGTAAGCGCTAGACTTACAAGCACTTATGAATCCTTAGCCCCTGCCAATTCAACCTTGTGGGCACTTATGTACTGAGGGATCCAGTTATATATCCGAAAACGATCGGATGAATAGTTCGACATCTTATCGTCTACCATATAAATATACCGTCTTGGATCTATCCTATAGAATATTTCTTTTGTACTCAGGCAAAGTCTTCAAATTTCCAGTCATTCTTACCCTCTTTATCAAATTATCTCATTGAAGCACAATAAAATTTGAATTACTATGGACACTTTTGACGCTGTCGTTGTTGGTGCGGGCTTTGCCGGAATCTATCAACTTTATAAACTTCGTGAGCTAGGACTCTCGGTAAAGCTGTTTGAAAAGGCTCCTGAGCTTGGCGGCACATGGTATTGGAATCAATATCCAAATGCTGCCAGTGACTCTCCCAGCGAATTATACAGATACAGCTGGGATAAAGAAGTTTTACTAAACTACCCATGGCCTACACATGTTGTCCCTCAAAAAGAATCTCAAGCTTATTTGAAACATATGGTAAAGCGCCACAGCTTGAAGAAATACATGCAGTTTTCAACTGAACTCAAATCTGCAACTTTTCAAGATTCTTCATGGATTCTTAGCTTCTCAACCGGCGAGACTGTCAAGACCACCTACTTAATTGCTGCTACAGGAGCGTTTAATAAGGCCAACTGGCCCGAGATTCCTGGGCGTGAAAGGTTTAGTGGTGAGCAATATCACTCAGGGTATGTACCGACACATCTATTTGCCTATTAAACGATTCAAGCAAATTAAAGAGAAATGAACTATTATTAAATGTGATTTAATAGAGTTTGGCCTAAGCAACGCGACCTCAGAGGCAAACGAGTTGGAGTTATTGGTAACGGCTCTTCTGGTGCCCAAATCCTCGTTGGGCTTGCCCAACAATCAGGTGCAAAACAAATCATCGCTTTTCAACGCGAAGCTGCATATGTAGTACCCAACCAGATTGGACCAGTTTCAGCTGAATACAGAGACAATATAGTGAACAACTATGACGAGTTCTGGAAAGGGGCTCGGAATTGCCCTCTCGGGTATGGGTTTAAGCCGCTAACTACTCCCACTTTTGATGTTAGCGCAGAAGAGCGCGAGAAGGTTTACGAAGCAGCCTGGAACGACGTAACGGCCTTCTCATTCGTTTATAAAACCTTCTCAGATGTTTTGACCAATGAAGCTGCAAACAAAGAGGTGTGCGACTTCATTAAGCGAAAAATAGCTAATATTGTGGAAGACCCTGGAAAACGTGCCAGGCTTACGCCAGCCCCAGATGCGCTATATGCTAAACGGCCTGTCTGCTGCGCGGGCTACTATGAGATCTTTAACCAGGATAACGTCGATATCGTTAATTATCAAATGGCACCCTTTGTAAGAATTACCGAAACGGGTATTCAAACTGAAGAAAAACTGCACGAGTTGGATGTTCTCGTCTATGCAACTGGCTTTGAAACCGATGGCAGTTGGGCCATAATCGATATCAGTGGCCCTAACCAAACATTGGAGCAGCACTGGGCTGAAGGAGCAACTTCTTACTTGGGAGTTACGGAAGCAGGATTCCCCAATTTCTTTATGGTTGTGGGCCCTCAATCGGCAGTTACTAACATGCCTCCATTGATCGAAGGTCAGGTCAACTTCATCACCGGGATGATTTCCAAGGCTGAGTCTCTACGGAGAGAGAATGAAGCAAATGGAAAGAAGGCAGTTCTTATTACTGCTACTCAAGAAGCGGAGGACGATTACATGGCAGAATGTAGATCTCTTGCAGAAGGAAGCATTTACTACAAGGATAAGTCATTCCTTTTCGCCGATAACCATACCTCGAGGAAGTCAAGCAAGAGCGGAAGGAATGTTCTTTGGTACTTTGGCGGCTTGAACAAATACTTGGACAAGGTTCAAGAGGTAATAGACGGAGACTACCGCGGATTTACTTTTACGTCTTAAAATGACATCAGAGAAGTCACAATTCAGCAATACACCGACCAGAGTCGTATGACAGAGTTTGGAATATATAAACGATTTCGGCTCATCAATCTCCTTGAAATGTCATTGAAAGTGGTAGATTAGTAAAGATGACCAGCCATAAGAGAACATTATATATCGTCGAACTCCATCGACTAATGCAACTCATAATTTCCATTTTGTGTTGACAACTTTTTAATATTTCGTCATATGCATATGTATCCTCTGAAATGATAAAACGCCGTATATTTCCTTCAAAAGCTACCATCCACTGGCGTTGGGGAAGAGGCATTTACGACGCCTATGTAATAAGGCGCTACAGGAGAGGCCAGAGGGCCCACAAGGCCAGGAGCGAAAGCAGCGAGCGGGAGAGGGCCTGGGCACCAGCCACAGCAATGCCGGCGACGGCAGCAACAGGATTTTGGGCGAGAAGCCTACGCACGGAGGAGAGGCAGCTTGCGCTAGACGACGCTCACTTGGGGTTGCGACGGTAGTAGCGAGAGTGTTGCAAGCTGCAACCGGAAAGAAAAAATAAGCCCGCAGGGCCTAGACACCAAAGCTAGAGACGGCGGCGACAAGGAAACAAACATTATTCTCATGCCAATCCACTGGCACGGTGTGTGTTTTTTTTTTCCCGAATACTACTATTAGCTTTCGTCGTCTACAGATTGCTGGTGCGAGAGCATTGGACCAACGGCAGAAATTTAGAGAGCGGCGCGGCGAGGAGTGGCGGTGGAAGGAGAAGTAAAGAACGTTAATTATTGTTATCTGTCATATTATCTATTTAGCACACCCTTTTTTTATATTATTCCGAGCAGTAGTAACAGTAATAAAGAGAAATAAATAGAATCTAGTAGATGTAGTAGATAAAGAGGCGGTAATAGTAGTAATATCCTACACTATGGCTAGTTTGCATAGTAACAGAATTAGGGTGGTGGATAGATTTTCCTTTTATTGAAGACTAAGTAAGACAGAACGAGCAAACAAAAACTTGGAAAAGAACAACAACGTAAGTGCCTGACTACATATCAGCATAACAACCTATTCCAAAAAATATTCTCCTAACGCTCATCTTCACCATCTCCAAATGTTTTGTTCTCGTTTGACGGCCAAATAAAGCGCCGTGGATACCTCAAAATGAAAGTAAAAATTTTAAGCTCGCTAGTGCCAGGCTTTAAAGAGAAAAGTCGGATAACAAATCCCATTGTCATAAGGACGATAAGATATAATCGGTTATTCATAAGAATAAAGGCATTTTCGTTGTTGGTTATATTGTTGGTGTTTGCTGTAAGTAGATAACAGCCCCAGATTAAACTGAATGCCATATAGAGGGTGCCGATTATATTTGCTGCGTGCATAGCTCGACGTATGTTGCGTTCTGCGATTGATCTTTTTTGGTCACGACTTGCGTTATAGTTATTGAAGCAGAATTGGCTAACGACAACAATCGTCAGGGTTTCTTTGAGAAGTCCTATGGTTCCGTCAAGCCATCCATCCAGCCGTATAAAATTGTAGTATCCGTGAAGGGGCAAAAGCATAAGTGGTATAAAATATTGACGAAGAATGGCGCTTTGGCGCTGTGCCACACCCAGCATTGGATTGCTCATATTGTGCAATTTTTTGACTCAGACTTTGACGGTCAAATATGAGCCGGGGCTTATGGAGCCGGTCGTGTAATATGCCAATGAAGAATGACTCTGCGGTTCCTAAAGATAAGATGAGCTCTTATCCACTATAAGTCAAGATCTGTAGCCGGCATAAAGTGGCTCAACGGTTGAAGGTATCCGAGGCGCCAAAAGAAAATAGGAGAAAAAAAATATAGCTTCAGCGGGGGTGCTATGGCCTTTATACTACAGCTCCAAGGTCTGACCACGTATCACGTGGCTAGACAATCATTAAATACCATTCAGTAGTACATAGATACGTATTGTATACCTACCTAACATACCAAGTAGGTACTAGGTACGTGCACTTGAAAGTTGATTACAAGTCTGCGGCCAGGGTAAGATATTTCCTGGAATACAAAGCAAAGCATCTACGTTATAATGGCGACGTCATCCGGCCCTTAGTAATATTCATGAAGTTAGAGAACATTGTGGGCTTTCTGACACAATTCCTGGGTAACAACCAACCAGCTTCGAAGTTCTTGGTCTTTCACCAGGGGATAAATCTTACAGGCTGGAAGCGAACCTACACTTTTATGCGGAGTTTCGGACTTTTAGACCGTTTAATCGATGATCTACCCTTGGTACGATGTCTAGACTATTCACAATTTAAACGATAATAGCAATAGACCAAAGCCAGTTGAAATATGAGTATCGATGTGACCAATTGAGGCGCATATTAAATCACGCATGAGTCGGTAGGTGCTGCAGAAGATAATGAATTTATAGAATACCGCTATTACAGACCAGGGATCGTGTCCGTCCTTCAACAATGCTATTACTACGACCCCTTTCGTCGTCATCTAGGCCAACCAAGGACAACGAGGACGTATAAATCTCGTCCTTACGATAACAACCCATGTATCAAGTCATAGCGTTTATTGCGACCTGCTCAGCCGGCCTGCTTCTCAGCACTCTCAATCACTCTTCACAGCCGTCAAAAGCGATGTATTCTGGGCAGGTGTCGGTCGCCCGAGTTTCATAGACGATAGCGCCACCCATTATGTTCGCCTTAGAACCATCCTCAATTGTGTAAAACTGGATCCTAGGTGCTCCAGTATCCCCGGCCGCTCTGTTTATCTGGTAACCAAAGCTACCTTGTGCAGCATCACTGGGTTTGCGAACTGATTTACCACAAGCTGCATACCCGGACAGTTTGGCGCCGATATGTGGCCCAAGATGGAACCGAACTCCATAAAAACCGTTAAACATGCCGTTATGGTTTGGGAACGCCTGATCTGCCGAACGCTTTTTCAGCGCTCCAAATCCGTGTTCTAGGTCTGGAGGTAGCTGGTTTTGCAACTCGTAGATAGTTTGGTTTGTATCAGCTTGACCCTGAATTAATACGGCTCCGTAACCTAATCCACCCATCACGAAGCCCCAACTGCCTTTTATGAGCGCAGCGAGCACCTTGTCACCACATTCCTTGCCGGTTGAGGTTCCATCCTTTGTAGCAGCACCATAGCAGTCATTCCAAACTGCCCGGATAGTGCCACCATTATCGGAAGTGAATGCTAAGAACATCCCGTAGCCACCAGCACGAATAAAACGGTTGGCAGCCAGTACTTGCTCTTCACCACGATGGCCATCTGTCTCTTGGGTTGAGTTGACTAGCCAATGTAGCAATAGATCCTCATCAACATTTTGGCCGTGGTATTTCCATACTTCTCTCATCTTGTGGATAGGTACAAGTCCAGGTGTGATATTGAACATCCGTTCCACCTCCATAGTCTGCTTTTCTATATCATTTCCCATTGTAGGAGCTGTACCAATCTTACCGTCGTTGGCGTTCATTACGGAAATTTCGTCGTCGTTGGCCCAACGAACTGCAGCTGCCGCTGCAGATATTGCCACGAGGAGCCATAAAAGCTTCATCGGAAGGAGGTTAAATTTGCCGGCTGAGCTCAGAGTGGCACTAAGAAGCCTAGGAGTTTCTAAACAGATTGTTTCACTAAATATTTCCAAATGCTGTAATTCGATTTAGTTCCTGTGAACGATGTAACAGGGTAGAGTAAAGAAAAATAAAATACTTGAACGTCGTTGATGGACACGGTAAAAAAAAAAAGCATATCAACGTTCATTTATATCCCAGAGCTAAGAAAGAGGGTATTTAAATACCGCAATAGATGCATTTCCTAAGATTGTCCGGGGCAGCAATGCATTTCGGCGTTCACCAGCGATAAGTAGAGGATTCTTGGACGCTGACCGTTTGCCTATCAAACTAGATCAATTGTCAAGAGAGTATGTCAATTGTGTTCATTCAGCCGATAAGGTCTGCGTTGTAGAACATGAAGCTTATCAAGAAGATGTGTTAGCCAATCAAAACTTGTACGCGTTCCACAGAGTTAAAGCAGTATGCAAAGGTGTCTGGGATTGCACAAGAATACAATGCAATGTAACCTCTCCTATAACGGTGCTCTGCAAGGAAAAAGCTATATTATGCACCGTGTAGTCAGATTTACGTAACTATCTGCTTGTGCTACAAATCCGCTTGGTCGAAGTTTCGAATAAAATCGTAATAGAATCTTACCATGCCAACGTGCTCACTAATCAACAGCTTCTCATTGACACCATGGATATTTCCAAATGAACGCAGGCTTCCAGGACTCCACCTATAAATATTCTTGGAAAGATCTTATTGAGAACATTAGTTCAATGTCAGATAAAGCTTTATATAATCAGAAGACTTACTTAGATAATGACGAGTATCAGTGTTACCAGTCATGGCACCTGGAGCAAAAACGACTTTCTTGCCTTGCTGAGCGAATGTATGCTGAACAGTTCCAGAAAATGTGTCCCACACAGGTCCCTTAGTGGGCGATTGCGGTGTAATGTAAGATTTCTTCCTCGATTCGATTCGCAGTTTTCCGTTATAAACAGGATCCCAAGTTGTGTGTATGCTGTTGTTTCTACCTTGAGGAGCTTGACCAAGAGAATGAAGATAGTCTTCGTAGTCTTCGTCGCCTTCGAATGCTTCTAGAGTAAGATTGTACTTCTTAATAGTATCTTGAACCAGATCCACTATACGATGTTGGATACCGCCGATGCTATCCTGAGGGGCATAACGATGGTTCACGCCCACCGTTGTGAATTCGGGTAGAGAATTAATTTTCTGGCCTCCCGCGATCCGATTCACGGCTTGCGACGTTTGGATGAAGTATTGTGTCTCACGTTGGACCTGCGCCAGCAGTTGAGCGGCTCGATCTAGGTCTCCATTCTTAATAGAGTCAGTCAATGGCGGAAGAACATCTGGCGAGTATTTTGTGAAACATATGAGAGCTTCATGTATAGGACCATCTTCAATAACCTTTGGCTCAAATGGACTGGACTCAAGAGCTGCCACGATCTCAGACATCATTCCAATCGACGTATGCGGCGTCGGGGTTGAACTATGCCCTCCATTGACACTGATGTCGAACCATACGTCAAGATAGCCTTTCTCATACACTGCCGGTAACGCGTATATGATGTCGCCGATATCTTGAATGCCCGCACCGCCTTCATCGAGAATAACTGCGATCCCATCTTCATGGTATCGGCGCTGGAGATGCTTGGATATTGTAGCTGCGCCACGAGTACCAGAGCATTCCTCATCAAATCCAAATGCAAAGATAGTTGTGCGACGAGGATAGTAGTTCTCTTGCGACAAAAGGGCCTCCATAGCAGACATGAGGGCTGTAATAGCTGACTTGTCATCTGAAGCACCACGACCATATAGATATCCAGACGATTCGTCATAATAGCCACTAAAGGGCGGATGGTCCCATTCGTCCAAGGTATTATCCTCGACTGGCACTACATCCTGATGAGCTGTCAAGAGAATGGGCTGGAGTGACGAATCTGAGCCCTCAACAGTGTACACAAGGCCAAATCTGTTCACCCGCTCTACCCAAGCATATTTGTGGCTATCAATATGTAAGCGTTGGTGGTGGAAAAATGAACGAATAGGCAGCAGTTCTTACATTAGCGGGTATTCATGCTTCAGAACTCTGGGAATGTCGTAAAATGGTTCCCACCGTTCGTCGTCATCGAAATCCCCCAGGTCGTCATAACACACCGATGGAATTCTGACAAGAGGTTGGTGTCGTTTAATGAGACCATTGACAGCTCTTCTATTCGAAAACATATCGTGAGAGCTGTATAGTCCATCTGCTGATGGATCAAGAGGGTTGGCCAAATCGCATTTAAATCCCGGCGGATCGGCCTTGGAATGCCCAGCGATGGTATCGTGATGAGATCCCAGGGGAAATTGATTGCCAATACCAGTCAATGAATCCAAGTTATTTTTTGGAAAACCTTTGATTGCACCAGCTGAGCCCAAAGTGGCACCAATCAGAAGTTTCTTCATGGATAACATGGCTGACAAGACCAAGCTGATATGAACGGCGATGATTATCGAATCAAGGACCTGAACTTTAATATTGTAGGTAGAATAAACAGTAAAAATAGACTATATGAGTTGAGTAAAGTGAGAATAATACAGGTATTTATGTTACAAACCCTAAGAACAGCCCTTTCTCTTGGGAGCAAACCTGCTCTGTGGATCTCTGATGTGCTACAGGCGTCGAGGTGGCGATCCATTCCGATGTTATACAGCGACAAGTAAGGGATCTCAGACGAAAACTATTAGCCTATCGAATAGATATGAAACATATTGCTTATCCACAAAAAGCGTGCTCGCCAACCAATATCTGTACGCTTCGAAGCAAGGTAAGACAAGCGGCTATACAGCCCCGCTGGTCGGAAAAAACCAACGAATAGTTCTACGACACAGCAGCGTAACATCGGAACAAGACGATAATACGATGCAATGTGACATCTTCTTGATAGTGTTTGTATGCAATATATAAGGAGATTTCAAGATCCTGCTACATATACGATCAATTTTACGTAATTTCCGATCCATAAATGCAGCATGGGAGGCAATTCTAAGCAGCAAGCTGAATACTAGCAGACAGTTGTCAAGCCGGCATTAGGTATTGCACTCTTAGCTGAGGCAATAAGCGTTAATTGAATCAATTGAACGTATGTGATGGTATTTCTAAGAATTCATGGCTGAATGACGAATTTCAAGCAAAATCACAACAACTTTAGGCATTTATTGGTATAGCTAGGATTTCTTGATCGTGGAACGAAGTATCTCATTGAGTTTGGTCATATCGATGCTTAGGAACTGAAATATAGCTTCAAAGCTGTTCATTTTGATCTGGCCCGCCTTGATATAGTTGGGTAGATCTTGCAGATTCTTGCGACTCCAAATAGATATTTCATAAATTGTCCGACTTTAGCTCTTCCAAACGAGCAAAACTCCGAAATGCGGATTAGCAAGTCTAGCTTTCCACTCTTCCTTTGTCAAACCAAAGCTTTCTCTCGCATTCTCCGGTAGAAATTCACGCCTCCACTCTAATGTACCATTCATACCGCCCAACCTAGCTGCTTCTTCATAAATGCTCTTCCTCAAATGCCAAGTTATAAAATCCACTCCGTCGTCACTTAAAAACACTCGAGACGTCCACCCATCACCTGAAATTAGCTCTTCGGTGTAATGATTGCGCGGCAGAAGCCTATTAAGAGGAGGCATTTGGTATGATTTGATCCGCTCGCTAAAATCTTCGGTAGGATGCGGAACAATTCCTACAAAGAAACCATCTAGTTTGAGGTTCAAGGAAATGTTCTTGAACATCGATACTAAGGTTGCTTTGTCCGAAGAATAGTTGAGAAACCAAGCGCCAAATGCCATGTTGAAATAGCCTAAACTCTTGTCTGGGGCAAAAGAAGTCGGCACTGTTCCATCTCCTTTCTCAAAATGCACTTTTCCAGAAGATATTTCAGATGAAAGCCGATCCATCGCACCATCAAGCATGGCAGCTGAAATGTCCATACTCGTTAGATGATTCGCCCCCCAACTTAGAAGAGCAGATGAGTAAAACCCTGTCCCACAGCCAAATTCCAGAACAGACATGTGTGGCTCAAGAAGGGGTTCAATCGCTAAGTGGACATTCTCTTTTTTTATCGCTCGATATGGATTACTTTCAATAACATTATAGGATGAGCCGATAGAGTCGTACTGCGTCATAGTGGTAAAGTTTGCGACTCAAAGATCAGATGTTGTTCAGCAGATAGTATGAGTTATACTGAGCGGATAGGGGTTGAAGTGCCTTGAGAGAGGAAGGATGAAGAGGGCAAAGGAGCGACTTCAAATTGAGAGGAAGAGGATTCGCCATATAAAATGTAATTATGACGTTGTACAGGTAGGTAGCAGAGGCGAGCTATACACTTTGCTAGCGTTCAGTGGCAGAGCAGCATGCTCTGCAAAACGTATCCGGACTCGCAATGTTGCGCTTAAAGTTTAATAACCACCTTTTATCGCAGGTGAGTGCTTGTTCGGAATAATATTCTTTTGCAATGTAAAATAACGTTATATTTATGTACATGAGAGGCGCGCCAGATTTATCCAAGATGCATACATAGTGTACTCACTTTTTGTGAAGCCAATCAGGGCCAGAAGTCTTATCTATCGGTGTAGTGAAACATACCAAAAAGACTCATAGTTCTTGGGTGTCATCATACAGCACCAAATCTGAAAGCTCATCAAAAAGGATTTCATTAAATCTCCACGAACAATATAAAGCGCAGTAGTAGGATGCTAATAAGCTTTCATTCGCCAGAACCGATGAGACACGGCACTTTAAGCGCAATTACACGCCAGCCAATCCTCGCTAGCAGCTCTGCAGCATTCCTTAGGGCAGTCCTTATTAAATAAGGGAGCACTAGTCTAATCTAGCTATATAGATCTTATAGATTTTATATATATAAGAGGTCTTACTTCCTAACTTCTTATTTATATAACTAAGACCTTTTAATATAATTAATTTAACTTTATTATTTATCTTTTCTATTAATAAATTATAAGCTTAAATAATGCCTTAATCTTAAATTAATTAAAGATAAGGGAAATTATAAGATCTTAAATACCTATTAACTAAAATTATTAATTTACTATATTAAGTATTAATAGGCTTTTTTATTATATTAATTAAAGATAATAATAACTAATACTATTATTAAAAGATAAAAGATTTACTTTTTATAATAACCCCTTATCTTAATAAAATAAAAATAAAATAATTCTCTCCCTTATTAATATATTACTTATTATATATTTTAAATACTTATTTAAGGAAAGATAAAGAGCTATTATAACCTTTAAACCTAGCTTTTATAGTTAGCTATTAAATTAAGGTTTATATAAGAAGATTACTTTCCTAGGCTAACTATAAGTATTAATAAAGCCCTTACTATAGCTTTTAAATTTAATTATAAAAAAAGCCTATATTTCTTTCTTTTAATTCTTAACTTAATACTATTTCTTAAATAGTTAATTATTAAAGAATTACTTTATAAGCTTAACTTTAATTAAGATATTTAAAACTTAAAAGTTAAGAGCCTTAGTCTTAATCCTTATCCCTTACTAAATTTTAAAGACTTAGTTTTAAGAAGTAGGCTAGTAATTAAACTATAAGTTCTTTAAAATATCTAAGACCTTTAAGTTTAAGAAAGCTAAGGCCTTAATTAAATCTTTTAAGTTATTAAGTAGTTAAATTACCTAAGAAAGGAAAATAAAGAAAATAATTAAAATTAATAAATTTAAAGACCTTTTTTAAAAATTAGCTTTATAATAAAAGTAAAGAGAAAATATTAATAACTTTAAAAAAAAAAAAGAATTATAAAAAAGTTACTAAGAATAAATAATTACCTTTATATATAATTAACTTATCTTTTTATTTTATAAAATTATAAAGAATAAGATTATTTTATTTATTATTATAAATAAACTTTATTAAGATTATAAATTTATAGGTAGTATTATTTTTTAAAACTTAAATTAAAAATATATAATCTTAACTCTTAAAGATTATATTAATATAGTAGACTTTATTAAGTAGCTTAAAGAATTATATAAAAAACTCCTTTAATTAAATAAAATAATTTAAATAAAATAACTAAACCTTATTAATAAGTTTTTTATAAGACTTAAAGATAATTATATAAGCTTTTTTTTAGTCTTTTATTAATTTAATTAACTATTATTAAAGAAATTTAGCTTAGTAATAATAAAAAAAGTAATTACTTATATAAAAATAATTAAATTAGTAAAATAAAAGAAATTATTATAAAAATAATAAAATATTAATATTATATTTATAAATATAAAATAATATTCTTATTATTAATATTATTATAAACTAGGATATATAAAGAATAAGTATTTTTACTTATATTTAAAACTTTAAGTTAAAGTTATAAAAAGAAATAAAAAAAGAAAACTTAAGGTTATAATATAAAGAATATTTATAAAAGATAATAAATAAAATAAAGAAAATACTATATTAGTCTTTTTATAAAGTATAAAATTAATAAGTTATATATTTATAACTAAGTTCTTTTTAATTAAAGTTTAACTTAAATACTTATAAATAATAAAAGCTATAACTTAAAGGATAAATTTATTTATAGCCTTTATTTTAAATAATAATATTTTTAATTATATTATTTACTTAAGGGATTACTTTTAAACTTACTTTAAAATAAATAAGGCATTAATAATAAAAATTAAAAAAATAAAGCTAATACTAAAAGGCTTTAGGAATTACTTTTTAAAAATAATTATAAATAAGGAAGTTTAAAGCCTTTATTTTAGTAAAATACTTTATATTTTAAATATTAAATTTAATCTTATATTTATCTTTTATTTAAATAAAATAAAATATATTATAATAATTTAAAATAAAAAAGCTATTATTATAAAAAGAGTAATAGTATTACTTATAACTATACTTTAATATAGGGTATACTTTATAAACTTACTAAAACTTAGTTTTATAGCTTTTAAAGTTAAAGACCTAAAACTATAAATTTAATATAATTATCTTAAATACCTAGGTAAAGAAAGAATAAAATAATTAATAAGGATATTTATAAGAATTAAATCTATTACTCTTAGTATAACTTATAAACTATATATTAATAAAAGATAAAAAAAATAACTATATATAGGCTTAATTAAGAAAGGAATAAGATTATTAAAGAGTTTATATATAAATATTATAAAATTCTTCTTTATTTATAAATATAATAAAAGTAAGTATTAAGTAGCTTTCCTTAATAACTATACTTAAATAAATTAAGTCTTTTTACTTAAATAAAAGTTAAATTTCTTTTATATTTTTAAATAATTACTTAATAGCTTAAAAATACTTACTTATTTTTATTAGTTCTTATAACTTAACCTAGGTAAAGAAAATATAAGTTAAATACTATTAGCTTATTACTTTAATAAAGGAATAAAAATTATTTATATTAATATAAATTAATATTAATAAAATAAAGTAATAAAAGTACTTTATAAAGTCTTTTTAAGAAAGGTAACTTTAATTATAATTAATAAAAAGATAAATTAAAAGTAATAGCTATATATTCTTAAAATAATAAATTATTTATAAATAGTCTTATTAAATTTAAACTTATTTACTATACCTTATAAAGTATAGTATAAAAAGAAACTAAATTTCTTATATCTTTAAGTACTTAAATTAAAGGAATAAATAATAATAAAGGATAAGAAAATATAACCTTAGGCTATATTATATTAACTTATTAATTATTAAGGAAGTTAAAATTATATAATAATATAAAATAAAGTTATTAAAGTCTTATTAAATATTATATTTTAAGAAGACCTTTAAGATTTAAAAATAATAAAGATAAAGATAATTAAAAGAAACTTATTACCTTTATTATTATATAATTCTAAGAGAAGTTATATTATTACTATAAGGATTATTTTTTTTATAAATACCTTAAAGAAAGAAGAGGTAAAGAGGCCTAAGACTTTTATTAAGTCCTTAATAAAAGAACTAAGTATATTAAGTAATATACTCTTAATAATAAAAGTAATAATAAAAGCTACCTTAAGTATTATAATAAAATTAAATAACTTAGCTAAGGCTTTATAACCTTTAATAAGGATAATTAAAGTTATATAAAGACTTACCCTTATAATATTATTAATTAATAATAACCCTAAGATATATTATAATATTATTATATTTAATAAATAAGAATATTAACTTAAGGCTATAATAAATAAAATATAATCCTTTATAAAAAATAAAATATAAGAATTAATTAATTTACTATTTAAAAAGATAGCCCTTTAAGGTAAATAAGTATATAAAATAAAGAAAGATATTAAGAATATAATAATTTAATATAAAGCCTATTATATAATTAAGAGATTTATTTAAAAGGAAGGAATTAATTATTAAGAGACCTTTACCTTAGTAATAAAGTTTATAAGTTATAAGGTACTTTTTATACTTATAATATTAAAGGACTTAAAGATTAAATAAATAAATATAAAAACTGCCTTTTTATATAAAAAAATAAATAAAGAATTATATATTAAATAATTAAAAGGATTTAATAATTAATCTAAGAAAGTCTATTACTTAAATAAAGCTTTATATAAACTAAAATAAGTATTAAGGATTTAATATTAAATACTTATAATATTCTTTTAAGGAATAAGTTTATAATTTATTTTTATAAATAAAGAAGTCTTTATAAAACTAAATATAATTATAATAATTTATATAAATAATTTATTACTCTTTAAGTTAAATAAAATATAAATATAAAAAATTAAAAATAAACTTAGTAAGAAGTTTTATATAATTAATCTTAGGGCTTATAAATACTACCTAGGCTTTATTATTTAAAGGGACTAGCTTAGAAGATAAATAATTCTTTTATAAAGGGACTATATTTAAAAGATATTATAATATTATAAAATAATAAATTATAACTTATTAAAGACTTTAATATAATTAAATAGGCTAAAAATAAATAATAGCCTAGATATAATAAAAAAAGAAAAACTAGCTTATATAAAATAGCTAAGCTCCTTAATATAAGTAATATTAAGTATTAAACTTAATATTACTTTCTTAATTTCTTTTTATAGCTACTTTATTAATAACTTAAAGCTATTATATAAGTAAATTATTAAGAGAGTATTTTACTATCTTAAAGATATAAAGGACTATAGTTTAGTCTTTAAAGGTTAACTCTTTTCCTTATAGGGCTATATAAATACTAACTATATTAATAATAAAATAAGTAAGTATTTAATATAAGGCTATATTTTTAACTTAGGCTTTAAGGCTATTAATTAATCTTTAAAAAAATAAGCTACTATAGCCTTATTAATTTATAAAGCTAAATATATAGCCTAAACTTAAGTAAAAAAAGAAGCTATTTAATTATAAAGTTTTATTATAACTCTTATACTTACCCTATAGCTTATAACTATATTAATAACTATCTTTATAAATAATTAAGGGGCTTAGTCTTTAGCTAAGAATCTTAAATACTATAATTATACTAAGTATATTAATATTTAATACTATTAAATCTAGGAAAGGATTAAAAATTAAAATATTAAGCTTTTATATATATCCTTAGCTAATAATATAGTAAATAAAATAATAAAACTACTACTAGTAAAGGCCTTTTATAAGTTTAGGGAGATAATTAAGATTAAATAGCTATAATTTAATAGCTTAGGCTACTTACTAAATTAAGTAGGAGTTAGGACTTATAATTAACCTACTTTATATCTTTATTATTAAACCTACCTTATATCTATCCTTATCTTAACCTCTTAATTATTAAAGGCTATAATAAGAGGTAAGTTAAAGAGAGGTATAAGAGGCCTATTTATATTATTAACCTATAGTTAGCTTAAGTAGGAGTATTAAATAAGGGAGCACTAGTTTAATTTAGCTATATAGATCTTATAGATTTTATATATATAAGAGGTCCTGCCTCCTAACTTCTTATCTATATAACTAAGACCTTTTAATATAACTAATTTAACTCTATTATTTATCTTTCCTATTGACAGTCCTCTCTGCGACTATCCCATCTACAGCGTCAGGGCTATGGCCCATCAGCTTAGCATCGAAAGCTGCTGCTCCGTGGAATTTTATACAGTCAAACAGGTCGTTTGTAATATTCTCTGCCATTCTACTAAATGGCGAAGTCTCAAATATGGGCTCGATATCTGCGAAATTGGCTAGGCTTCGTCAAGACGCGTATTCCAACGGAATCATGCACGACTGTTCAAGTGGGAGGCGATTCTTTCTAAGCGATAGCACAGCATACATAATATTTAGGCACTCTACAATCCTTGTTAACACATGCTCCGATCCAGCCTCGTCTCATGATCTTCATAGAGGAGGCCTTAGTAACTACATCATGGTCGTCAGACATCTAGGAGTATATAGACGCATTCATACAGGTAGGCGTTGCTTGGCATTATATCACAGATACAGGCCATCTTTGTGGTTGCAAGCTATGTGCAGGGCCTGCGCATTTTGGATGGCGTTGGATGGAATACCGTTACTATGAATATATTCACGAGTACGTGAAAAGGTTTCACCCAACTGTTGTCAAACTCTTAACAAATTGCAGATTCTCCGATTAAAAGATTAGGTAAAGTTGCATGGTCGCGACATTGTGGCTTGCATTTCAACACACCTGGAAGGAAAATGGCAGATGCATTCCCATGAAGTATTCTATCTCATGCATAAGTAATATTCCAATAGTCGGCGCTGATCCCGACTATTGTTGAGGGATAGCAAAGCGTGTGCGTTGTGGTAGAGGCAGTCAAGAAATCTGATACAAGATCCACAATGAATACAGAAGGAGCGAAACTCCCTAAAATTGGCCTCTTTTCTGGCATTTAAAGTACTATTTACACCCGGTTTGGTTGTGGCATTGGTAGAACACAGTTTTGTTATTCAGCAGAAGCAAAGGCAGTGAATGTGACGTTCTTATACTACAGGATACAGTTTGCTGGCGTCCGTTTTTGATCCACTGGCCTCTTCTTGGAATGTCATGTCAATACTGACGGTTTTTTTGATCCCCATTATCCTCTCTTCGCTACCTTCACTCTTATAGTTTTCCAGATCATCGTTGCCAGCATCTAGTTCATCACGTCTCCTCGAGTGACTTAATTGGCTGTTCCAATTCCCAGACCGGGGGCCCCTGCCGTAGTGCACGCCATCGCTCAATTCGTAGGACTGATCTTTATTTGAAGAGCCAAATAAGATTGGGAGAAACCGACTTAAAGGCATTCTGAGCGATGGCGCGCAGGCGCAAATGACACCGACCGTTGATTCCACCTGAGTCCAGATAACTGATGTTCCAGTCGCCCAGGTAAAATCGGGAATGAAAGTGGCATTGAAGTTGAGACTAATAAGGCGTTCGATACTCGTTATGCATACACTTTAAGATGTCAGAATCGGGATATGTCAACGACTTGGAATTGCTTACAAGGCGCCAAGCACAAATACTGCCAATACACTGATCTTTGCTTGGCGATTCATCTGGAGCTTTAAGATCACTGGAATGGGTAAAATAAGGACAATAACGTCCATCAAGGTATTCCAGCCTGATTGGCCGTACCAAAAGGCTTTGATGTTAATACTGCTCAAGCGTTAATATAACTTTTTCTATCGAATCGATCGGGCCTACAGACCAAGATCCGGTTACAGTCTTATCCCATGAGAATTTGACTGGCGTACACTGGAAAATTGTTGTAAAACTGAGAGCGATTATTCCGGCTGATATGTGGACAATGAGCACCCAGCAAATTATCCGGAACTTCCTTTGTGGAAAAATGTCGAGATAGAGAAAGAGAAATGAAAGTTTCGTAATTGCGACGGTGTCTTTGACGAAGCATTGAAACACAAAGAAATATAATAACGAGTAGTAGCGTTGTTCCGCGTTGAGAAAAGGAGCGTGGTGGCCAAAGCCCCAGTTCACAATAGCTAAAAGGTTTAGTAATGACTTGTAAACAATTCGCTGGGGTGTTACTCTCACCAATACAAATACACGTTACTTGAATAATATTGAATATCTAGCAACATATTAACAGTGGGATATATAAACTCACAACCAAGACTTACCAGACAAATAACAACGCAAATATCCGCCTTGTTCAGAGGGCCGAGGCCATTTTTAAAGCACCTCCACCAGACGCGAAAGCAAACGATACTTGTGGCTACGGCAAGCAGAGGTATGTTCACATATAGGAAAGTGTATCCATTTTTCGTATCAGGTCCGTTTGGCACTTGAATTTTCGTAGCTGCCATAGCCTCGACGGAGGGAAAAGTAACGAAAACACAAGAAGTTGAATGTGTATATAAGTAGATGAGAGCGATCTCAGATGATGAGGGATAGCATCATCACTCGCTTTAGATGTTAGCTAAAGATTGAACGATTGAATCACGTTCAACGCGCTCGATCTGAAGGAATTCATTCGCTATCTATAAAATGCTGGAGAGGATTGGATAATGGAAGCGAAAATACACTCTTGCTAGGTACAACCTTGATCCTAGCTTCGGTACCTAGATGAAGTGGACCAAGCGTCGTGGCTGCCCTAGTCCAACGAAAGGTTCCCTGGTACTTGACAAAGACGTTTCCCACACCGTTTCATTCGGCAGCTAAGAGTCAATACTGTACAGTTCACCTCAAAGGGGTCAGTTACTTGGGATTCATTTTAGGCAACGTTTCGGACAATACCACCATTAGCGAGTTTGTTAGTTGAGGACTGTTGGTCTGTTCATCGTTCTACAGAGTTGCGGTGAAGCATACTGTGTATTTATTTGCCAGTAAGTAGGCTTTGCAATCTACTGCAGCAGACGTTCTTATAAAATTATTTGGTGAGTAGTTTTAGGCAGCTTGGTTACCTCACGAATTTTAGAATGTTACCATCTTCAGGAGTGTACGGATAGCATTCTACAGAATGCTTGGGATGTAAGCCAAGAACCTGGTAGAAACTGCCGCCACGGCACGCAACCCCGTAGCTGAAACGTACCCCTAGGAGAAGAATTCCGGACATCTGTTTCCCCAGTTATTTAAAAGGGGGTCCTAGAATACGGGTACTCCGTGCTTGTAATGTAAAACCGTTAAGTCTCCGAACCTAGCTATTGTCACCTTGTTTACTTTATATAGTGACCAATATTTCTCCGGTCTTATATTATCTTCAAAGCTGCAGCTCTCAAAGAATATGTTTTATGGAATATTTTGGATAAATTCGCTTCCCATTTACCTTTGCGACTAGCTTGCTGCATTTTATAATCGCACATCGGCTTATATGTGCTATAAGCAAGTAGTGAACGAAATTTAAGAGAGTAGCACAACCCCCCCACAACAAAATCGTCCATGGAATGAACGAACACTGTAATGTCCAGTCACTAGTAGGAGTTTTGTTGGCACGAATAGGAAGAACACTTTGGGCTGAACCCCCCTAGTTAAAATGTACGGGGTTATCTAAGTTACAAAAACGTGATTCAGGAAAGGATCTAAGACTCGCGAATTCTTTGGAGCTCAACCAAGTCTCTTCATAAACGAAGAAATCAATCGAACACAAGTTCCGCCATACACTAACTAAATAGAAGTAATGTACAACACAAACATAGTGGTGAAATCACCAGAGTTCTCTTATTCTGAATGAATACAATTAAACGGTGATAGATATTGCTACTTGGCAAAGGCATATCGATTTTTAAGTCATCACCGCCACTTGTCTTTTAAAACCCGACTCTGTTTCTCAGCAGCCACCACGTAACTGAGATGAGAAGCAACTGAGTCCATGTCTAGGGCCTAGTACCAATAGTTTATGGGCTTAACTCATTGTGAATAAAAGCTACAAGGTTTGGATATGCATGCGACTCTGCAATATGTATGTTGGCTGTACGAGTACATAGAAAGGATTCGTGGCAATTGGTCTAGACACAGTCCTGCGCTAATAAGGAGGCAAGTAGCTGTACAGATACCCCGTATCTTAACACTAAGCTGGAATGGTCGTTTCCAACAACAACTACGTATGTTCTGCTATGGTACCCAGATGGCCAAGCCAAAGCTGCAATATGCCAAAACATGCAAAAGCAGAGGTTAACAGACTGTTCACAAAGATTCACATAGCTACGTAAAATCGGTACAATGGTTGCTGATAGAAGACTCTATCGTTTTGTGTTTGCAGCTGCCTGCACTCTCGATCAGTGGCGCTACATATGGGAGGGTTACACTCAAGCGAGATGAATAGGAGACTGCGCAAAGAGCTGCTAGCAGTATATAGAATAGCTAACCCACTGAGAGAAGCGAGCCAGTACCACTAGGTACTAGTAGTGCATGGTAAAAACAGGGCTTTGTCGGCGAATGTTGGACTGACAGGCCGGGGACACCGCAAAATACTGCCGTTGCTAGAAGGAGAGCTAGACCCGAGAGCCAATTCGGCGCGGGACGCTCGCAAGCATAAACATCTAGTGCTGAGATTTTCCACATGGTGGCCAGCAGCTCCTCTCCGGCTGTGACCGCACAGGCCGCGTCCACCGGATATCCCATCCGTTTGTGACGTTACAAGGGGCCCTTGTACAATCTTGTAGGATGTACCCACCGCCTCAACGCAAGTGTGACATTCTGAAGATTGGAGTCTACTGTAGTTGAACCAACATGCTCAGGCATGTCCATCGGCTACAAAATTGCCGGCATCTTGGCGAGGTAGCATTTGACTCTGTACAGCATGCCTGGCACTGGCGACCCGGTTACATTATCTGCCACAGTTGTCTCAGATTTTGTTGAAGAGCCTACTTAGGCAGCAGAGAAATTTCTCTTTCATCTTCTAACTCCCTCAGCTACACACACCCTGTCCAGCCACAGCCGTATAATCAACTCAACATAGTAACGCACACCGATGGCAGCTACGGAATCGGATGCAGAGGTTGCAGAGGTTGCAGCGGAGAAGTCTTTGGGGTTAGCCTCCGCAACGCCTGCATCCGCTGCGACCAATGCTGTTGATGTTGCTGATGGTCTCTCCAATGCGGAGTATCGTAAGCTCATCTGGAAGCTGGATGTACATCTTCTACCGCCACTCTTTGTACTATGGTTTATCTCATTGATCGATCGAGTAAACATTGGTACCGCGAGAATCCAGGGTCTTGAGAAGGACCTTGGCATGAACCCTTTGACCAACCAATTTAATATTGCGACTGGTATGTGCAGTGTTGATAAAATCCCAATGCGACATTAACTAAAATTTCTCTTCCTACTTCTTCTAGTCGTGGTTTTCATTGGACTTATGCTCGCAGAGGTAATTGAGCCTGGGCCTACATTTACAGCGTACAATACCAATCATAAAACAGGTTCCAAGTAATTGGCTCGTTAAACGATTTAAACCGGCAACCGTGCTCTGCAGCGAATGCATTATCCTCGGTAAGCAATGAGTCAATCCGATTAACGAGTTGATCGTACTCATATCGAGCAGGGATCTTCACTATCTGCCAAGGGCTCCTTCATAATTTTGCTGGACTCGTTGGAATACGCCTTGTCATTGGAATCTTGGAAGCGGGACTTATCCCTGGTTCCATCTTTCTGTTGTCAGCATATTACCCACGATATGAATTGCAGTGGCGTGTCAGTATGCTCCATGTTGGCAATGCGATATCAAATGCTTTTGGCGGGCTTTTGGCGTTCGCCGTAGCAGGCATTCACTCCTCTAACGGATGGCATGGATGGAGATGGATATTCGTTATTGAAGGTTTGATCACGATAGCCCTTACACTTGTTTGTTGGCCATTTATAAATAACTGGCCGAGCACGGCAAAATGGCTCAAACCTTATGAAAAAGCTGTGCTCGAAGAACGAATTCAAGCAGACGGCATCATTGGCCGTATGGACGTCTTAGACAGAAAAGCTGTCATTAGATGTATCACAGATTGGAAAGTATATCTAAGGTGAGATAGATGATGGCTCGAACAAAAACAACTTGTTCCTAGGTACTAATATGAGAATAGTGCTTTTATAATTATCGGCATTATCTCCAGCGTATACTCGTGCACTTTATTCGCACCTACCATTGTTCAGGTTCTCAAGCCAACATACACGCCGAGGCAGATCCAATCCCTAGTTATACCAATTTTTATCTCTGCGTCTATCAGCACTCTATCATTTGCTTATATATCTGATAAGCTAAAACATCGCGCAGGGATTACTCTGACTGGTTGTTTTATTGCCATTATCGGCTATATCATCATCCTCAACCAAAAGCATGTCTCGGTCAACGCTCGATACGGCGCTTTATATCTAATTGCTTCTGGATCCTTTGCCGCTTTACCCGGAGCGTGGATCCTGCTTTTGAATAATGTATCTGGGTCTTACAAGACTGCTTTTGCTATGGGCATGGAGATCGGTTTGGGTAATGGCGGGGGCTTCGTTGCTTCGCTGTCGTTTCAATCTAAAGATGCTCCGTTCTATTGGTCTGGATTCAGGACCACCTTCTCGCTGATGTGTATGGCAGTGGGACTGATCTGCATTTATGTGGCAGGGCTTTGGTATGAAAACAAGCAGAAGCGCGCAGGAAACAGAGATAGTCTCCTCGTTGAAGAGGGCGATAACTTGGGAGATGCTCATCCTGAGTTCATCTTTACTTACTAAAAGGGCGAACGGTACGAGAAAGCCAGCTATTATGGTATCTAACAGTACCGGAGCCGGCATATCTGATTTTTACTCGTTTTAACAACGCTTTCGCCAAATTAATAGTATTTAATATGTTCTAGCATACTGGTTTACTTGTGCAAGCACTCTATCATTAATAATAATCCATCTCATAGCTACAAAATCTCGTTAGCATTTCTATCCATACAATGTTCCTAAGTTGAGGTACGTGATCCACAATCGCTGTGGAAATGTTGGTGAGCGTATCATCTAACTTTGAACATATGACTGACGGTAACCAGGTATTAATATCTATTTTACTATTACTGGGGAAGGCTCTGGTTTGTAGGATATTCCCAAGCGAGAATGCTTGATCGATGTTTGGGCATTACTAGGACGAGCCTAGTACTTTGTAGAGCTTCAACGCAACGACCGAGGAACGTAAAGTTATGGTAGTTCAAAACCCCGATGTTGCAGATCTTATATCAATGTTTACGTTGCATGGCAAAGGAGAGAATCTTGTTCTAGATGTACAAGGACCTCCAGAGATTATGAAGGGTATAAGCGGCAATCAGACCAAACATCTGTCGCCTACTTTAAATTTCCTCAATTTGTGAACTCGTATTGAAGGTAGGAAGCAAAATTAAGCTTGGAAGTATGGGACCGGCCCAGAACTTAAAATATTGGAATGTTGCATTTCAGAAGCTTCGCAAGAGCCATGGTACCGGTAACACATGAGCTTGTAAATGTCCCGAAAAAGATGTTCTACTGCAGGGGAATACCAATGTGGGTACTGAAGATAAACAGAGCGCATGAAAATGAAATATGAACTCAGACATCACACATTAGTGGGCGTGCCTTACCAGTTGTATCAGGGCCCCTCACGAAGAGCTCAGGGACTCTTGTATACTGGTATGTACAGGGGCATTCTAAATTAATAAGGCTCGGTGCCTGGCACTTGATACGTCTGAATGGAGCACAACACAGCCCTTCTTTTTGAGCTAGCCGTAGAAATGGGCAGCATTGGTAACATTGAGTACTCCCTATTAGCACTCGTGATACTCCATAGATGACTCTGGTTCGTCGGAAGGATATCACGCAACCACATCAATGCCCCACTTCATACCCAGACCGCTGCGCAGGGTTCACAGGAGTAGGTAGCAGTACTAGTGGTCCGAGCTATATCAGCATTGCAGTCGTTGAATGCACAAAGAACGGAATCATGCCCGTGCTTCCCCGGAAGGATTGCCTAAAGCATGGGGTAGTTTCCAAAGTAACACAAAATGAGTTTTTTTTTCTATCCCTTGGAAGTGCAACTGCTAATGTTTTAAGCTCAGAGTGTTACAGTAGCAGTTAGAGATCATATACATTCATCCTGTCGCTTCATAGTGAGCATCATCGCTGGGAGGCAAAATGGGTTCAGTACCAGAGCAAGAAGAAATTCACATCGCGATAGTGGGGGGAGGAATTGGGGGACTCGCCCTGGCCATTGGCCTGCAACAATATAGCCACATCCAAGTCAAGATCTACGAGTCTGCTGCAAAGTTTTCTGAGATTGGCGGTAAGTAGCCATGGGATCAACTAATGGCTGTGCTCTCATGTTCTCATATTTATCCGCCGCTCAAAAGAAGAAAGACTAAAACACTTCAGCTGGCGTTTTCTTTGGGGCTAATTCTATCCGTGCAATGAGCCTTATACATCCAGCTATTGGAGATGCGTATGCTAGGATTTCGACAAGCGTGGGCTGGAAGTCAAAGGAAGATACATATTTTGACTTCATACTCGCACATGAGCTGCACGGCTTGCCCACTGGCAGTCATATCATATCACCCAAGCTAAATGCGTCTGAGCGACATAGCACTGCCCACCGTGCACATTTTGTCGATGAGCTCGTCAGACTTATCCCTGGAGGTACTGCCGAGTTTGGCAAGAGATTGACAGACATCTTTCGCGATGAGGGCAAAGGAAAAACCATACTAAAATTTGCCGATGGCAGTACTTCAGAAGCAGATGCAGTTATAGGATGTGACGGGATTCGATCGGTATGTCGAGAATTTGTATTAGGAAAAGACAACCCTCTGTCACAGCCGGTCTTCACTGGTAAGCACGCATATCGGGGGTTGATACCCATGGAGAAGGCTATTGCTGCGATTGGAGAGGAGAAGGCCCAGAACCGATTCATGTTTCTCGGCAAAGGCGGCCATGTGCTCACTTTCCCCGTAGCAAATGGCAAAGTGATGAATGTTGTCGCTTTTAGTACAACCAAGAATGGCACCTGGGAAGGAGATTGGATCAAACGAATGGAACGGGAAGCTATGGCGGCGGATTATCAAGGATTTGGACAAGAATGTCAGAAGATATTCTCGGTATGCTTTACCCTACAGGTGATGTGAGACGTAAAGATTGCTGATCTGAGGTGTAGTTGATGGAAAATACCGACCATTGGGGTATATTCGATCTCTCCCCCGAAATTCCGACTTATTATTCTGGACAGCTCCGTCTTCTTCTATTGGGCGATAGCGCACATGCTTGTGCTCCCCATCAGGGTGCCGGCGCTGGTCAGGCATTGGAGGATGCGTACATTCTCTCTCATGTCCTTGGCATTTGTAACTCCTCGTCTGATCTACTCGCGGCATTTAGTGCATACGAGAGTGTACGCATGCCGCGAGCTAAATTTGTCCAAATCCACGGACGTCGACAAGGAGAACTTTTAGATCTGCAGAGACCTGATGTTGGAGATGATCTGGAGAAATTGAAAGCAGTTATCGATGTACCAATCCGAGAAATTTGGAACTGCGACTTAGTTGCCGAATTAGACAAAGCATTGGCAATGATGCAGAAGAATTGACCAAGGTGAAAGCAACAAGCCCCGGATTGCAAGAGATTCAGGGCTAATAGATTAATAAATACAATATATGCCGCCTAGATACCCTCAAACGCATAATTTTGAACAGTTGCTTCATATGCTGATCTCAAGATACACAATGCGTTCTCGGAGGGGCAGCCGGCCACTGACTTCTCAATGAGCTGTTGGTTCCTAGAGCTTGAGCCGTATCAGTCACAAATCGGTTAGTGTTACTAGCTTCTTACACAAAAATGAAAGATCAATGGAAAGAAGGGAGAGGGTTAGAATTGCTATAAAGCACAGATAGGCTTGGTATATTGGCGATCAGATCTTGTGCCAGAAATCGGCGATTGACTGAGCAACCTCAGATACCTTTTCCCGTACAAGCCCATGTCCAACCAGTGGAATCATAACAAAATCTTGCACCCCAATGCCAGATAAATCTTGAGGGCTGCATACATCATCGAGCTCTCCAAGGATATATAGATATTTGATACCCTTATCGGCCGCTTTGGCGAACTCGGCGCTGTTATCCAGAACCCCGCCGTCTCTGAAAATGGCCACCACGCTCGCAGCATGGCCCTCATGGTTCTTCATCTCCCAGTCTCGGACGGCTTCAGCCACCACCCCGCCTCTTCCTACAGTCTCTTTCCAATCTTGAGGGACAATTAACTGGCCCCCTTCTAGAAACTCCATGATCCATGCTTTTGCCGGCTCTTCCAGCTCTTCACCACCACGCAGGTAACTCTTCTGTCGCTCGTCAAAAAGCTCCTTGCGGATGAAGCCTGCAGGGGCGACTAGCGCCATAGACGCAACGCGCTCTGGCCTTGCAGCTGCAAAACTTGCAGTTACTGATGCACCAAAAGAATAGCCAACCATGTGGGCGTTTTCCCATCCAAGGTGCAGGAATAGAGATTCCAGCAGCTCGTGAAAGAGCGCCGCGTTGTGCGCCGCAAATGGCGTGTCTGTGAGCCCATGGCCCCACCAGTCAATCAGTACGCATTTCGCATGTGGAAAACGCGCAGACAGTGCCTTTGCTAACGGCTGCAGGCCGATTGCGGGTGTCTGGACGCCATGCACTAAGAGGACGCGGGAAATCGCCGTCGCGTCGTCTGAGACAGACGAGGGCAGCAGCTCGTAAAAGGCAGCTCTGCCATTCTTCGTCGACAGATAGGAGGCTTCGGGCAGTACTTTGCCAAAGACAGCTGTGAAGTCGGCTTCGGATGGGGCGCGGATTGGTTGTCGCGCGTCTGGCTGGACGTTTCCAGGGCGGGGAAGTACGATTAGACTATTAGACATTATGTTCTTCAGTTGTTGAGCGAGGCACAAAACACTTGATCAATTATGTATGACTTTACGATAGAAGTAGCAAGAAGAGGCTTCTAGTAGAAGACGGCTTTCACTGTGTCTATAATCTACGAACAAAAGGAGGATCTTATGAACGATCTATATGTTTTCGTTTACACGTACTACTCTCCTAGTCTCTGCTAGCTTTCCTAGCGTTTCTTATCGACTTTTATTTGCGTTACCTAATAGTATCAATTTGCAGTCGTGAATTTGTCAGACTGGGTAGAAATGGCGCAAAATGTTCTATCTTCCTCTGGGAAAGACTGGATTCTCGTATGTGGTCATAAAAGTTGTTTGTAATACGAAATGGGATCCATTAGCGATAGGCGATTAGTGGTGCGCTTGCCCCTAAATGTGGTTCTTGGTCTAACTACCCCGGTGTATTTTCGTACTCAGAATAGCAGGTTAGCATTATTACATCCAACGTATTCTTACTAGGCAGTAACATTTAGCGGTCAAGTGATTTAGCGGTGCTGAAGCTAGCAGAAGCGAGAACTTGGTAAAGGGGAATAGAAACAGTTGCGCAAGGCTCGTCGCGACATATGTGGAAAAATTGGACAATCAAAGAAGCGTGTGATACTCAGCGTGGTACACGAATTTAATCTAAGGCCACTTTTGAGATAGACTGAGATCAAGCAAGGCGGTATTTTAGTTATGAAGGGAGGGCTATTTGTTTGTCTTGCCATGTACCTAGGTATGTATATATACCTAGGTACCTTAGGTAGGCTACCCTAAAACATGCTGGAGGTCGTGTCCACGGAAAGCCTCTGCATCCTTCTTCCACGCATTGAGCAGGACATCTCTTCCAGCCTTGGCAATATCTTGTCCTTGTTCTGGGGTTCCCCAGCCTGGCGTTGTTGAGCCCATGCATATCAAATGAGCGCCAACATGAACCAGCACTCGAAACATGAAATCGCTATCAACTTTGCCATAGCCGCTCACAAAACCTTGTATGATCCATAAAGCCGCATCTATGTTTTTGTACAGTTTTAATTGCCACAGCTCAGCGATAGCCTGGCCTAGGTCCTCGGCCCGTACGCCAACCTGTGCCATTTCCCAGTCAATAATGCGGATGGGAATAGCTTCGTCGCTGTCAAGCGGAGCATTCGGTAGCAAAAAACTAAAATGGATAGAAATCTTAATGTATGCCCGTGTGATATGGCGGTCTCTTCGATTGGTTAATCAACTTACTTTCCGGTCCAAAAGTCGCCGTGAATAACACTCAGCTTGCTTTCGTCTCCGAGCTCAGCAGTAGCCATGGCTACAATCTGCTGTAAAGTCTCCTTATGCTCTTGCAAGATGTCTGGGAACACGCTCAGTCGCCCAAGCAGCTGGTCGTAATTAATGGCCTTTTTAATATGCCTCATGGCTGTGTTTTTGGCAAATAGCTCATGTAAGCTCTGGTTGTCAGGCTGATCACTCCAACTGTGAAATCCTCGCAGCCATCGACCTAAACTTTGCCCCAGCTGCAGGCACTGCGGTTTTGTGGACGGCGTAGTTGGCCCTTGGAAATTTGCAAGAGCATAGGCTTTTAAGTTGGTTGCGTTTGGCAAATATTCCTGGATTTGAGTGCTTGTTTGAGGGTTGAATTGATATAGTTTCGGTGTTCGAACCTCATATGGTGAGGAGATGACGGCTGGGAATTTTGAGAGGAGTCGCAGGCCTTCTTCTTCAATGTTCTGCATTGATGGAAAGGCGCATTTCACACGCGTTAGCAACAATGCCGTCCATCGTTTTACTTTTATACGAGATAACTAACACATCGAACCATTTCCAGCTTGAAGTCAGGATGCAGAGCAACATATGCTTCTCCATGTTTCAATACTACTTCGCTTACACCTCCCGATAGCGGCTTGTGAAGTCTAGCGAGGTAGATGAAATTTGCAGTGCCCCCCGAAAGCGGTGTTAGCGATGATACTTCATACTCACTGCCTTCTAATTCCTTTCGGATGGCATCTTTAATCTCCTCGTTCTTGTTTTCCATCGAGATGATTCAAGAACCAGATACTCTGGTTGCCAAACTGCGATATTAAAGAATGAATAGAAGAAGGAAAAGTTGAACGGAGACGTATGTGACGTAAAGGACAGCGGTGACGTGGTTATATACACGTCTACGCGTTAAGATGTCGATAATCTCTCGCTTAACAGCAGGACGAATGGAAGTGGAGGCAAGAATTCATAGTGGTTAGTAGCTGAGCTGGTATAGCAGAAAAGACGCCTCCGCCACTCGCCGGTGAGTCACAGAAGGCAGAGCCACTCCCCAGTTCCAGGAAGTAAAGCGAGCCTTCTAATTTCCATTCCAGAACACCGCGGGAATTTGGACGGAGTAAGGCAGGTTCGTTTACCCCGCGACCGACGCCCCAGGTGTTGTTTTACCTGTAAGTAGGTAGCAGCTATTGGGCACTCGCTGCTACCTACCTAGGTAACTAACGTGCCTAAGGTAGTGTCTCACTGTGTACCCAATACGTGATTTACGGCGCAAAAGTATCTTCCCGTATGCTGGTTTGATCTGGTCCGGCGCAATCTTTCTCCCCCGTATCCGTAAAAACCTAGGTGGGTTTTGATCGATCTGCCGCCAAGCCTACTACAAAGCCGCGAGGCCAACAGTGGACCACCAAGACGCTCAATTAATACCCCTTAGCATAACACCTTGTGCGCAGACTGTGCTATAATCGTAAGTCCCCGCCATAGTATCGACTACAGCTCTGTATCTCAAATGGGATCAATGTTACACGAAGAGCATGTAAATAGCAGTAATGGAGCGCTTGATCTTAGCATGAAGCAGGGCATTGGCGCCTGGAAATAATCACCATAAATACGTGGCATGAACTACAGTGGCACCAAAATCCAAAATCGCTCGTCCTCATTTCATTGATCAGTTATTAATTGTCCTATGTAAGCTCCATCGAGCATAATATTAGATGTTCGTTCTCTGCGACAAATCCTGTCTTTGCGCCTGCCGTCTTTTCTTGGCTCTACCCGCTACTCAAGCCAGAATGTCTTCATGGCTCTGGGCTCAACTGTCACCTTTAAACTGCTGCCGCTAATCTTGTACCGGCTCTGTAAAGTGACATTATGGGTATTGTCGGTCAGGTACTCGCTCAGCTTCCTCTTTTTGATTCCATCCAAATCAATGGTCAAATCATACGGGAAATGAGCGGCATTGATAACAGGTATGGCGACTGTGCCATTTTTGTTCACGTACGCCGTAACGTAGACGTTTTCCACGTCGCTTGTGGCATCAATGCGCACAGCGCCTGGTCTGGCGAACCGGAAATATTGAGCAAAGACCCAGAGCCGAGATGACACCTCGTAGGCATTGCCGCGGAGTCGGATGAGAGCGTTGTCGCCGGTTGTGTCTTGCACACACCACCAGTGGGTGTATCCCGACGTATCGCTGTTGACAAAGGCATTATGCATATATAGTGCCCATTGAAAGCCCTCGCTAGAATATCCCGTCATAGTATTAGCATCACAAGCGCTGCTTTAGCGGTAAGGGCTTTGGTGGCGGATACATACGCAAGCTGGCCGCTATAATCCCAGGTACTGTTCCACGGACCAGTGCCCTGTTTCATTGTGAGCAGGATGAAAATCGCGGAATGAATTACTATCTTACGTCGGCCCACTCGGTTTGGATATTCGGCTTTCCGCCAGAATTAAATGGGCGCTCAGGGTTGCTCTGATAATTGTGCCACGTCTAAAACAGCTGTTAGTTCTAGAAGATGTACCGGCCTGCTAGAGTATGTCAGGATTGTCTGTGAGTACACACCGCAATATCGAAGTATTGTTCACCGCCCGCTTGCTGTAGCTCATAAAGAATGTTTCTCTCTTGTCGTGCGCCGGTAGCATCACAGCAGCTGACATCTACCTTGGGAAAAGCTTTCTTCAGCGTAGGATATAGAACCTCTAGGAAATCTTTGGCTTGAAATCCATCTGATAGCATGCTCTCATAAGTAAAGGGGTTGAAATCAGGCTCATTCCAGGCACCCAAAAGCGAGATATCAATGCCTTCTTCCTTATAGAATCTGACATATTGGACAAGATAATCTGCGTATGCCTGACGCCAATCATATTCGCAATTGGTGCCTCGTACGCCACAGATTTGCCCTCCAAGGTTCTCTGTTCCCACAGTTTTCATGCAACCAGGGGCAGACCAAGCATCGGCATAGACGTAAAGTTCCGGATTATATTTGAGAGCCGTTTTTGTGAGATTGAATTGGCAGTTATCACTTCCATCCCAAACGTAATTGAACTTCCCCTGCGGCGTTGCTGGGCATGTTGGAAGAATGGTGGTTCCAGGGGAAGAACCAATATCGTTTCGCACGATTGAGAGGCCGCCGATGTTTTCATCAAAAAGAATCTGTGTCACTCTCTGTTGATTATCTGGCGATAGACCTGAAGATCCGAATTGCTGGCATGCAACCCCAAAAGCCCCAGAGCAACCGCCTCCAATCATGGTTTGATACGTTTGGCGAGCATTGATCTTGATATTAGCAGCGTATTTGGAACTCGGGGTATAGCTCCATGCCGAGCTTTGGCCCAAAAGAGCCAAATAAGCGGAAAGCGTAGCCTTCATTTCAAAAGATAAATTTGCCTGAGTCAACGAAATAATTTGATATTAGTGATGTCCACTGGGTTGAACAAAATATATACATAGCTTTCGAACTGCTGCTTGGTACATGGCCGTTTTATTCCCCGGAATACCTTTGAGCCCCTCACTTATTTCGTTGACTTTCAATGGAAACTCGCAGATTTATCCGGTCGCTATGCTGTATGCACGTTCGATCCCTGCCGGATAGGCAGCCGAAGAGAGAGCATTTAGCCTTTTTAACCGCAATGACGTTCTTTGCGGAGATGAAGCAGGGGCTACAATCTGGGATAGACCAATGGTATAGAGAGCTGTTCGGCGTACCTGAACTATTGAAAAGTGCAAAGTTTGGCTAAAAAGGTCGTATCCATACTGTCAGAGTTGTTAGATGGTGGTACGGCTTTGTCCAAACTCGAGATATCTTCGGCAAAGCTACTCTTGCCTAACTACGGCTTATCCGGTGTCTTCGATAAAAAGGATTTTTTTTCTAAGTGTTTGGAAGGTCCAGAATATGACTACCGATATTGTACACACTGCTTAATATGGACCAATGCTGAAGAATGCCCTAGCTGTCGTGAATATGCGCTGTTCCTAAAGCCATGATTATTTGGTAACGGAACTGCGGGGTGATGAAAGATTAGATGGGATGAACTCATTGATCAGGTATGTTTTCTTTTCCGCGTATACCATATTTATCCCTGTTACCTTTTTATGGTACTGAATCGCTTTTTTTGCCTCTGGAGAGTGTTAATAGCTCTTCAGGACCCAGAGTACGTCAGTTCTAAAGTATGGTGACTGCTGTTCCAATCCAGCAGTTAGATATTGGTTCAAAAGAGATCCAAATATTGGATAAATAGCGTGTGGCTAGGTAATATTTGTATTGTTGAGTGAAAAAGTCGTTCTTGAGATATAACACTATTTACCCCATTTGACCAACTATTGATGCTTACACAGCAAAGTAGTATGGAATAAGTAGAATATTAATGCACCCGATAATCACTAAACAGCTTGACTAGGGCTTACTTTTGCTAATCTCGTGCTAGTTAATCTTTATAACAAAATCGACTGCGACAATTTCACTCGCTAGCCTGAAACTGAAGACGACTCTTACGTCCGGAATGCCAATACATTCGCGGAAGAGCTTAATATATAGATAATTCAAGGCAGTGTTTTTGGATGCAACCATATAGTTCCCTCGAATGCCAGAACTGTTGTAACAAATATTCCGCCAGAAATTAGGCCATAATATAATAGAATGGGGTAGATGATGAATAGATTCGAAAAGAGTTTTCAATTCTCCAAATGATCGATATTCTCTGATACAACAAAATTATGCTTTTCCTCATAGATAGCCTCGTCTTTAGGAGGAGCAAGAGTCCCAAAGATATCGTATTCGTCCCATTCCAGCTTTGGTGCGACACCTTCCAACTTCCAAGATTCGTCAATCTTTCTGTACCAATGTGTTGTGACTCCGTGACCATGCCCTTTATTCGCCACTTTATCTAGAGACTCATCAACGTATCGTTGATGGGCCACCCGGATTTGATACGCGACTCTGACTGTATCGTCACTCAAACGCTCCCATTGAGATCCTCCTAGAAGATGCTGAGTCTTCAATCGCTTGTCCCCTATCATGCCAGTAAGTATCGCCGTGTACTCTTCTGGAGATAGATTCTCATGCAAAGCTCCTTGAAGGCTTCGAAAGTCTAATCGGACTGAAGAGGCAAGGCATTTTTGCAGACGATCCCAGTCTTTCGTATCATAGCTTTCCGCCCATTCAAAAGCAACATTGCGGATAGCAAGGTAGTCTAGACCCATAAGAATGAGCACATGAGACGCTTGGGAGATAGAGAGATCTAACCTTGAAGTGAAATATCAGTAGACATTATAAGCAGTAGTATGAAAACAGGTCCTCTCCATGTAGCTGACAGATGAATACTGGCACTGAGGGAATTATATCGTGACTTATAAAATGGAACAATACCCCGCTACCTATTTCTATAAACTAAATATTAGCCAATTGTGTTATTTCCTCAAAAGTGGGGTTGAAAGTCAGTAGGATTCCGTGACCCTATTAGAGTAAAGCCTGGCTACATCCTTTTGCATTTAACAGCTTATTTTATACATGTATAAATCTCATGCTCGATTTAAACAAAATCTGATCCATCCTAAGATAGTTAGCTACAATGGGATTTTGCTGTATGCTACATATGTTTTGTTTGCAACTCAGCAGCTGAAAGAATTTCCGTGAGCGTAATGGAATCTCCAAAACTGCTCACTTCAGTGCGAAGTCCTAGGCTTCTTTGCCACTGAAGTCAGCCCAACGAGTGAAGTGTATTCCTGGATAGAGTCAAGCCATCCTACCTGTGGTACGGATGAGGCAAGTCGAGCGACTAGAACTGTAACAGTAGCCTCGCTGACTGAGCCTCCTGAATGACCGTACCTGCCAGGGAGGCGATCTGGGAGTTCATAATGGAGGTCTGCGCCGGCATTCAATGCGAGAGCAATGCTGTCTTCTGGAGATGACCTGGTAACGATGGTCGTAGGCACCGCCCACTGCCCATTGTCGGAAATCTATGGGTTCCGAGAGCTTTTCCAACCCCACCACTCTCGTCGGATTTGAGGTTAGTTGGTAATAGAGGGAATAGCCTTGACAACGTTATACAAACACATGAAAGCTTTAGCTTTTGAGCCTCGAGTACATATCTCGAAAAGTAGCATGAAGTAGTCGGCCTGGTCCTGGGCGCTAAGCATCACCTTGCGTGTGGTCTGTTCTGAATTGAAGCGTGTGTGGTGCCTCCAAGAGTTGCTCTTCTCAAGACACCTAGATTGATACCACCTTGCACCCCGACTATGAAATACAGTCATAAGTCTTCACTCTTTGCTAATATCAACTCGTCGCCTTCATCCCTCTCTCCTAGCGCCGCAATTCGGGGATCTCAGCTCAGCGAAGCATGTGTATTTCAGACGCTTTTAGAAGCTGAATGATCCAATGAACTCATTCCAAAAACTAATGAGAGCAAATAACGCATCCCAATACTAGGTGAGGGACTCTGAGCTTCCATAAAAGGGCGCTGCATCGATTGAAAACCGTCCCACGGCATGTCTGCACCACATCTTCTGAACGCGCCATCGAACCTGAAGAGTTGGTATGCATTTGAAGCGCGCCAGCGTTTCTCTACATGCTCAACGAGCAGGCCCTAAAGCCATATAATACACTGGAATAAAAAAGAATAAAACGTTACATGTAAGGTTTGATCTTGACTTGTTGCTTATCCTTTGAGAATGTAGACTCTTGTTGGTAGATACCTGTATACGCGGCGCCTCCTTCCGTCCAACAGCTACTGCGCGCCATTTTAACTTTCCATCGTAAGCTTGTACAGATAGGTACGGATTCATGTGGTCACTTTCCTAGGTGCCTTCTGCTCTTTCTTCTTCTCTAAGGTTATTTTTCCCCCCGAAAATGTCTGTTATTCCGTCCATACGTATGTCTTCACAACATGTTTTCTTTCCTTTTTTTTTTCTTAGCCCAAGCTCAACATTCGCCTAGCGAAACTCGACGCACAAGCTCTCACGCTATAAAACTCACCACCACCCCCTCCCACATCGATCAATTGGCTTACTACAAAAGCGTATGCTGGCAATGAAAATCATTAAGCGACCGGCCATATATTAACCCATGCCCACAGAAGCGGCGCTGGGAAGAGCTGTATAGGCTATTAATCATGGGTATTGTTGAAGGAGTCATAGTTTAAGTTATCTGCCCACAGCCAGAGCTGACTTGCATCCAAAAGGTTCGAATCCGCTAAGAATGACAGGTCTCCGTCCCATTCGAATGTATTAGCTGCTTCCAATGCTGATTGCTGAGATAAGTCTTCGGTAACTTCATTGCTTTCTACTCTATCTCGAGACGCGGAGGATAAAGGCGTTGACTGAGACATATGATGACCGAAAACTGCAGAGTGCTTCGATTAGTCTTGAAATTGTTTTGAACAGGCTTATCTTACCTTGTCGAATTGGCTGCAGTAGACTCTCACTACCGGTAGAGCTATGTTGCAAATTTGTTGCATCGCCTCCAGAGATGGTAACCCCCATAGCTGGCATACCGTCTTGAATCGGCTGGGAGGGCCCATGTTGATCGGAGCTGGTCACAGTGGGATGGCCAGTCCTTCCAATTATCAGATCTGTTTCCAGCCGTAATACGATGGTAACAAGGCTGTCTAAAATAGAGAGACTTTGAGTGGAAACAAGGTGCTGATTCGAAGAGGAGGCATTACGGCACATGCGAATAATGTGCATAACTCCTGTTTTTGCTCTGGAGACCATTGTCGTCATTGGGTGAGAGAGGCATATAGCGCAGAGCACTACTCCAGCTGTAAAAAGAGTGATTCCGATATGCATATCAGCGTGTGTTCGTCTGGAAGCGTGCAAAGTGGATGAGTATTTATATAGCTCGGAAATATCCATAGCGGAATCGAAGAGCTGTTGGAGAGAAGGGCTATTTCTGGCACTGGATGATGTAAATTTGCATTCTTTATCATTGTATCGAAAAGCCGCAGTACGATGAAGAATGATTTGTAGATTATCGTATGTAAGTTGAAGATTCAGTGCTTGCATCTGAAGTATGGATATTTGTTCTGAGTTTTGATCATAGCTTCTTAATTGAAGACTTTCGGGCAGATCTTTTCGCCACTGAAGTAGTTGCTGATGAATGGTATAAACGGTTTTAGCCTGGTGTTGCTGCCTTCTTCGTCCGAGGAATAGTCCCATTATTCTATAAAGTCGGAATTTCCATTGATGATATACCAGGAGCGGATTTTCAGCGCTGATCTGCCCGTCTGATTGTACAGCAGACACCATACCCACATCGCAATCAGAGTCGTCAATAATGCATGGCCGACCGAAGGCAATAGCTGCGTATCTGTTCGACAGCCATCAGCGTCAAGTAAGCCAAGTAGGCAGGGTCGCTGAAATGAGAGTAGTTGGAGCTATAGCTTACTTGTCGAATACTTCCAATGCCCACCAAGTCCGTCGTCTCTCTTCTCGCTTAGCTGGCGATAGTTCTTTCCATAATCTCTCGCGATGTAGCCCCATAACCTGAGCAATTTTCACGCCGCTACCCGAGATGCCTAATCCAGCATTGGGTCGGCCATTGAACAAGAAAAAACTACCGAGTAAAATGCATATTTGAACTGTCTCTAATGTAGACAAGCTGATTATTTGTAGGAAACGAATTTCAATTTTGGCTAGAAGGTCTTTCGAAAGCTTTCGGTAGTTGACGGTGTTTTGTTTTGGAGACGGCGACAATGCCGAATAGTGAGCTCCAAGTGCTATTACTAGCATACATATCCAAAGAAAGTCGCTATCGTGATATGCTGACTGTTGATGGAGCAGCTCTTCATATTTGCGTTTGAACGATTCTTCGTGGAAAACCTGTAACCAGTAATCATGATCAGATCTGGAAGAAAAAAATGTATATGTAACGGAACAGATTTACCATCATGAACCAATCAACAGAGAGAAAAAAAGTTTTTACAATGTCATCAAGTACATTGTCTGGAGGTAGCTCTACACCAACTATATCTCGCCAACTTCCAGAAACTGAATAATTAGGATCTATTGGCTTGGCACCGCCAGGCAAGGCTGATGTGTCATGTTTCAGATACTGGTTAGAACCTGTTTCGACGAACATCTGTAAACACTCCTTAGCATCTCACCGTGATTTGACGAGAGCACTTCCTACCATCGTGCTTAAGTTTATGATGTTTGACTCCGGGGCGATAACTGTATCTTCTGGGCCAAGCTGACTAGCCTCGTCATTTCTATGAGAATCACTAAGCCCTTCAGCCGGTGCTGAGGTATCTATTCTCCCGACATTTCGAGGAACGCACTCGACGCCTGCCCGTGTACATAACTGACACGGTCTGTCTGCGTCGCACTACAAAATTGTTAATATATAGCTGAAAAGATTGGGTTTACACGAGTGTAAATAAAACAAAACAAAGCATACACCAAGTTTTCGCTCGCGACACCTTTGACAGGCTACAGAGACTTTCCGTCGCTTCCGGGGCGCAATCATCTTGATCAAAAGCGTTCCGACGGAGATGCGTAATTTCCAGGTTTGCCAAATCAGAGCCAAGCAGTGAAACGGATACGTTCTCCATCGGAATCTGAGAGTAAACTTGCCTACATATAACCCCGCTTTAGGGCCACGTCATAATTAGCGGCTAGCCAGGGCCACACAGCTTGAGATCTTTCGCGCATGGATAAGGTTTGCGATCGCGATAGAGTTTCTATCCGCGCAATATCAGCGCTCGCAGCATGCCCATATTAATATAATCAGTTGAGCTCTACGTTTAATAAAAATTGGAAAGTCAATGCAATAACGATTGAACGGCATGTACCGGATTTTTATTTAGACTAGGATAATGAACAAAGAAACCAGGAGTTTAGCCAGTACTCGCGTTCTCATTTTTCAGTTTTTTTGCCCATATGTCTGCCTAAGTAATCTCTCTGCATCCCTTTGTGCGCTCCCTTCCTGCTCCTTGTTGGTGAGCACATGAGTGGACAACTTTTGAGCTAAGCAACTTCCTCAAGAAGTGTCTTGGCAGCCAACTTTCCAAGGTTATTCGATGCCAATGGAGAATCGCCAGTCAGAACAAGCCTATCGCGATAAACAGCGCCGTCGATGCTTCTATTGAGTGGCGTGATACCAAGCTTGCGGAGTCGCTCGCCGACATACCATTCCATTTTGCCCGGAATATAGCCAATATCGACATTTGCCTGCTCATCCAGACTATCTGGGAAAACGTCAATTTGGTAGCCGTCGTAGATGAACTTGCTACCCGCGGGCTTCCCAATATCGGCGGCGAGCATGCTGGCTGGCCCGTGACAGAGTGAAATGAAGTAGCGTTGGTTCTCATGAGCCCATCGGAGAACGTTTCCGACAGTCGCCGAGAAGGGGATACCGTTTAGCACACCGTGGCCACCAGGAATGAACACTGCAAGGTAGGGAGTGTCGTTGGTAAAGCCGTTGCCCCATACGTCGTGAAGATTGAGTGGGCTACGGATCTTTTCTTTATATTTCTCGTAGATACCTTTGACCGCCTCGTCCTCATTTGGGAAAGCCCACATCTCCAATTTAACAGGATCGCCGGAAAGCGTAGCAATATCAATATCGAATCCCGCGGCATCAAGATGAATCATGGGCAAAAGCATCTCCACAGGGTGATTGCCTGTCGAGAAAAACTCCCCATTTGCCATCTTAAGATAGCGCTCCTGTGTCGCAATCAAGAGCACCTTCCATTTGCCGCCCTTGTAGGCGTTGGGGTAGTTTGCACCATCAAAATCTGTCTTTGGCGCAACGTATTGTGTAAGAGAATAAGGGGATGGAAACCAAGCATCAGCCTCAGCTGTGTCTCGAACGGGTCTGCGATCTGATGAGGCCATTGTGGATAAAAAATTGTAACTGACAAACTATAGCGTTTTTTTACTGGAATAATGAAAGATCTTGAGTCTTATCAAGGCTTGTCATGTTTACTGACGTTGGGACAGTCGACCTTTATATGTATGACGACGAGCCTGGACAAAATAGTGAAAATAACGTGTGAGGAGCTGCGAAAAGTGAGGAGGTATGTTCTAACTTCAGTACTTGCACTCTTTGAAGGCTAGTCTATGGAACCTGGCTGCCGAATAGGACCATGCATACCAGAGAGGACGAAGGGCAAGAAGATGACGTAGGGATTACTCTCGCGCTCCTTAAAGTTCAAAACTCAGCTTATACTATCTCCTAATGGTAATCGCCCGCTCCTTCGCACGGGAGCTTTCCGCCACCCGGAGTGCCTTCCGACGGAGCACTTCCGAGTCTGTCAAGCTTAGGATTCAATTTGCCAGCCTATCAAAATTCTCGATCTACGATTTCAACATTTGGTACTCATAAACTGGTCGTGCAATGTGAACAATTTCACTCGCTTATCTACAAATAATATCCCGAAGAAATCTGTCCATGTCAGTCAACTTTCAGCCGTGTAAAACACCTACTATGAATTAGAGATTGAGACATTGTAATTTACTGTTGTAGTAGATTAGGCCTTCCTAGTGAATGTTCAGCTCTAAACCCTGCCCAAGTCCCACGCAAGGTGTCTGCTGCTGAGTAATACAGCGCTAATATCCTCCGCCGGAATGCTGTTTGCCTGGCTGAGCTTTTACTAAGCTGCGTTGGTCGTGTGGAATGGGCTGTTATGTCTCTATTACTAATGCTATAAGCCACTTTGATCAGATGCCAATTTTGATGTAAGAGAAAATTGTGTAAAGTTCAGCTCTGGTTCCGAGCCCCGTAAGGCCTCTTCTGCGCAGTGATAGTATAACCCTGGTAATATGTTCGTTTGGCTTAGACTCTCGCCATCTCCGAGACGCACCATTTCTGTTAGACAACATTTAAAGGCGAAAAAAAAAGTGCATTCTTTACCAGCTGATCTAACTTGCGCAGAAATTATGTCTCGCATCATACTTTGTACACAATATCGAATGTCGCCACTACTAGTCCCTGTCAATTTTGCCGTGCAACAGCTTTCACATAGTCATTACAAACTCATATACTGGGAGAGGGTTTTAAAATTCGTTTTACTTTAGCTTCGACGATAACTGGGGCTCTTTGAGGATTTGCCCTATAGTAACATGTGTGCCTGTGATAATGGAATATATCCCGAGGGAGAACTGAGCCGAAATAATTGTAATCGGAGCTTTGCGCAACGGGGGCTATACCGAGGATGTAATAGAATTTATAATTTATAATACATTTCAAGTTTTTCAGTGGTATGAGCAATAGATTGGAGTAGGAAGGAGTTGTCTTTAGCTGAAGTGTGCGTTCTAATGACTATCGTAAGAATTGACCTCGTTTGTTACATTATTCATCCCTGGGTAATCTCCGTCGGAACTCCTCAATGGCTTTCGATGGCTTTCTAGCGATTTTGTTATTGGGAAGCAACGCCTATTGAAACACAATCGACGCCACTTGATCGTTTCTGATTTGTAAATAAAAAAAAAATGGTTCTAAATACGGATGCAATAAAATCCGAACGCCTGGAATGGCAGCTTATAATTCTCTGGAAGTCCTTCTTAACTGTAGTTCACTTTCCTGCTCAATTTTAACCTAATATCCCTTCCAAGTTTTGAAGATGACAAACAAAGCCCTTATTTTTAAAAAAGTTCCCTCGGGCTTCCCTGTTCCTGGGGAGCATCTTGTTGTTGAGCCAGTGGGCGGCGATGCAGAAGATACAGCACCTCCAAATGGCCTTGTTCTACAATCTCTTTACAGTAGCTTTGACCCTTACATGCGTCCTCGTATGCGACCTGTAGAAGTCAAATCCTACACACCGGCCTTTGCACTCAACCAGCCAATTGACAGTGCGACCATCGCCAAAGTCCTTCAATCCAAAAATTCGGGGTTTCAGGAAGGGGATTTAGTTATTGGCCATCTCCCCGTTCAAGAATTTCACACATTGGATGGTAGTCAAGCGGCCAAACTTGATCGACTTGAGAATCCCCTCGGCATCGATGACATTCGCGTTTTTCTCGGGGCTCTGGGTATGCCAGGCCTTACTGCCTACTCATCTTTATTTGAGATTGGAAAGCCACAGAAAGGAGAGTCAATATTTGTTTCTGCTGCTAGTGGTGCCGTTGGCCAATTGGTGGGTCAGCTGGCCAAACACGAGGGACTGAGAGTTATTGGGAGTGTCGGATCCGACGAGAAGCTCGATTACATCATCCGCGAGCTCAACTTCGACGGTGGTTTCAATTACAAGAAAGAAAAACCCGCGGACGCATTATCTCGGCTTGCGCCAGGCGGAATCGACATTTACTACGAGAATGTTGGAGGTGAACACCTGGAAGCCGCCCTCGACGCGATGAAGGATTTTGGTCGCGTCATTGTCTGTGGTATGATCTCACAATATAACGCAGCGCCATATCCCATCAAAAATATCAGCAATGTGCTGTTTAAACGTCTAACCATGCGAGGGTTTATTGTCGGCGATGCTGGTATGGGTGATAAGTATGCCAAGGAACATCAGGATCGTCTTCAGCATTGGATAAAAGAAGGTTCATTCAAGGCCCTTACTCATGACACAGAGGGTATTGAGAATGCAGCGGAAGGTCTAGTTGGAATATTTCATGGAAATAACATGGGTAAGGCTGTTCTAAAATTTTAATTCAGTTAAATATCGTCTTCAGCAATATATCTTACATAGAAAGTCGATCCTCCGTAGCATTTGGCCTAAATTCTTGAAGTTTTAGATAACAATGATGACGAAAATGAAAGATGCGAAATACCGCCGTGACTATCTCATGAGATAAAGAGTGCGACATTCAAGCTGCAACGAATTATGCTCGTAATGCTATAGGCAAATTTCGAATAAGTAATATGAGTAAAACTACCTAAGTTAGGTAGTGGGTGACATACATTGGCCAAGTATAGCTGGAGATGAACAACTATCTTGGCTGCCCTTGGAGTTCGTATGAATCCATAGAGATGGAAATATTGAAGACAAGCCGCACGAGTCGTGTTAAACACTCAGCCAAGGAATTATCATAGGATTCTAAGTGCGGTGTATAAGATATACAAAGTCCCTCGTGCCACTTTTGGCAGAGAAGTAACACGAATTTGTTCAATAACGGCCTGTGTAAGTGCGGCGAATTAGAATATTGACATGCGTATATATGGGTTTTCTGATATGGCCCCAATCCAGTGAGTAGACTTCTTAGAGCTATAAAAAGATGCAGCGGGACAACAAATATTTAGATTAGGAATCATCCTTTTTATCATGGTCAGGAAACATGTGTAAATACTTTGCTGCTTCAGCACGATATGTGCTACTGCGCTAACAGAACTAAAAGAAAATTACCTGAGTTAATAATTACAATTTGACGTCTAATTTTGCCTTTAAAGACCGAGAACTATTGATACGAAACAAGAAAGCGAAACAGTGAAGGTGAAAGCCGTGAAGCTGCAACGGGAGATCAGCGGCGATGAAAATCGGCTTCAAAACGCTATATGGCATCAAATTAAGATCAGACTAAACCAAACCGACACGAGTATGTGGATCGCAAATAATGCTAATACTCTTTGACACTGCAAAGGGCGGCATGATACCTAATGCGGCGAGCATTTGCTTTGTTACTGTATAAGTATACAGATGGGTAATGGAAGATTTATTTCGTTTAAACGGACGCATTGAACATGTATTGATGCACTATGACTTCATTTCTTTGTGACAATATCTCATTCATGGGTACCTGTTGAACTCTTGCATTCAATGCTCTATAAAGGCAGCGCAGCCTCTCTCTTCTTCTTTCTCTGCCTTCTTCTACATTCTACTGCCTCCTCCCCTTAGATACCGATATCCTGGGTATTCGGATCTGTTGAACGCAAACTTGAGAAAAACCGCTCTTCTTAGCAAGCCGCTTTTCTCATGGTTGCTGTCCTTCCGTCAATTTTTTCCAATTTCAACCTTGCGACCAACCAGGAATCTTGAACACTCTATTTCCTAAGCTGATGCCTTTCAGCGAACGAAGGATAGACGGAAACTGTGGCTGATCGGGAGGCGGTCTAAGAGGGGCTCTAACTGACCAGCCGCAGTCTGACGCTTCTTCAAATTTCGCTGTTTCATTTAAGGCCTTGGAATGAGGAAATGGCAACGACGTACTCTTGGACCCAGCGACTGTAGGTTGACTCCGCATTTCTGCACTGGAAGCTCGGGCGAGAGCAACAAGTGGCGGCGGAGGCGATAGCAATCCACGCACTAATGCCGGTGATGGAGTTATAAGAAAAATCCCAATTGGCATTTTTGTCGCACCTGATGTTGCATATAGCTGTTTCTTACTGGCAAGTGTCAAAACTGTCACATTGGTTCAGGCTATGATGGTTAGGTCAAACTGAGCAAGCCACCGCAGCGACGGCCCCTTAATCCTGAACACTCACCAACTCTTAAGGGCCATTTGCGGCCACTACAAGTCTCTTATATACAAGATGTCCAGTCCAGTCAGAAGCGAGATATACACTTTCATTTTCTTTATATTTAGCAATAGTAATGTGGTTTGACTGGCCTATTGGGGATCTTCTAAAGGACCTGACTAGTTAGCTACTGTCTTATGAATAAAGTGCCTACTTTATTAGAGAAAGTCTCTGTCTGAAGCCTGTATAACTAGTAGAAACGTTATATAATGGTTTTAAAGCCTTAAAATAGCTACTACAATAGTTACAAGGCCGGGAGTCCCGGGTCGACTAAGCATACCTCAGTTAGTTGGGTACAAAGCATTATATGCTGCAATCACACATGTAATGGTAACTTACCAATAGGACCGTCGTCGCCTCCACTGCCTCCACCAGGGCACTCGTTGAAGAACGTCTCGGCCTGTCAATTGCTCGTTTAGATTCAATGCCTCTAGTAAGATGAAAAGAAGCAGGGCTCCTTTGTTTTGGTCGGCTTACATTGTTCATATAAGGCCAAACATGGTGAAGGTCCGCTCGTCCGAGCCCCCCGAAATTCGCAAAGTGCTGCAAGACAAATAGTTAACTCTGAACGGTGGTGGTTATATGCACATGGATACATCACATACCATATTCTCCCCGCGGTCTATTGGTGAGTACACAACACCACGGTTAGTCCAATGGAACGAGCTCCCTCCATTCGCGTTAATGTCGTTGGGCTGGTATCCATCATTCTTGAATAGAGTTCCGGCACCTGTGTACTTGTCAACGTGGATGAGGTCGGCCCTTCCCGAAGCCTCCACATCAGCGAAGCGTATATTAGCCCTGTCCCAACCTTCACTGAACTTGACCTGGCCAACGTTTTGGAGGCCGTTTGCTGTATTCAGCCAAGCCGTTATTCGCCCATCAGGCTCCAAGCAGAGGATATCCGCACGACCATCGCCACTAGCATGTCATTAGCTATAGATCCACGATGGACGGACGGCGTTAGCTGTTCTTACTCAATATCGGCAATTCGCATACCGCGGTCGAAGATGCCAACACCCCATCCCTGGGTGCAGCTGGCACTTCCAGACTTCACACCTTGGTTGCTAAATTTGAGCAACTTGGCGGTTGCATCGAACTTATTGCCATGAGTTAGCACTTACTCTATTCTTTATGTTACTCCAAGATTTCGTCTCGTGAGCCGACGCTGGCACTTGCTCAGCAGAACACAGCCAGTCTGAAAACGGGTTAAGGAGTTTCTCCTGCGGAAGTTACCCACATCATTATGCCACAAGGTCAAAGCCCCCGTGGCTTTGTTCTGGACTAGCACATCGCACCTTCCATCGCCATCGAAATCCGCCAGGTGGATGCCCACACGTGGCCCTGGGACAGATAGCGTGATGGAGATGCTATGGCCCCAATTTGGTGGGGAATGAATGTTCGCAAAGAAGTCGGTCGAGTCAGCGTGACCATCCATGTAGATCCAGACATAGTCATCGCTCCCGCTGCCAGTCATGTCGCAATAAAAATCTCCATCACCTAGAAAGAGAACCAGGGCTGTTACTTGATCCGCTCAGTACGAAAGGGGATAGCGTTCCAAACCTTTCAGCTTTGTCCCTCCGGCTCCTTGATTTTCCCACACCAGCATGTCGTAGTAAGTGTCCTCTTCCTGTAGATAGATGTAATCGCGTCGACCTGAGCCGTAGATACGGCCGAACTTGATCTGCTCGCGTACGCCAGGTGTGTTCATGCCCCCATGCGTGATGCCAGACGCGGTCCAATTCGGCACCTATACTTTCTCGTTAGTCAAGTGATTTAAACAGTCTCAAGTCCAGCAATGAGGAATATGCGTACAATACCAGCGCCCGATCCACGCTGGTTAATCCACGTGTCGACGTCTCCCTGATCACCGACCCACATCCAATCGTCTCGGAAACTAGTTTTCAAGAAGTCAGTAACACTGTCCTATAGTAAAAGGCCACTTCACTAAGCAAATTCACAACATACTCTCCGTTTAGATCGGCTATCAAGAAATTATTAGTGCCTGATCAAGATAAAAGAAGGATCATTGAAAGGAAGTAGGGTCCCATACCGAGGCGAACGCCGGTCTTATCGCCCTTGTTCTTGCCAGTGAAGACGGTTTCTCGCAGGCCACTGTCAGTGGCGAAACCTTGCCAATAATAGTTACTTCCTTGACCTCCGTTCCTGGAACAGCCAATGTCACCGTTGTCGTGGATGAAACAGACATCAGCCCTCCCGTCGCCGTCTATATCCGCAATCCGGACGTCTGCTGCTGTAAAGTTTCCGCTCGCCGGGACGACCACGCCGATGTTCTCGAACTAACAGCCGAGATGTCTCTTATCAGCAGCGGCTCGCATCTTCTTGAAGAAGGATCACGGATTAGCAGCTCACTTACCGTTGGAGGATTTGTTCCCTTGTTGAGAGAGACTGTTATCTTTGTGTCTGATCCAATGCACCAGAAGTCGGCTGGAGTAAAGAGGGCGATGGTTAGCAAAGCTCCGACTCAGCGGCTAGTCCTGAAAAGAAGATGATCTCACCAAGTCCATCATTATCCTGAATGGTTAGATAAAAGCAGTTAGTAACATGGTATAACAAGTAGCAGCCTCAAAGCACACTGCCTGGGAAAGAGTTCACGAACAAAATCGGCCCACGCATAATCTAACAGGCAAGCAGACTGTATTAGTAGGAGTTCAAAACCCAACATATGAGTTCGACGTGGTAAAAAACTTACTTGGTCCTCCATCACAATTCTGCTGAACGTCCAACTTCACCGATGACGCAAAGCTGCCGTTTCCGAGGTTCTCGCGGAACCAGTACTCGTTCGTACCATCCGTGGCGGACTTGTGGTAAATGCGGATCTGTTGCAGTTAGCAACCGTGGTCAATCCATGGCACAATAGGCCTGGAGCGAGACACGTAGGGGAAAGAGGCAGCCTACCCAGTCATCTAGGGCCGCGCTTCGGTCGACACCATTGATATTGGTCAGTTGGGCAAAGAAGATGTGCGAAGGAATAGCATCAGCCTCGTTCTTGTCTGTCGGCTTTTGGATCCTGCCGTCGACTAAGACACCCCTGCTAGTTGATTTGTGGACGTAGATGCCGTCATCGTGGCCAGAACCATTCTGCGTAGTGATGGGCCCACGCGAGACACCGGCCTGTTTGGCACAAGTCTCAGCGGGCTGGGAATCACTTTGACCGTTATCCAACGGCGCAGATAAAGCAGAAGAAGTTTCATTGATGGCTTGCCACCAGACAGAGGCCATAAACTCGTACCCATAGTCGTTCGGATGGATAGGGTCGTCGGAGAACATGGTCGCTTGATCCATAGCGGCGTTGAAGTCGGCGAGACCTAACCTTCCGTTCTGGATCTTGGGCACAACCTGGCGGAACTGGGCGCTCAGATTTTTGGCGCAGTCTGTAATAGCAGGGCTCGGAATCAGGGTTGACATGATAACAACGACGCCAGGTACCGCGTCAAAGATGCTTTGAACCAGAGACTGCATTCGAGCCCCGGCATTCGGCAAGTCAATATTGTAACTACAGTCGTTTGTACCGACGTTGAGCAGGACCAGGTTGGGCTTCATCCATTTTGCAGCGTTCCAGGCCTGTTGTACGCCACTGTATCCTCCGCTTTCCGTAATGACCCAGCCGGGATGTCCTTCGTGATCCTATACCCACAAATCAGCATGCTCGCGTTATAATGAGTAGTAGTAGGAGTGGCGATAAAAGAGGAGGAGGAGGGCATCTAATCCCAGGTCAAGAGCTACCCTGTCTTTCATCGTCCCATTCTGTAATGATCCCACCACTGTAGCCAGCATAAGTCAGTAATTCGTCATTCACGTGAGTTGGGGCCCTGAGTTCCTCACTGTTCACTTGCCAACCTTCCCAACGCAACTGCTCTCGTATCCACTTTCTATAGCCATTGCCGTCTGACGAATGTATGCCCTCCGTGATAGAGGCGCCTAGGGGCATGACCCTAAGCCAGAAATCCTTGGCGGCTCTGCGACTGAGGTCGACTCCGTCGCTGCCAGTCGCGCCGCTGTTGTAGGTCAATGAAGACTTTATGCCTTCAGACAGCGGAAAAGAGGCGTTCCAGGTCTTGGCGAGACCAACATCTGGTCCGAAACCGGTCGCGGTATCCTTCCATGGCGATATGACATCTTGTACGCCGACCTGAGTGGATAGAACAGAGACGGATTGAAAAGCCAAGAGCACCGCGCACACACGTAGTTTGGGCGCCATAGATGGGACCTATTGCAGAAATACGAGATTCGGGGTGTATCGTCGAAGATTTCCTCGCGCTATCGCGTCCAGACGCTGATCTTTTGTATTGTCTCGTTGACGGATCATTGCGTATTTCATCAGGCCATGCGTATTCCTTTGTAAATAGCACTTGACTTAAATCGGAAACTGTCTACAACTTACTAAAAGTATAGTGCAGGCGTGCAAGGGATGTGGATACGCAGACGCCGTGCTTACATAGAATCTAAGTGTTGTTATGGATGCTGATCCCATGTTTGCAGTTTGCACCTATGCCAAGCCTTTAGGCACCTACTTAAGAAGGGCAAGGGTGTATAGAAGGATCATGCTTATTGGGCCTAAATTCATCCTTAACTGGGCTTACATTTATGCTAAAAAGCTACCGCGGGATCCGCTGTAAGAGATCCCAATACAATTAGCTCTTGTTCGACTTGTTACAACTCAACAGTAGTTACAATAACAGGCCTGTAATGTAACCCAATCTGAGTGAACAATAAACCAATTAAGCAATTGGAAAAGTCTTTTGACTTGCTTGTTGATACAAGAGGTTAACTTGAAATAGGCAATTTTAATGAAATATGTTACATTCAGACTTCATGTTGGTGTTTTTTCAAGCTAGCTAAATGTAGTTCAACTTGGTGGCTCTGTTCAAATCAAATGGCTGATTATAAATATTACAATCATATGTAAACGGCGTCGATAAGAGCTATGTTTCTAGCCATGATTGTTTCACAAAATCAAGAGCCCCGATCGCATGCAGCTCCCAACTTGTCTTTAGGTGATCGAAGGCATGATCTTCCCCACTGGCTATATCAAGTCTCACTGTAGTATCAGGCAGCTTCTTCTGGATTAGATCAACAAATTCCTGTGTAGTTCGCAAGTGTACAACGCTGTCGGCGCTCCCGTGCAATATCCAGCTACGAAGGTCTTTAGTAAAGCTCCATGATTGACTTGGCTTTGTCTACTTACATTTTCTTTGGCAATCTAGCACCAGCTCGTAAACGCTCTGTTGGAATAAAGTCCAGTCGATCCAGACCACAAGGATCAAATATTTTCGAGTAGTAGATTCCGTATTGTGACGCAGCTACCGCAAACGGTGTCCGTTCAAAGCCGGCCTTGGTCGCCACTGAGTATTTTGTCTTTTCAATCCAATCCAGAACAGAAGTTCTTGATGGCATTTCCTCTCGTGCCACGCGCATAATAGTCGGTTCGTCATCTCTGGGACCAGAAAACATAATTGGATCTTTTGGGTTCACAAACGGATATGATGTGGCTACGGCTGCTATGTGATCTGGGTGCGACATTGCCACTTGCATTGCGGCATAGCCTCCAGCTGAGCTACCGGTAATAAGCAGACGAGAACTATCCAGTAAGTGACCAGAAGATTGTATTTGTAACATTTTGGTAAAGTCATCGCTGCGACTCCACTGCCAGAAGTCTTCCAAGTCTTCCAAGACATCAGCGACGCCATTTTCGGACGGAAGAAGACGATAGTCTGGTGAAACAAGTATGGCCTTGTTTTCCAGTGCTAATTTGAGAGCCCATATAGGAAAGAAAGGGGCGAATAGAGAATGCGCGTTCACGAGAAACCCTCCGTGGAAATGGAAGATAGCAGGGTGAACGCCTGGCGCCAACCCTTTCGGGATTAAAATAGCTGCCATTATCTTGTGAGAGCCTACAGTCTTGAATCTGCTTTATGTCAAAAATAGTTTGAGACATCGATAGGTGTGACTTACGTCTCTTCAAGGACGGTGAAGTGTTCGAATATGGAATCGTCTTGCCACTGAGTTGCCATTGTGAGATACGTGTGTATTGTTGGAAAGGCACAGGATTTAAAAAGTAAGAGATAAAAAACTAATCGGATATTGTATTTTAGTTATTGACTATGGACAGCTGGTTTATCGTTGCTTTCTGATACTCAACTTTTATATAAACATGCTCACGGAAGACAGAATTCCGTCAAAGGGATCAGCGGTTACCAACACTTAGCAAACGGGTCTCCACTTTCCGTTCATTTTCCGTTACAAGGGCGCCTCTTGTTCCGCAATGCAAGAAAACAAATAATATAAAGGTAGTGTCTGATATTATATGTTTGTTCTACTCTTTTTGAATATTTTAAACAGGAAATATTTTAATTGAATGACTAATTGACTCTGAAACTCATCATGCATCTTTCTGCCCATACTTGGATGCGCCCAGAACCCCTTCGGCGCACCCTCGAGCGCATAAGTGAGCTGGGCTACACAAGCATCGAGCTTGCGGGAGAACCTTCTCTTTACCCTATCGAAGAAACTCGTCAGCTCTTGCGGGAATTCAATATCAAATGCTGGGGTACCGTCACCCTTCAACATGGAACCAGGGACCTTACTGCTGCCAATCCCGCACATCGCAGAGACACCATCCAATACATGAAGGATGTTGTCTCAATGGCCGCTGACCTAGGGGGCTCAATTACCACTATTGTCCCGGCTCGTGTTGGCAAGCTTGTTCCTTCATCAACACCGGAAAACGAATGGAAGTGGGCAGTTGAAGGACTGCGTGAAGTAGCCCAACTGGCAAAGGAAAAGGGCATTCAAATCGGAATTGAGCCGTTAAACAGATTTGAGACATACTTCCTTAATCGCGTGGACCAAGCACTCGCCCTCGCAGACGCTGTAGGGTATGACTGTGGTATTGCCTTTGACCCTTTCCACCTCGCGCTTGAAGAGAAAGACCTCTATGGAGCATTACAGAGAGCCAAGCATCGCATTGTTGATTTCCATGCTGCAGATCATAATCGTCTTGCTGCTGGTGACGGGCACTTTAATTGGGAAAAGATAATGGCTGGGCTTAAACAGGCAGGTTATACTGGCGCACTCGCGGTAGAGTGTATGCCGCCAATTGATCGCACGCCAATTGGAAATTTTGGTGCGACACAATTGGAAACTGAGGAGATTGAAGTGCCCAAGGGACAACTTCAATTCATTCTTGACCACGCGTCAGGAGTGTTGTCAGATGCATACTATACTGGGTTAATGCGGCGGTCGGCCGAGACACTGCGTCCTTTTTTGGGTTGAGTGCTGCTTGTTTGAGCTTTTTCTTTTCTTTTTGACTACGTCAATAAGCATTTTTGATATAATAGTGAAAATTTATTACCCTCGTTAAATTTCAAAGTTTATCAACTAAGGAGATATTAAGATCCTGCCACTAAGTGTACCAAGTTATCTATATAATGGACAGTGATACAAAACAATAATCAGGCAGGGTACTACGGAGATTGTGTTTTAATAGCCAGAGCATCCTTTAGTAAGCGTAAGCAGCAGTAGCAAGTGTGCTGGATCACCCAGTTCCCCGGCCTAGTGATATCGTTATAACGAAAGGTTCACGTCTTAGGCACCAAATCCAAACAAGACCCACTTTGCGACGGAACATGATGTCCCATCGCCTGCGCTTCTCCTGCCCAATATCACTTTTCAGTCGCGTACCAGTCAATTCGAGGCTTGTTTTACTGAAGATTGACTTGTGCCAGTATAGATACCAGCAATGTCGAATCCTGGCTCTCTCGGACTCCGGAGAAGCAAACAGCGGGCTGACGTGGCCTGCGATTTTTGTAGATACAGAAAGGTACACGCACCTCATTCCCTGGTCAATGCTCTATGAAAGTCTAAGAAGTATAGCTGGGCTGCGATAACGCAAGGCCCAAATGTAGACACTGCACAACGCATGGAAGAGAGTGCAAATATACAGCGCGAGTGACGAAAGAAAGGTATGTTGTAGCCCTTTGGCTTTGCAAGTCCAGCGGTTTTTGAACTACATGTGCTGATTTGACGTGGACCTTCAAATATACGGATCCGCCAATTAGAGGAGGAGAATGAGAGACTACGTCAGGAGGCAGAAGCCTTACGGTCGCTTGGACAGAGGCAGATCGGAGAGGAGCAGACTTACGTGGACATGCCTAATTCGAAAGACCCTGTTCGCTCTGGCATACTCTCACCCAAAGAGTCAGACACTTCCACGCCATTGCTGCACAACCAAGATCGCAATAGTACCTCGAATAACTTTGACGCTGAGGATTCGAGAAAAGTAGACTTCAACAGGTCTCCTAGCGCCATATTTGATGAACAATATCCGATTACGAAAGAGGCAACCGCAGCCAGCCAGCCAGATGTCTCCATAAAGACGCAACTATTAGCTGAGGCGGCCAGGCAGCGTAAGTTGGTCTTCATCGTACTCACGCCCGCCAGAATAGTGCCGCATTAACTCACCCTAGGTCAACTTGAGCCCATTAATCTCCGCTTAAACAAACTATCTTTTGCTGGCATCGACCCCTCTCTGGGCATGAGACTTCTCTCAGTCTTTTGGAACCGCCAACATGCCATCGGGTCCATCATCTATCGACCGTCTTTCATGCGCGACATGGCTTGTCACGGAACATACTTTTCTCCCCTACTTTTATACTCAATATTCTTTCATGCTTCTAAACATGTGCCTGAAGTAGGCGGCACATGTGATGATACTGACATCTGTCGTCGTGGCCATCAGTTTCGTCAAAAGGCCGAGGACTTATTGTTTGGTCGTGGAACGCAAACTTTGTGCAAGAGTAGCATTCCAACGATTCAAGCGCTGCTCCTCATGTCAGATACACTATTTTCATGGTGCGATGAGAGGAGTCTTTCGTGGCACTACTTGGGTATTGCTACGAATATGATGATCGACCTAGGCATTCATTCCGAGACCCAGACACTTTCTTTAAAAAAGTCGCTTTCGCCAGAAGACATAGAGATACGACGTAGGGTATTCTGGTCCGCCTTTGGTATGGCTTTCCCATCTCCTCGTGCAGACTTCATCTGCTAAATAATCCCAGTCTTGGACAAGGTTCAATCCATCTACCAAGGGCGCCCAGCTCGTCTCCGTGACATGGACTGCAATGTCCCTATGCTATTCCTAGACGAGTACGAAGAACTCGAGCTTTCGAGTAGCGTAGGCTACTCTGAAGTTGCTCGAACACTTGATTTACCAATGCACAGCGGGTCAACATTTGTGCAGCTCTGTAGGCTGAGCACCATCGCTGATCGCATCCTTGCCAGTTTGTACACAGAAGAGAGTCTGCGTAGAGACCACGACGAGCTATATGAAATGTCTCTCGCTTTGAATGCTCAACTAATCCAATGGCGGGATACAACCCCTGAGCATTTGAAGATGCACTTTGATGATGAGACTACGGCTGATACAATGGGTCTTCCACATACTCTATCTTTAGTGTTAGTACCTGCTTAAACGACCTGCGATTCATTTTTATGACTGACTTTCATAAGGTCAATGTTTTACGCGTTGGTCATCTTACTTCACCGTCCCTTCGTCTCCGAAGGCCACCTCTCTTCCACAACTCGCTCACCTACCTATCACGCCTCTTCCCTCTGCGAAAACGCCGCCTCACGTATTGATACGGTGCTTCGCCGTTACAAGAAATTCTGGTGCATAAAATCGCCGCCGTACTTTCTATCGTACGCAACCTACGTGAGCGCAACGATTCATGCGCGCATAGCGGCAGAAAAGCCTCCTGCCTCAGAAGCGCATAATCGTCTCCAGAACTGTCTGGAGATACTATCCGAACATCAAAGAATTTGCCACGCACCAAAACGCTCAATGGCCATCTTGGTCAAGTTGATACGGCGTCTAAACATAAATGTTGGAGGTGTATTTACTGGTACCCGCGACAATGACGGCCAACTGTCTTCACAATACGACAGTGGAGCGTTGGGTATGTATTCTGGATGCTATTTGACAAGAGATGCTCCTAAAGCTGCTTCAAAGTCACTTCAGTCTCAAAACGGCGATAATGTCGTGAAAATGGCGGCGACAGACTCAGCGACAACTACGACCTCTCATCCCGATACCGGTATGACATTCAGCAACGACGGCTCGTGCGAGCAGGCCAATCCTGCGCCCTTGTCTACTGACAATGGAATTGATAGCCTGTTTACGGATATGAACTTTGACTTCGATCCACTTTTCGGCTTCGACATGGACCAAGCAGATTTTCTGCAAGATGTTTCTTTCTAGCCATTCAGTGTAGTAAAATGACATCCACAGTACTGCTCCAATGATTGAGTGTAGCTGAAAGTGCGACGACTGTAAAACTTTCTTTTATCGCACTCTACTTTACAGATACTGGTGACCACGTAGTCGCAATAAATAGCTTGTCTAGATCATAAGGCCCGAATTAGTCAAAATGTTTGTAAGACCATGGATATCTCAGGGGTCTTATAGGTTTTGGCCTTGTGCCGACTTAACTTTGTTGCAATAAAACTCGGAAGCTTGTAGTTATTATAATACAACAAAACAATCATTGTTCTAGTATATTGACAATGGCTAGCTGCATCCCACCCCTTGCTACATAAGCCCGTAGCTTAATGCAAGAAGGCTGTGAATAGCATAGCCACCTCCCTACTCAACGTACATTCTAGCGATGTGTTAAACTTTAAGCATACATGTTAACTCTGCTGCCTAAACTAACATGAATATGCACTAATAGTATAGAGGTAAACAAATATGTGCAGAGTTCCATCGACTTGCGTATGGTCTGCTTAATGACGTAGCATTGTGGCTATGTACTTTAGGTGCTCTTGCTCTTGATTAGCAATACAACATAGCCCACAATTGCTATCAAGTAAGAATTTGCATAAATACTCCTGTTTTCCAACTCAAATATTGCTATTAAATGCAACAGTTCGTTTTTATTTCGTCTAGGGACCTTGCAGTACTCAGTGTAGTCTGAATCTTCACAACTTCTTCTCTTTCAATAACCTCCTCCTTCACTATGGCTACTCTTTGGATCTTGCTGCTGGGGATTGCCGCCAACGCAGGCGCAAGTCTTGCTTCCATACCTCAAGCTGCTGTTTATCGTGGACCCGCGGCTTGCAAAGGCTGCCCTGAGGCTGTTGCGCAGCTTTTGAGCACTTCACCATCAGCATTCAACGTCACATTTGTTGGTCCACAAGAGGCTGTCAACATCAACAGTCAAGTGTTGGCTCTGATGGACGTTTACGCCCAACCCGGGGGTGGAGGTAATTAAAGATGGACATTTATAGGTGAATGATATTAACATGTTGCAGAAGTGGAAGACGCATGGAAAGAGGTTCAACAATACGCCAAACCCATCCAAGATTTTGTCTCCAACGGTGGGCGATATATGGGTTTCTGCGTGGGCGCATATCTTGCCGGCAGAAGCCCTGGGTTTAGCCTGGTGCCTCAGGGAGATGATGTTGATGAAGAAATTGCTCGACCTGGAGCGCAAGTTAAGACAACAGACGACACCATCATTAACGTCGACTGGACTTTCTCAACTGGAGATGCGGCGGGTAAAACGCAGCAGAAGCGTTGGTTGTACTTTCAGGACGGCGCAGTGATGACGATTACCGAGTCTCTAACTTCAAAAGTCCTCGCAAGATACTCGAGTAATAACGATATTGCGGCATCACTAACAGCTTACGGAAGTGGCTGGGTTGGCCTAGTCGGTCCGCATCCCGAAGCGACCCAGGATTGGTGTAAGTGCGGTCGGTATGGAGATGGTTTGAGCAAGATGTTAACATATCTATGGTAGATGATGACGAAGGTTTGAAAAACCCAGAGGGACTAAAATTCGATATCGGCCACGACTTTGTTGAGACCACATTCAAAGGACTTTGAAGAGGTTGTTTCAACGCACTACACTATTCCAACACTGAAAGAAGAGCAGCACTAGCTTAATTCTTCTGTACGGCAACCCACGTATTCTCCGATACAACCAGTCGATTGACTGAATAGTCAACAAGTATAGAACATACAATTTGCAATGTAAAAATGCTGCAAAAAGAACTAAGCAATGATACTTTTTGTGTATCCTTCTGAGGCGGTTATTATATTGGCTGGTTCTCCATCACATAGGTAGCTTAAACTTTTGTCTCTCTGAACTACATTCCTCTTTCCAAAAATTGCTTCCTCTTCTTCGAAATGGATCAAAACTAGCGAGGCAGGCTAGATAAAAAATGGGCTAAGAATCTACTTTATACTTACCTAGGTACCTAATAACTCAGTTAGGTACCTATCAAATATACTCGCCCTCTTATCCTACTAGCATTAGCAAGTTCGACTTCCAACCTAGCTTATAACACTTTGACTACATACAGCCTCTTACCTAATCGATTGCGCAAAGGATCCGTAGCTAAGCGGATGCGCATAACCTGTGAAATTGTCTGTGCTGCTTAAACCCGATGGGAGCTGAATAGTAAATCTGAATGCCGACGGCCCCATCTCATTCTCTACAACATTGTGGATTGAATTGAATAGTACAGGCCCGCCGCCAGGGTAACAACCTTACAGATACACAGCCCTTGACCGGATGCGTTGTTGGCTGTCGAGAACGATGTTGTGCTAGCCGGAGCCGTGCCATCAAGGTGGCTGAGGGCATTGTCACGGCCGAAGGACAAGTCGCTTTCGTCACTGGTGGACGTACAGAAAGTGTAGGAACCGGTCGTGGGGGCGCGGAAGAGACCCTCGTAAACCAGAGTGAAGTTGTTGGCGTCCACCGTCACGCCACCGTTGGTGCTGCGAGTCCCACCAATGTAGTATGGCTCATTTGGATCAGCGTAGGGGTAGATCACAGGCAAGCCGCTTGGATGCACGTTGTCCGGGTCGAGGGTGACATTGATAAGGGAGGAGTCTAGGGGCTTGAGACACTCGGTAATATAGTAGGGAGGAGAGAGAATGCCAGTACCCCAGATGTAAGCGAACTCGCTGGCCCTCATAGTTGGCAATGACAGTGCTGGTCGTCGTAGTAGGCGTGATGAACGTCTGCGCAGCCGTTGTAGGGGAGTTCACATATACCGTGCTCGTCAGTCCGACGTGGTGCTGGACAGGGACGTCGACAAGATGGCAACGCTTACTGTCGTTTCCATCATCGAAGTTGAGGTTGCGACGGGGAGTACGACGAATTGCGTAGTCATAATCGTGATGTAAGCGTAGGCCGAAGAGTAGTCCCCTCGTGGCTGGGCCGGTTGGAGGTGCTTGGAACAAGGCTGAAGTCGATGACGAAGAAAGAGATGATGTACGGGACTTGGTAGGCTTACAACTGCCCCGATTTTCGTTCCTTCGCGCATGGGCGAGGTTGCAGAGGAACTGTCAGTTAGTACGGTTGTCGTTGTGGCCTTGACGGCAGTGGGTGGGTAGACTGTCTCCGTCTGCGTGAGACACCTGCGACGGAACTATCATAGTCTGTACAGCGGTGGAGCCATAAGTTGTAGACGAGACTATGATATCAGGATACGAGACTGAAACTATATCGTGGCGAAGGCGACGTCGATGGTTAGTGTTATTAGATGGGAGATCTATATTAGTATATAGTTATGGAGCGTTTAACTCACACTCACACTAGCTCACCTGGCGACTTCAACGCTGTCATAGACATGCTGCAGTAAGCAGAATAACCTCTCCCGATAAATCATCCCAGGTGAGCTATATGCCTAAAGAACCTTACCACAGTTCTCTGTCCCAGGAGCTTAGTGAAGGTGGCGATAGACGATCTCAACACGGCCGCCTAGTTTGTAATATTTGCTACAAGAGCCGTCTCTGGTAATTTCCTCAACAAACCTATCTATTTGATCAACTTCAGCCAGATACCCACACAGCAGTTCTCAAGAATAGCGTAGAACAACATCGATATTGCAGTCGAAACTCATGTAAAGTGCAAAAGCTGACTGCTAAATGCCACTGGCGCTCCATTATGCTATTGATGCAATGCAATCTCAGAAATGCTGTGAAATACTCCAAGCAGACTTTTGGATTGTGTCCAAAGGTGACTCTAGACCAAGCATGATATCTTGCGGATGCGAGCAGAACGCTACTGGAGTTGGTAAAGTGCGAAGAGGCTACGAGTATCGAGGAACTCTCTGCCACCGAGAGTATCCTGGATGAAGCCGTAGAAAAAAAAGGCAAGCAGACAGCACGGTCGTCGGTTGGCGATGAGCGTCAGTCCAGACTTGAGATACTACTCCGCTACATGTCATCTTTGGCATCGAGATTCAAGCGGAGCATGTAATTACCTGAAAGAGAGACGTCGATGGAAGTTTCCAGAGAGGTCCTATGCTCATCAGGATTTCCTATCGGCGGCCGAGTCATTGCAGCGGTCTCAGCGGCCGATGTTCTCTGCCCAGACGATACCGAGATACGTACGAACAGGACGGCCGACAAACCTGTTCGTCTGCTGGAACTTGGACGTGGCGTCATCGCAGGGTAACATTCATTGTAAAAAAAGGAAAGGTTTTTCGTATTACAGGTTGTAACAAACCAAGGGGTTGGCCCGCTTATTATTAAGTTATACAATAACTGAGTATAAAGTATTAGAATAATGACAATAAGCACATTGTACCTGATCGAATAATTACCCCTCTTCTTTATAATTATTAAATATCCAGTCCTTAGAACAGTGTTAAGATTACTTTCGAAAACCAAAGCCAAGACCCGAAATTCTCAGCGTGTTTAATTATATTATATTTCCATCACATTCTGCTAACATGTCTAACTCTGCACTGGACGTTGACGCCTTGGTCGTAGGGTGCGGCTTTGGTGGAATTGACGCTGCATATAGGCTTGTGAAGCGAGGCCTTTCGGTGCGATGTATCGATATGGCGGGAAACGTTGGTGGTACGTGGTACTGGAACAAGTATCCCGGTGCCATGAGCGACACAGAAAGTTATCTTTATCGATACTCGTGGGACAAGGAAGACCTGCAATCCTATGAATGGACCCATCGATACCTATCCCAGCCAGAAATTCTGGCTTATTTGGGACATATCGCTGACAAGCATCAGCTGCGGTCCCTCATGAATTTTGGCGTTGAGATGAAGTCGGCCAGATGGGACGACAAAGTTCACAGATGGATCGTTATTTGCTCAAATGATCAGATTTTCAAGGCGCGGTATCTTATCAACTGCCTCGGGGTGCTATCTCAGCCACATTATCCAGATTTTCATGACATATGCTCATTTTCCGGTCCAATTGTCCACACATCAAGGTGGCCTGATGATCTGGACTTACAAGGCAAAAAGGTTGGAATTGTCGGTAACGGTTCGACCGGGGTGCAGATCATGACGGCGATCGCACCACTGGTTGAGAAAATGATATCCTTTCAACGCCACCCTCAATACTCCGTACCCAGCGGCCAGAGACCAGTATCAAGCACTCAGCGAGCAAATATTAACAGAGATTACGAAAGTATTTGGAACCGCGTATGGAACTCAAATATGGGCCTTGGCATCAATGAATCCAATCGGAAGACCATGGACATTGACGGGGCGGAGAGAAATGCTGCCTTCCAAGAAGCTTGGGACGCTGGTAACGGGTTTCAATTCATGTTTGGTGCGTTTGGAGACTTGGCAATCGACAAAATAGCCAACGAAGAAGCGTGCAAGTTCTTGCGTCACAAGATTGAACAAATCGTAACCGATCCACACAAGGCCGGCATTCTCAAGCCGAAAGAGCCATACGCCCGGCGTCCCCTATGTGATTCGGGCTACTACCAGATTTTCAATCGTTCCAATGTTGACGTTGTTGATTTGCTAGCCAACCCCATCAGAAAGATTATCCCATCTGGCGTGGAACTGTCGGACGGAACGAAACACGATCTGGATATCCTGATATTCGCTACGGGGTTTGACGCAATCGATGGGAACTATAAACGGATCCAGATCACAGGGCGTCACGGAATAGCCCTGAGCCAGCACTGGGTAGATGGTCCAACAGCGTATGCAGCCGTGTCATGCGCTGGGTTTCCGAACATGTTTCTCGTCTCTGGGCCCCAGGGCCCGTTTGCCAATTTCCCTCCAGTAATTGAGTCAGAACTGGATCTAGTTATGGCGTGCGTGGAAGCCGCTGAATCTGTTGCTGATCATCATTCAGATGGCTTAGGGAGAGCAGCTCGTGCGATCGAAGCGTTGCCTGGAGCTGAGGCGACGTGGTCAGCGTTGTGCACTGACGTAGCTAGGTCGACGCTGTTTTGGAACGTGCCAAGCTGGATTTTCGGTGCCAACATAGACAAAGAAAATCCGCGGGCAAAGTTTTATCTGGGAGGGCTGGCTTCGTACAGAGAGTATGTGAAGAATATTATCGCCAACAACATGGAAGGGTTTGTGACGACAGTGCTTGACGTCGCAAACGATGATGAGGTGAATTAGGTTGGGCTACCACTCTCAAGCACAAGCTGTTCCAGGTTCTGACGCATTGTAGCGGCAGCTTTTGAGCTCCGTGGAAGTTAGCAAAGTGTGCAGAGTGGCATAATTTAAATTCAGGCATAGACTAGGCGAATGATATGTGTAGTTCGACTCTTGATTTTGCAGTGGACGGTTGTATACACGAGTTAGTTACAGGGACGCCGACGCCAGGGTATAATCATTTTGATCGGCTTCGGACCTGGTCTTGTTAAGTTCGGACCTGGCCACCAAAGATCAGCTAAAAAGTGCTGTAAGGGTCGGAGTCCGTCCAATCCCGAGCCACTTTTCGGGCCCCGCTAGTCCTCTTCACAGGACCAGTACGGCTTTCCTCACCCTTTCACGCAAAGAGCTATTCATGATGACTGATAGGGTCCGACGCAACGGGCAACTTTCCGCCTGTGAGCCATGCCGCAAGTCCAAACTTCGATGCGATCACAGTCGACCAATATGCGGGAGGTGTGCGCGCCGCCGCCGGACAGAGCAACAATGCCACTACCACCCAGCTCCGACAGCGAAATTAGCCACACCTCAAAGCGATCGGGAGACGACCGATCAACCGGAGGTTCCTAGGTCTGTCGAAAGGGCTTCAAGTCCTTACGAGCTCATCAATATGAACCAGAACTTGATGTCCTTTGCTGATCCAAGCACTCCTCGCCCGCAACCCTCTTATACCGCCCTGACAAGGACTGGTGTAGCCCTGCCTCAGCCTTCTCCGCCTAATCAACAGACAATTTCCGAAGGAGCAAAATTATTGAACAATATTCTAGAACTTGTTACTGAAATTGGCGAGCCTTTCAAAAGCTTCTCGATGCCTGAGACAGAGCCATGCATTCATGGGCCTCTTGTCAAGGCAGTATGGACTGCAACAAACAACAGCATACAAGCTCTGTTAAATAATCGCTCGGCTTTGAATCTGGCATCGATATCCGAAGCCATATTCGATCGAACCTCATCGCCTCCAGTCTTTCCTCCCTCTGCAGCTTCTGGCGCATTTGAATCGGCACTTTCCGAACAGGCTTTGCGCTGGGAGATGATTGGTTTATACTGCGCCCAGATCGGAGTATACTTGGGCGAAGAAAAGGACCGCTCTTTCAGCTTGTCCGCCCATGAGTCATGGAAAACAGATCGCAAAACATTAATGCACAAGGCCTTCCAAGCTTGTATTCAATGCGAATCGTTTTGCGGCTCTATGGGAGCTATCAACGACCTTACTTTATGGTTCATCATGCTCACAGTTCTACTCGCCACATGGTGCTTTGGCGACGATTCGTACCATGCATTGCGGCTCGTGGGTAGCATGTCGTCAATCGTTTTTGCCTTGGGTTTCTACAAAGGAGTCCAAAATGATCCTTCTGTGCCATTCTATATGACCGAGATTCGGAAAAGGGCGCTCGCTTGCGCACATGACCTCGACAAAGTGTGTGCCAGTTTCACGTTGCGGTAAGATTTTAAACCTGAATTCAAATCACATACAACTTGACTGACAGTACACCGGTTGCAGGCCTGTTCATCTTAGTCGCCACTTTTGTGCAATCGAATTGCCCCTCGATATAGCAGACTCTGCCCTTATGGGTGCACCCGAAATGCTTCTCAAAGCTCGCCAAAACTTAGATGCCGATGGTTGGAGCAAAGATAGGGCCTTACTACCTGTTTCTGTTCAGAGAGCACGACTTTTGCTGTCTATAATTCGTGAAGAAGCTCTAGAGCTAAAACTTGGGCCTGCAACATCAAACCTTGAGGCGAAGGCTGGGTAAGAAATGCAACCAATACGAAATCAATCAATTTTAATGCTAGCTGCAGGCGTGTCTTACGAAAATCGAACTCTACCTGGCAGTCGGTTCCGTCACATTTGAAGTGCGACACAGCGCAACAGTGGACAGGCCGAACTAGGGAATTCACGATACTACACTTCCTACGACTGAGTCATCTCTACACGGAGTTTCTTCTACATAACCTGCTTGCCAGTTCCAGCGAAATAAGTCGCGAGAGCGCATTGAAAACTGCACATGAGATTCTCAAAACTGTTCTCTTACCAACCCGGAAAAGGGATCTTCTACATAGTAACAGGGCGGATCATGAATGGGCTGTAAGTAGCTCTTGGGCTTGCAACAAAAAGCTTTAACCAGCTCAGGTTTAGGATACTTACATTTTCTGCAGCTAGTTTTTTATGCCATGCCCTGTGCTAGCGTTCTGGTCTTGGAGCTTCTTCGACAAAGTCAACATGCTGTGCAACAGTCAAGCATCGAGAGAAGCAGCGTCATTCAAGATATCAGTGTTTTGATAACATGTTGCGATTCTTGGGCCGAGTTTGGTCAAAGCAACTATCAAATTTGCAAGCAGGCTCAGTCGATTTTTTCCAAAAGTCTTGATTCAATCCTAAACCATACCGAACCTATCCACAGAGATAAGTCAGAAGGGCCGGCGACGCGTCAACACGAGCATCAAAACGAGCTCACAGAGTTTATAAGTCCAGAGATTCTTAATGTAGCTGCCCAAGATTCCGAGTGGCTGGTGTGGCTTGACTCGCTGGGCTTACAAGGAGACCTGTGGCTCGAGTCTAACATTCCAACTTCGGAAGTTCTGTGATATCGATGAGGATAATGCCAACAGCTGTTATGTAGCGCGCGCGACTATCACAAGCAATATTCAATGGAGTCAGACATCGTAATGTATCAGTAATGTCATAGTAATAAACGTATTGCGCGGGGTCGCTCGCTTGTAATTATAGAAGAAATCTACAACGTTACCAGCACCAAGCTTGGCAAATTAAAAGGTTATGAGTGAGCTACTGGAAGGACTATGTGTAATATAGACTGCTCATTTACGCAAAGCAGGGGGTATAAATTAGAGTACTCGATTAGCTCATCAAGTGGATGAAACGGACGTTGAAAACTTACATGAATATTGTAATAGGAAAAGCGGATGGGAAAGGCAATCACAGAATTAGCTGCAACTTGGTAGACTTAGAAGATCTACCTGGCTGCAGTTGTTACATTGGAATATGGGCCTTAAAAAAATTTTTATCATGATTTTGTCTATGTTAAAAAGGAAAAATAAATGCATGTATAGTCTCTTTGTGTATCTCTCGCCGGCTGTTGCTCGTTATATTGTCCCTGACAGTTCATATCCTAGTTCTCCACATTACCCAACATCTCATCAACTCAATGGTTATTTGTTCATTCTCTGATCTTTCATCATGGCGTTGAAATATCTATCCTGTGTAAAAGCGGGATGATGGTTATAGTATATGTCCCCTACTAATGGAGTTGGCAACGTTTCTTGCAGCGGATGGATTATGAGGATGAAGCTGTGCTTGCCTTTAATGAATGACCAGATGGCTGATTTAATGCTGTGTGGTGCCCTTCGCGGTGGCTGGCTAACTTGATTTGACAGCGTAGTTGAGGTTTCTGAATATATTGAAATAAAGTCTTTGGCATCGCTTGGGGAACCCTTGAGCTTTGCTTGCTCCCAGTTTGAAGGTAGTTGTGTTGAAGACATTGTCAAATTAATTATAGTTCAGTTCGAAGGACAGCTCTTGTGGTTGAAGTTTTGAACGATATTTCACAGTAAACTAGCGTTTTGGAAAAGTAGAGCATAGGCGCTCATTTATACTCAATGTAGAGGCTGCGCGGAATCATTCGTAATCATGAGGCCGTATATGTCGTATATGTCGTATATGTCGTATATGTTCGGTGTATCGGAGTAGATGCAGTCGGAGCTCGGAGTGGGGCGAAACTTTCCCTTTCCAGGTCTATAAATGCCCGACGCGCGTTATGATGCGTGTCCCTGCCTACGGACCCTACGTAACCTACGTAACCTACACCAAGCCAAACATCAGCCATTGAACAATGGCAGCTCACATGCATGCTTGTTATGGTAAATATGTAGTTTATAAATTGAGGGATTCAAGAGTCTGGAAGTATGCGTAGCAAATAAAGACAATAGGAGAGGCAGCTCACAATCAATAGACTAAAAAACACAACTAAGTAGAAAAAGAAATTTTCAATTCCTGCGCATACAAGAAGATATACCCGACCTGGCCTTGCCTACACAAAACACTAGATATGCAGTGTCTCTCTGTCCTAGTATACTACTTTAGTCCCGTTCGGGAGCACATACCCGACCATAATGAAGTCCCGTACAATAGCTGTCCCATTAGTCAGTAGCGCTGCTTGAGATGGCGTGCATGTTTCCAAAACATCCCACGTATAGCACAGCGGTTTCGGCGGTTGCGGTACTATATTTTTAATGCAGAAGCTGCTGCTAGGCCCTGTGGTAGAGTATTTGGCCTCGGTGAGAGTTTGTCCCGTCGCGATGTCGGCGCCAGCCATAGCGCGTGAGAAGATACGGTAGGCCGTCTCAGGCTGGTAGTATGGGACTAGAAGGAAGAGAATGCATTAGCCAGTGCAAAAATCTTAGGTGGAAGAGTCAAAGAAAAGAGAGATTAAAGCATACCCTGGTGGCCTGCATCAAAAACCCGTGAAAACGACAGATTGCCGTGCTGACGCACCACACCGCCTACGTAGCTGTCATTGGTGCTAATACTGGCATACCCGGCGGCGCGGAAACTCGCAGAAGAAGATGATTGGATAGCCAAGCTAATTTGTTCACCACCGAGCCCTGCAAGAGAAGAGATTCTGTTAGCGTAATGCTTCTTTACAGTGAATAGTTCTGAATAGAAATAGACGGACAGTTGCACTGATAGTCCCTGTCACCATAAACAAGCGCGACCCTAACACCGCTATTAAGCAGATCTCCAAGGACCTTGAGATTACTCCCTCGGATGAAGTCGCCTGTCTCTACAAATGCCTGGGCCACAGCGGTCGAGAGGCCTGTGAAATTAAGCGGCACGCCTAACGCGAGCTGCACCTCGCGCGAGTTCAGATAACCTGCGGCGAACTTTGGCGGGAACGAGTCTGGCGCTAACTGAGTGAAGTCAAACAAGTCATGCTGGCGCCAGTTAGCAATTTGCGTTCCTTAGAGCGTGCGAGCTTTTTTGATTATACATATTCTTACCCCTTTTGAGAGAAAGGGCTGCAAAGTCGGTCCAAAACAGAACTTATATGCAGTCTCACAAGCTTGGTTAGCTTTCTCATTACTTCCCCAGCCCTCTGGATCCAGCTCCTCAGCCAGCTTTCGACAAGTGTTGGTCAGGTTGAGACAATGAGGCACAGCGGCCAGAGCGTTCTGGTATTCGGTATGGTTAATAGCTTGCAGCCCGTAGGTATTTTTATATGCAAACACTGGGTATAGAGGTGTCTGAATGCTATTATCTATACAAGCGTTGACCAAACCCACAACATCGATGTGTAGTGGAATAGCAGCTGTCGTAGCTTTCTCGGTAGCAATAAAATCATTCTGAGAGGCAATATAGCCAGCCAAAGTGGGAACATAGTGGCCGCCATATGACTCTCCCCAAAGGCTCAGACTGTTCTTCTTCGGCTTATATTCAGGGAACCTGTCGCTCTGTGTTAGATGGATATTACTTCACAGTTGAGAAACGGGATTCTCACTCTTGCATCCAAGTCTGCAGAAAGTACCAGCTCGCTCGCGCAGCAATCAAGCTTGTATTGGCTGTAGACGCAACGTTCTGGGACGCAAATGTCCCTGGAACGGCGGTTAGTGTGTCTTGTGAGAAATCCGCAGTAGAGAGATTCTTTGGTGTAACAGTGAATGGTGAATGCGGCTCGTTAATAGTACCGTTGATAAGCGAGTCATATGAGAAGCCAACCTGGATCGGTTGATCCAGATAGAGCATATTGGCGTCATTATTCCACGACCACTGGTTCAGCATTGTCCCCTTCGAGTCCGAAAGGACAGAGCATGGACCGTTTTCACCCAAAGCTGCTGCAACTGACGGTGAACCTGGACCACCCTGCAGCCATAGGGAGAGGGGCGCATTTTCAGGGTGGCTGCTGCGCGCCTCAAAAAACCAGAAGAAAGAGTGGACAGGATAGTTTTGGCCCGGAATAAGATTGGGAGGAAGGTTTACATATCCACTAAATCCTTTGACGTCTGGAGTTGTTTCGCAGATCTGTGTCTATTTAAGCTCTGATGTTAGCAGCGCTAGATGGAGAAGTTTTGAGATACAGAAGCTTGCCTGCTTATAAGAGATGGACACGCCAGGAAATAAGCTACTTGGTATGGTTGTCAAGCCCTCAGGAGTTGGAGGAAGCGATATAGCTGACGCAAACGGCCATAGAAGAAACAGCCCAAGGCCGGATGTTATATCAAGATACATAGTATGCTAGACAGCTCGGATATGCCAGAGAAATAAGTAATAAGGTACAAAGATCCAAGTGAGCTGAGCATCGGAAATATCGAGAGGAGAGAGTTATCTTATAAAGAAAGCTTGCAACAGGGATTATCTGTTTTGAAGAAGGCTGTCCAAGCAGTTTCTGTAACAATCTTGGATAGGGGGCGGCCATGTGGGCAAACTTCAGGGCGAAGGAAGCGGCTATGCAGCTTATTCCTTGCTCTCAGTGAAACTTGTAAGGTTGACATGTAACACATTGTTTCTTGTTTTTGCTTCTTTGGCCTATTTTGTCTATTGTTGGCAGAAGGAAACAAGCACCAATTATCTTCTTAATTGACTAGAAATACTCATAAGAAGTACTTCTTTTACACTCAATGAGGCTTATTCGATATTGATATAGACTCATTAACTGTTGATATAATCTAAGATACAAAATGGACTTGTTATAGATCTCGAGGAAGTGCTGTTGCAATCCAAGATTTGGCTAATAATAGTACCAACTTGGCCTCATTATTGACTTTCTCCTGATATGGTAAGCCGCTTCCGAGATTAGCTTAAGTTTGATACTTAGCATGAAGTAACCCTTGTTTGACTGCCTTACAGTTATCAACCATCTCGGACTCGCCCCACTTTCTCACAAGATCTGCACTCTCCAATGTAGCTAAAGCAGACATAGCGCTTACTGGCCTTGAAGGATCTGTAAAACTAAACGATAGAATGATTCCTTCAGCATGGGGCTTTTGCAATTAAAAGTCTTGCCCAGCCCTCTGCATAGCCTCGTTGACGACGCTTAATGCCAAAAAAATCTTATACAGTGCTTCGGATCCGCCCCACTTGTTTGATCGGCTCTGTCTCTTTATCCAGCCATCGTGATGTCTAGAAAGGGATCACAGAAAGTCAGAACAGGATGTTTTACATGCAAGTATGTCTGATCGCCTATATGCTTGCGAATGAAGACTGTTACACAAGTCATTGACTAATGGCTTATACAAGGATACGAAAGGTGAAGTGCGATGAAACAAAGCCTCATTGTCTAAGATGCACGAGTACTCGGAGAGATTGCGACGGCTATCCACCCGAAGCGTACCGAGCCTGCTCATGGGAAGAGCTTCTAAGTTCAAGAGCCATTATCCCTACCCCGAGAAACGGTCGCAGCAATCGAGAAGGTAGAGCCTTTGACTTTTTTCTGCACGTGGCTGCTCCGAGCCTATCAAATTACCCTGATAAGGAATTCTGGACACGCCTCGTTCCAATGGTTTGCCAGCAAGAGCCCGCCGTTCACCATGCAGCGATTGCCATTAGTTCTATCTATGGACAGCTCAAGAATGGTCAGTTGGACGCCCTTGACTACCATGGCAGTCAATTCGCCCTGAGCCATTACAACCAGGCCTTGTCATACCTCACTAGCAAGTCAAGCAATGAGTTCACGACGTTGTTCTTGTGTATTCTCTTCGTATGCGTAGAGATCCTGCGGAAAAATGCACCTGCCGCTATCGAACATTGCCGACATGCCATATCAATCTTGAACAACGCAGCCGTGACACCCTGGGCTCGTGAGAAGCTCACGCCTATGCTTGTCCGACTGAGCATATTCCCCTTCTTTTTTGGTCAAACCCTCGCTACGTTTCCTTCACTAAGTCCTCTAGTGACTGGCACTACAGCTCCATATACCACACTTGAAGAAAGTCTTTTTGCTTTAGACCTCCTCCAGGCACGGTCCGTCCGGTTCATTCGCTCCAGCGACACGTACAGACGAGGAATCATGTTCAGCATAAATTTTCCCGAGGATCTCTATAAGGAACAGTTCGAAATACTTGCTGCGCTAAATCAGTGGCTTCGTGACTTCTCTGTTTTTGGAGAAACGTACTCGCCTACATGCCACGACACTAAAGCCGCGTATTTGGGTACACTCATGAAAGGCCTTGTCTCCAAGATATGGGTGGGATGCGCCCTTGACAAAGCAGAAATGGGTTATGATAACCAACTGTTATCCTTCAAGGCAGTCGTGGATACTGCAGAAGAAATTATCTCATTACTCCCTTTTGTGAAAAACCTGAATTCAAAGGCTAAGTTTACATTCGGGATGGGATACATGCCTCTCTTGTACCTAGTGGTGATCAAATGCCGAGATTTGGCTATTCGATGCAAGGCCTTCCATGCCATGATTATTCTCGCAACTTGCCAAGAGAATCTATGGGATCTCTCGGCTATATCTGCGACTGGTCGACGCGTAATAGAACTGGAGCATAATATCAGCCTTGAGATGTTCGATAAAGGAGAGCTTCCCAATGCTCTTGCATTTATTCCGCCTGATGATATGCGGATCCGTGATTCGATTATCACTAAACCGACGGAGACGCAAGTTGATGCAATTGGGGAGAGTCTATTATACATCCGGGTTTCTTTCTTATATATGCGATTAGAAAAGTTCCATTTTGTTGATGAATGGCTTGCGATTGACCCAAGGCTCAGATCCTCGGTCTAGTCTAATATACACTTGCTCATCTTTTTTTCGAGAGGAGTTATCGGGCATACCATTTTTAACATCTAGTATTCTAACTATAGTAGAGGCAGCTGCTGGGCTCTACAGTAGTTGGTCTCGGTGAGAATCTATCATGTCGCGAAATTAGCGCTAGCTATGGCGCAGAATATACCTGGTGTATAGAGTCAAAGAAACAAACCCACCCTGGAGCTCTGTGTTAACAGTGTGAGAAAAGAACATGAATCAACAGTCTCTGCTTGCTCATATCAGCTTCTGGGCTGCTAAAATAGAGCAACAATATTGTAATTTTAGATAAATTGCTTGAAGCAAGGCTGAATTATACACTTCATAATTTCTTTTTTGCTCTCATTCTTTTTTGCTCTCTTCTACCACCTTAACACAACGTTAGACTTTTCTGCGAACAACATCTGCCGCTCTAAACTCCTCACAGGTGAAACATATTATTGCGCAGTCGATGCTATTGGAGTTTTCATTGGTAGTATCTTCAGATAAATATATTCTGATCTTCGAATGTGTATTATAGAGGTTCAAATCCCAAAATGAAAATGATTCACATAGAAGCAAAATGTTGACTTTATATCTCTAAAATATTATATCTCGTGTGCCAGATCTCATTATTTGTAAATAATAGTTGTTAAAGTCCCGAATTAAAATTATGATGGTCCTAGTAGTGTCCAAGTCGTATGGCCTCTTCTGAAATGAATTGCGACACTAAGCAATACATGCATATATACGCACATGTACATATGATGTCTAGTTTTTCCTATGGATGGAATTAGCCATGCTATCACAGTCTCAAATGGGAGCAATAGGCAACTTACTGATAGACAGTACCATCCTGGTAGATGGAACATCCATTGAAACTGGTTCCAATGCCGCACTCCATAGTACCTGACCCTGCCCATGTGTCCTGAGAAGCAATGCAATATATCGAGTCGCCATTTCCTCCACAAGGTGGGAAATAGTTCATTCCAAATGTCTTGCATCCAGTCGTTCTATCGCAAAATGCGGCGCAGATGGCTGCCCTTTCACCATGCGTGGTGCCGCTGGGGATATTCTGTGAATATTGATCGAGATAATCGCTACAATGACAGTATTAGTCTCGGATTTCTTTTACTCCATGCCGATTTATGTAAAATAAACACGTACGCTTCCAACACATAGGCGCATCCATCTTGTGGGCCGAATACAAGGCTGTATGCAACATCTGTTGTGACTGTAGTAGTGGCAGCGGGTACTGTGACGGTCGTAGTGGGCGTCGTAGGCACAGTTGTGGTAATGGCCACATCGACTGGCGAGAAATACGTGACTGAGCTTGTCGCCGTGGCAGCTGTAGGAACCTCTGTAACAAAGACGGTCGATAGTGTAGAAGTGGAATCAAGACTGGTAGTATCTGTTTCTACACCTTGCACGGTGGTAACATAAGCGATAGCAGTAGTAATCGTCTGCATCAGTAGTATTAGAACAAAGCTTTAGCTTTTAAGCTAGCGACGGAACTTACGGATGCAGTGCGAATGGTGGTAGTAGACACAGCACTCTTTGTCGTGGTGCCAATTACATCCACAGTCTTGGTGATTCCGACGGTCTTGAACGATGTATGGGTGCACCTGGCTGTGGTTGTAACGGTGTGTGTGGATGGATGCACTTCTATACACTACGTAGTGTTAGCAGATACATTCCGATAGTACGTTCGTCGAAGAATACATACTGAACATGCGGTCTTCAACGTGTTTCTTTCACAAGCCGCCAGTCTTGGCAGCAGAGCATCGCGGAAATCATGGCGCTTTCTTAGACCAGTATCAATGGTCGTGTAGGCCGTGACTGTTCCCGACGAGATTGTTGCCGTTGTGGCCTGGACGGTAACGCTCGTGGTGATGGTCGCAGTCGTCGTCGTTGTTGGAAGTGTCGCGACGGTTACGGTGCTGTACGCTGTGAATTAGTGATTACGCCCGTAAATCCACTTGCAGTGAACTTACACCGTGTCAGTCCCAGTAGTCTGGTAGTCTGTTGACGTAGAAGTGTAGTCGGTAACAACCTTCGTTTGAGTGTAGACTGTGTCGATCTCTGTATTGGTGTAAACGGTTTGAGTCTGCATTAAAACGCATCACATTAGAAATTAAAATTCTTGGTAACATGGACGACAGCTTACCGAGGTCCCAGTTGTAGACGTGGCGGTCACTGTGGCCGTGTAGACGTACGATGTTGCGGTCGACGTGTAAACTGTAGATGTGAAAATGCTGGTAGTGGATGTAGCTGTCTTGTCGGTTTTGGGAACGGTCACAACAGCAGTTGTTTGGATGTCAACTGTTCGAGTGACGGTCGTAGGAGGTAAAGGATCTTGCTTTAGTTAGCCTAAGAACTCAATTGTGTCCAACTATCCGCTCACAATGACGAGAACAATATTCTTCTGCCGGTGGGTAATTTTTGAGAGGCAGTAGCTCTGCATATGGAAAATGCTGGCAAACGCGATCAACTGCCAGTGCAAACTGGGCTTGAAGGAGGGACAGCGCAAGCAAATTTTTAATCAACGCCATCGTAAATTCTGATTGTATTCCAGCCGAGAAAATGGAGAGGACAACAGCAGCACAATCAGCGAGTATATATTGTGTCAGGCAAATCATCTAGCCTATGTCGATCCTCTCGCCCCCTCGAAATCCAATCTTTTCAACATATACTATATCAAGATCAAGTAAAGCTCCTTGCATCTTCTAATGTGTTCTAAGAATAGTGCAGTTGTGCCGTCTGTTTACTACGCAAATCGCTCCGATCTAAATGAGAAAAAGGCATTGCATGCTACCCCTTAGCCTGAGCCTAGGTCATACTATGTAGCACTATACACTGCAGATCTGGCCTAGACTTCAGCCGCAGAGCTAGGCTATTACTTTTTCAGCTTGGAGGCCTGCTTCATTAGACGCCGCCTCCGAGTGGCGGCTCATTGCCTTGACTATTTGAATCGGCAGGCAAATGGGAATATGAAGAACGAAAAGCATTAAACTTGAGTATTCGCAACCAAACAAAGAGGTCAACTTGGCCCAAACGACCCACATAGTTCGTGCTCTTAGATAGTTTTGCGTGTAAATATTTCCATTTGCAGTACCTCTTTCTAATTACCGCTTTAGCAGGATAGTCTAGCGCGTTAACTGCGGGAGTCCCTTGCTTAGACCCAGGAATAGGACGCTATTGTTTGCTAGTGCGCCACCCGCAGCTTAAGAGCCAGTGCCAGTCTGGAAACACGAAGCTTGAGACACACATCTAAGAACCATTGCCCAAGCCAAGTTGAATGAGAGCGCGAGGACTAGTAATTCATCCACCCATATTATTTCTTCTAATTATCCATGATCTGATCCCAACTTCAATTAACTTACTGAATTGACTCCACTATTTACACCCCGGTTGATTCGGCTGCGACGACTACTCCTGTCACCCTGTCATCAACATGGCCGACCAGCGATCTTCCATATAGTGTATGCGAGGCGTGAAGACATTATCATTCTGGAAGTTTGTAAAGATAACAAATGATTCCTGGTGGTGGTTAATAACGGCCCTTACTACGACTGTCCTGTTAATTATGTAAGAGTGCCAGCCGCGCTGTACTACCATTACTTTATATTAGTGATTAGACAAGCTAGAGTTAAAAAATGTACATTTTATCAAGCTGCCACCTATTTACAGAAAACAGCCCTTCGTGTCCATTCAAGTATTTTACAATAGTACGCCCTATAATTACAAATTCAGACCTCTAACCTACTAATCCTAACCACGAGCAGATATTTTAGGGTATCCAGGGCACTTAAAACTTTTTCAATGGTTTAATTTGAAGTAGAACTATCTAGCTGTATACAAAGAGAAAATCCACTTTGGGGGGTTGCTTCCTATGCATAGGGAATTGCTAGATAGACCATCCCATCTTTTACTATGCCTTCAATTGTTGACTCTCCGCGGTGATACCAGCGTCAATGAATCCTTTCAAGATCTGCTGGGCTGTCCCGTCCCATTTGGTCTCGCGGATCCAATCCTCAAGACTTTGGAGGTTTGGATTGATCCGCTTCATTTCTTCCAAATCACGGGTACCGAGTTTCATCAATATGCTCTCCTGAAAGCCTGGCCACCAGAGGCTGAAGTTCTGCCCCACTGTAATGCCATCGGGATACATTGATGACACAGGTGCGTTGGCGTAGGGCAAGGTGTCGACCCATTCCTTGACACTTATGGGCTCATAGCGCGCCTTGACACCTGCCACTCGGGACAGGGTCTCAGCAAGCTCTTGGCCATTCGCGAAATGGCTTGTTGCAAGCAAAGTTTTACCGGACCATTCCTCGCGATTTTGAAACATTTTGAGCGCAAAGGCGCCACAGTCTTTGAGCGTCATGAGGGGAAGGTAGCCGTCAGCCAAGGGAAGCCGGAAGACTCGCGTTCCATCTGCCGCGATGTGCGGCACATAAGGTCCGCCAATGAGATCTTCGTTGTATGGACCAGTAATCAAAACCGACCAGACGAGTTTCGAGTCAGGGTGTGCAGGCGAAGTCATACCATCCAAATAGGTGTGAACGCGGCCTTTGCCGTTAGTGTGGTGAGCTGCGTATTTGTGGTCGAAGTTTGTCAAACGGAGATAGTAGTCGATGCTACTGTAGATGTAATGACGGAGTGTCGGGATAGTGTTCGCGATCTCAAAAATTCGAACTCCAGCCCAGAGCTCATCTGGTTCGTTAACCGTGAAACCTTGAGACTGTTAAAAACTGCGCATTGCTTTCAAATTTAATGTGAATAAACCCTACCGTCAGTGTTGACAAAGACACCGTAGCAATCTTGCAGTGCTTTCTCGACGCAATCGAAATCCATGAAAGAACCTCTGAAAAACTCAACCTGGGGGTAATCCTTGAAAGTCTTCTGAACGACTTCTGAATCAGGGTTGCGTGATAGCACACGCACTTTGAAAGAGTCTCCGGCTTCAACAAGGGCTTTGACGACTGCAAAACCCTGTGCACCGGTTCCTCCAATGACGAGAATACGCTTTGAAGCCATTGTAAATATGTATGAAGGTTGTTCTTGTCGTGACTTTAGAAGTGCAGTTTCAGTGTTGATATATTCGACGCGTTGACTCGAATCAGAATCCAGATCGTATGACTAGGATTTGGCAACTTTGGGTTTGGAGCTTGAGTGTGTATATTTTTGTACTGAATGATGATGTATTATTCGAAGCTTTCAAGCAAGCCTACCGTAGTATATATATGCGAATCTTCCATAATGAAGGATGTTTGCTTCGTAATCGCCCAATGCTTATGAAGCATGTAGAGAAACAAAATGACATCTGTGGTTACTTGATTACACAAAAAGCAGACTTTAAAGCTGCTGAGGTGAGTCAATATGAGATGATGGTCCCAGCGCAATCAGTTCTGTAGCAGCCATAGCTTGGATTTGTAATTTGATGCTTGATATGAGTCTAGAACTCAACCATCTATTGTGGCAAACGTGGTCCCCAGCCTGCTCCCCTAATATACGACTTCTAGTCGCGGATTATCAATTTAAGCTATAGAAACGATGAGAGGTTAAGTGTATTTGCCAACTACTACTGCAAGTGCAGACTGGCGTGCGCATCGAATTAGGCAAGCAAGGCAAATTACCAGAGACTGGGTCTTTTTCCCTGGCGATTTTGATTCCGTTCATATCCTATCAGATTTTACTCGTTCTTCGGCGTTGTCGCCTGCGCTAGTCCGACGACACGCTAGTCCGACGACGCTAATCCGGCAACATGCTAATCCGTCAGCACGCTAGTCCGCAGGTGAGCTAATCCGCAGGTACATGCAAACTAGTCCGGGTGATATTCCAGATAAACTTTCTACCTGTAGCTATGGGTACAATCTGTCAGTTGCCGTGGCTATCAGTTATATACATTTCTTCAAAACTTGAAGCAGTCATTAGTCTAGCTAGTCTATATCTGGGTGGTTTTCTTCAACGCGGCATGGTGCAAAGTTTGTGGTAAAGCATAGTTTATTATTTGAGGAATTAGCAGATAATGGCATAAAAATGATTTCCATTTTAATGTGTCGAAGAGCGACGAAGTCGCTCATAATTTCCTTGTGCCATAGTAGGATACAAGTCTGTACAAGAGAACCAACAACCTAATCTCAATTCCAATAATTTCCAATCTCTCTCAAGTCTTCGATGAGCGCTGGGGGGTTATCCAGACCAGGGAAATGACCACCAAATTCGTGATCTAGCAAAACGTTAATCTAGCACTCACAGTGCTCATTTCAGGGGGGCACTTACTTTTGTACAAGACTAAGTTTCCTACCTTTTCCACCAACGCTTTTGGCCAGAATGCGATATTATACTGGAAAGCACTGAACAGAAGCGGAGCATCCGTTCGAGCTTTAGTGTATAAAGACTTAAACGCATTTGGATTTTGAAAGTAGATATATGTGGACGAGAGAAATGAGTGTGTGAGATAGTATAATGATACTGACCGGAGGATCTCGGTGCTGCTTAGAACTGAAGGGGGGCTACCTGCCGCTGGATCGGACCCTGATTGAACTGTCAGCATCGTCGCATTGAACATGGAGAAGAAGCTCGAAGGTAACTAACAAGAGATAAACTTTTCTCCTATCCATGCGAGCTGTCCCATTGGATTATCCTGCAATGCCAATCCAATAGTATTGGGCTTTATCACTGTTAAAAAGGCGGCCTAATAGGATTTTTCCTTGTCTATGACTTGCCTTCGTTGCTTGTTCGGCGAAGTATGCATTTCCTGTCGTGAGCCAGTTCACCAACCGCTGCTCTTCCGACTGTTCCAACGGCGATGTTATCGTAATATTAGATTCCGCGAGCTGATCTGGAGTTAAAGGTGAAAATGGCAAGAAAGCAAAGTGTGCAGCACGTGTTGATCCGTTAAAGTTATCGTACAGACTATAGGCTGGTCCGGAGCCAAAATCAGTTCCGAAAGTAGCAAAGGTCTTATAACCCAATACTTCCGTCATCAGTGTATGAAAGACTCGGGCCGTATCGTCGACTGTCCAATTTACTGGAGGAGCGGAAGAGAAAGCGAATCCTGGTAGCGATGGAATGATAATATGAAATGAAACAGGAATTCCGGTTGAAGTCTTGGCCAGCTCTGTGAGGTTGTCAATCACAGGCAAGAACTCTAAGAATGAGCCAGGCCAGCCGTGATTAAGCAAAAGCGGAATCGCTCCTGGATGACATGACCCTTCATGGATGAAATGAATTTTCAATTTCTCAATCTCCGCCGTGAAATGATGGTATCTTGTAACATTAGAACCTGTCAAATTGTATTGGAAGTGCCTTACTCACTTATTTATTGTCGCTTCTTCCCGGTGCCAATCAAAGTCGTTGGTCCACTCTCTCTGTAAATGCTTCAGAACATCAAGCCCAATGCCGGCTGTGCTTGGAACAGATGCATATTCTGACTGGTCAGGAAGCCTTGTTTGATTGACAAGCTCAAGCATCCGGGGAACCTCGCTAGAGAGATTGGCCACGAATGGCTTGAGGCTGAAACCGTGATCGAGCTGGACTACAGTAGCCACAGATACAGCCACCAGGGCGCAGACCCCAGAAATCTTCGTAACAGATAAACTTGGAAACATACTTATTTTTCTAGGAAAACTGACAATTCTTTTTTCTATTGCGACATAATGCAGACACAATGAATCGTTGGTATATGAGTCTTATATATTCCATAAAGTCGATTGGCCGGCAAGCTCAAACTTAATATACCTAGGCAAAACTCGTCAACCGTGGAGCAAGAGTAAAGATTTCTCATCATTCAGGTCCATCCGCAGTAGTTCTCCTTCCGTCATGCCATGTTTACACTAACCCGCAACTATAACAAGGATGTGGGAATACGCTTCATCAGATGAGTAATCGATCAAGGATACAACCTCGTACGGGCCAATGCCTCGGACAACCCGCTAAATCAAGCGCCATTTGTGATCTATGACGGCAGTCGGAATAGATTACGAAAGTGATTGATTGACAAATCATTTGGATTCGTATTAATCACAAGCTTCGAGAGGAGTTTCTTCAACCGCTTTAGTCAACTCTCGCCAGCCGTACTTAAGATCTATGCCGTTCGCATTGTCCTCGCATTGTGAAAGCTCAAACTCCAGCATATTTGACACGCTCGTACTCAGCCGGAGCTAATATTACATTCCGTTCAAAGACTATCCGAGTGACAGCCGAAGCATGGCTTCAAAATCTTTTGCGGAATTACTTTCTCGTAACAAGTATGTAACCTACTAACTCCAATACACTTCATACAGCTCTTTCTCAGAAAACGGACTGACGAATCTTAAGTACCTTCGCCCAGAGGTATCGAGCGCCACCAGATCTCCTAACTATGGCTCAGGCTATTCGTCAAAGTGGATCCGGTATCGTCATCCTGAGCTGCTCGGATCCTCGCTTGAATCCGTATGAGATTTTTGGCGTCGATTCGACCATTAAAGGCGTCACAATGGTACGCAATGCTGGGGGTCGCGCCTTCGATGCCATCAGAACAATATCTGTTCTGCAGACTATTGGAAATCCGAAAACCATCATTGTCCTCCACCACACAGGTATTTGAATAAGAGCCCGAGCCAGAATAACGGCACGTTTCGATAACAATCGCTGACCTTTTTTTGTAGACTGTGGACTGACACATTTTAATGATGCCGAAGTGAAGAAGGTGCTCATCGAAATCGCACCTCAAGAGGAAGATAGCATTAGGGCATCGAAATACGGCGAGATTGCGGGATCGTAAGTTGATCTTGCTATCCTAGGTTGCAGAAAACTGACTTTCCTAGAATCGAAGACAGTCTCAAGGAGGATGTAGCCCTGCTTCGTGCATCACCTTTCATCCAACCAGGAACATGGATTGTAGGAATGAAATACGACATTAGCAACGGTATAGTCACAAAGGTCGCTGAGTCAGTGGTTGAAAGCTGAATGAAGTCTCAAAAGGCCATGTAGTGAGGCAAGATGCCCATTTTGTAGACAATCGTGTAGTGGCCAAAAATTAAGGTTTCTGCCCCTTCTGGAAAGCTCGTTGCATTAGTAATTAGGCATGGCTTCGAAAAACCAACACAGAAGTCTAATGGTTGTTGTAATGGCGGACTAAATCACGGTGAACTAATTGGTGGGTTTCTATCATTACCCCGCCCTAAGAGTGGTCGAATGTTTATCGAAAGCTTTTATCATCTCGTCGTTGTTCGTCTTTTAGAACCATTGCCACCTGCTCCGTAAATAGCTACAGTAAGCATGCAGGCCGTCAATTCTTGTGTGCCTTGCAGGCAAGGCAAAAGACGATGTGACCGCGATTGGCCAACTTGCTACACATGCTCTCGGTAGGTCAACGACCCGAACCTATCAATACAGTAGAACTTAGGCCTAATAGATACGCCCTTACAGCGTCGGACGAACCTGTGCATATGACACCTCAGCTTTGCGACCACCGATCTCTGAAGCCTTTGAGCTTCCACCGAGTACTTCGGTCGGTCCGGAGAATGCTTCGGAGCATTCTCCTCAATCTACCGCCAGGCCAACAACGAGCATTTCAGCATACTCAAGCTTGATAGATTTCACTGTCGGCATTGAACCATTCCGTCACGATTCTCTTAGACAACCAACAGTTGATGTAATCGTTCAGGAACAATTGCTCAAGGTGATCGGGTCACGCAACTACATGCATGAAGTGGCGAGCGAATACTTTGCTACAATTTCCAGGAGGATATCCATTGTATCGGCAGAGAGATTTTTCGGGAGACTACCTAGTATTGAGTCCGCCAAATGCGCTGCTGACTTTACCGCTCTTTGCCTATGCATGTACCTCGTGTCTCAGGTCCCGCGACCTCACGACAGAAGCATGCAGTCGTCACTGTATGTGACCTCAAAAAGCATCATCAGCCTTCTGGAAGCCACATCTTACCACTCGGTAGAAGTCGTGCAATGTCGTCTACTAATAGCATTTTACGAGATGGGCCACGGTATCTATCCTGCAGCAGCAGTTTCCATTGGGGCTTGTGCAAAGATGGCTCATTATGCCGGTTTCAATCACTGTTCCGTACTTTCGAGCGCGAAAGATGAAAGGGAAATTGTAGTGGAAGAGAAGAGACGTACACTGTGGGCGTTGCACAACCTAGATCGGTATGGCTGACCCAACCAAATCTTATAATTACTAATAAAAAACGATCAAGGTACTTGAACCTTTCTCTGGGAGGAAGCCTCTTCACAACACCGTTTGCTCGAGAAATAGATCCTCTGCCAATCGAGGAGAGGCAATGGTCGCAAAACGTGGGTGTCCGCGTCTAAGCTTCTCAGGTCGCCGAATTAGTCTAATTCAAGCTGTAGTTTGCTCCTGGTCTGGCCATACACACCCTCAACACACCGTCAGATGTAACCATTGGCTCTTTTGCCCGTGAATGCCAAATCTTTCATATTGTCGGACGAGTGCTGAGAAACGTATACGAACCGGTTGTGGACGAAGCTTTTCAAGCCAAAGAAGCCGAACAGCTCGAGGTGGTCATGGCGGTATTCATTCCATTACTTCAGCAGGATAAAGGCGATTTTGGCAAATACTGCATTTCATTTGCCGTCTGCAGCAGGTATGAGCCAAAATAGCGACTCGTTCTTCATGAGCTTATGAATGAATGCTGACAATATATAGTGCTTTATTTACACTTCATGGCTCTTCTATTGCCAAAGGGAAAGATAGTTTGCGTCGTGCGGCACTGGTCGAAGAAACCTCTGTAGAAATTACTGATTACTGTCGCAGGCTATTCGGCATCGAGGAGCAAATCCATTATGGCATTTTGTCTCCGTTTGTGCCGTATGCACTTTATCAGGCGGCTGTGATTCAGCAAGAACTCTTCAAACACAATCCAGAGACGAGATATAAAAGAAACGTTCAATTTTTAAAAGAACTGCTGGGTTCCTTTAATAAAAGGTGGCTGGTTGCAGGTACCGTAGACCAATCTATCCAGTATGGAAAGAGACTAATACATGACGTAAAGGAAAATATCTACTTAAATTAGAACAAAGCTCGCCGCCACTCATATATAAGACAATATAGATTACTTGCATGTTGAAAAAATGTATTCTTCCTGAGTTCTAGCAAACCTAAACTACTTAGGTTCCCAAACAGTGCTGTCTAAATTATTTTCTAGTATTAAATAAATGAGTACTATTTTAAATTACAATCTTCTGATTCTGTAGTATTGGATTGCCAATGGCTCATTCGCACAGTCAGTTTCAAATTTGGAGATACAGAACAGCTTGGAACGGGCGAGGTCCATGCACTTGATGCTGTATAGGTAGGAACAGTTTCATATAGTTCAATAGCTTCCGAACCGACGCACAGATACACCTCAAAGAGGGAGAGAAATTCTGGCCGTGCAAACTCTTTGGCTACTATCTGCACCTTCAGGACCAGTGTGGAAGCACCGAGCTTGAAACAGGCATTTGACGATTACGAGGAGTCGTTATACATCTAAGAGCCGATGCCCAAGTCAAATTCAATGAGATAGCGATGACTGGTGAATAGTCCATTGTTATCATTCCATGTAATGACCCATGTTCTGCCGAATTAGCTCCAATGTTTGCATGACCAGGTGTTCTGCTACATGGTGTATGCTAAACGTGCAGATGCCATTGTTATAGAGATTCATGCGACGACGACTAATTCCTGGTGGTGGCTGATGACGGCCCCATCCATGAATGCCCTGTTGGTTATGCATGAGTGATAACCACGCTGTACTACCGTTATATCATGTCGGTAACCAGACATGCATGGGACATAAATTCAGGTAAACCCAGAATTGAGGGTGTAGCCGCCCCCTAATTGTGATAATGGCCATTACTCCGGTCTACTCGAGCTGGTAATCCGGAAAGCGGACGTAAATCAGCACCTATTCAATTATGAACTTACCGATCTTTTCTTCACGCTGCACTACACTAGTGGAAAATGCGAAGCTCAAACCACACGCAGTAGCAAAGACTCGTCCCCGAGTTTCGTGTGTGCACTGACATCTTCATTATCTAATTTTTAAATTGTTATGGAAGAGTTAGCCCATAATTAAATTGGCATTCCCAAACGTAACAGACCAGTTGAAAGCTTCGACGTGACGAGTCCTCCCAGCGACAACTGCGAGGACAGCCAAATCCCCACCGCGACTATGAGCGGAGCCTATTCCAACGACTCTGACTTGAAGCACGTATCCAATGAGCCAATTGAAGAGAGCCAAGAGTGCTTCAAGGCTGAAGCCACTCTAAATCTAGAGAATCTGCCAGCCGAGCTGAGAACTCAACTCCTCCTGGGCATGCCAGATCTGCCAACGCTGCGCGCGCTCATCCATGCCTCTCCCACAATGCACACTCAGTATAGATACAACCGCGAGAATGTGCTCTGGACTTGTCTAGAGCGCGAACTAAGTGGCTTCTTCATTGACGCCTGTGCCAATCTGATGTCTCGGGTGTGCGAGCTGGGGTCCCCGCGCACTGACGAGAAGAATACTAATTTTCTTGACACGTACCGGGGCTGGCTCTCAGGCGCAAGTCCACTCCCGGATCTCCAGTCAATCGACGCTGGCTACATACGTTGGATGGCGGCGTACCACATATCCGTTGCTTGTCCTTTAGCTCGAATGTACAGCAGTTGGGCTCTCGACAACATCAAAAAAACAGTTTCATCGCCAGTCGCTCGAAATGGAACAGAAGTGCTACCAACCGCACAAGATAGTAATGGCGTCAGCTTGAGCAGGAGCGAGGAAATCCGCATTTTCCGGGCTCTTTATCAGTATGAGATCTACCATCACCTCTTTGGCAGGAACGAGGGCAGACGCCACGGTGGATTCCGCCATCATGAAATCAATGAGATTTTCTTTTCTCAGTTCGAACCGTGGGAGGTTGAGGCAGTCGGTCGCGTCGATATATTTATCAGACAGAAGTATAAAGACATTTTCAGTGCCGTGAAGGAAGCGCTGCATCCTCAGAATGCGAGGTTCCGTCTCGAGAATGGAACTTTCAATCCTGAAGGATCTTTTAATCTTGACGGGGAGCATGATGGTAAGCAAGAATTTGGACCTGCAATTCCGATAAATATTTAGAGTGCTATGCTATAATCAATGTTCAAGAGCTAAGCTGCCTGTCTACAGATTACATGGACGGCACCGTATCACGCGGCCTAAAGATGGCAGTGCGACTTTTAAACATCGAGGATCACGAGAAGCTTGTCTCCAAGATGCAGCGGTGCCTTACACATGACCAAAATTTGGATGCACCAGTGAGAACAGCTATCGGGTCAGCAGCGCAGAGTGACAGACGCGAGATGTCAACTAGCTTCCCTGACAAAAGAGATGAGGCTGAGCAAAGGCAGGACCCGATCCGATTCACAGGCGATACGGTGCCGCCTAACGGACCGCCCTTAGCTTGGGTTCTCCTATGGGGTGGAAAGTATGCAAATATCTACGGAGAATACGTGCCAGAGTCGCTCAGGCGATGGGGCTACGTCATGTGGGACGAAATTCGCTGGGATGGCATGGAGGCAAAGGAGTTTATCGCGAGACAATGGGAAATAGAACCGGATCTGGTTGAGGAGATCAAGATGGACGTCGGTTGGAGTCCTCTGAAAGCCAAAGTGTGACTATAGAGCATGAGTGATGGCTGAGTACTGTGATATGGTATGAAAAATAATATAGACGGTACTGTAAATCATCTCACGGCCAGTATTTCGCAACATGTGAGACTTGCAATAACTTCCGTATCGTTACCTAGCCTTGTTATAATATAGACACTCGATTTTTTATTACTATAGGAACCGAGTTCGTCACACATTCCCTCCAGCTATCGCCAACATACACTCCGAAATACCATCATGCTTGTGTAGCATTAGTAAATAAAAGGTTTTTGGAGCGAATAATTTAGAAATAGTGGAGATTGACTAACCAATAAATAAATAAATCTCGAGGCATGCCATCGAGCACTTGTACGTAGCTTGGTAGCCAATTTTCCAAGACATGTGTCTCTTGATATTCTGTTCCACGTTTTATTCGCGATAAAACTCTAACAGCTCCTTCCCGATCACAACGAATGCTTTGGAATTTTGTAATTCGGTCTAGGATTTCATCTTTCAACTTGACATTGCCGAAAAGCATTTCTAAATCACACCTGCGTCTTCAATAGCTAAATTTACACCTTGTCTAGATCGAATAGAGTGTACCTTTAAGCAGAGATAGTGTTATTCACAGACTTGCATTCTAAATCTTAAAAGGGAGAGCAGTATAGGACGAGTAGCATCACCAACTAATAATAATTGCCTTCGAAACCAGTTTTCGAGGAGTGACTGATACCATAGTATCCATGATTTGATATCTTCAGCTATACTAAACATCATTCGTATCAATCTAGAAGTAACTCTTTCCAAGCTTCTTAAAGTTCTAGTGGAGGATCTTCTGTATAGTCTGGGTTAAAAGCAATATGAATGAGGGCACCAGCAGGATTGTACTTGAGCTGAGCATTGTACAGAACGTCGCTCCATGTTCCCGAGAGCTGTTCTCTGGGTGGATCTGCTATGAGTTAGCAAAAGATTGTGTGGAACAACTGCGGTCATCTTTTTGTCTTCTTTTCTTTGAGGTGTTTCTGAGATACTTACCAAACTCGCTAGCTTGTTGAAACTTAAGCAAATCGCACATCTGCCCCGACCTCGCCGGGCTAAGAAAGAAGCCAATAAGAATATGAGAATACTATTGATAGGAAAAGACAGGTGTAAAGTGACTTTTATGAGCTATGAAGCCTGTTGTTGACGCTGAAATGATGTTTAGTGTATATCGCCTAATAGGCTTGCAACCATTTTGAGCTCAGGGATAAACTCGCAGCTGGTCCTACTGTACCACCTCCAGATCGCACACAACGAGGCCTAGTCAAGATATCTGTTTATGTGTGTGCACTTGGACTCGCTCGACAGACCTATGCTTCTTGTGTTTATACAGGCATAGTACAGTAAAGAATACACTCGTTTTATTGAAAACTAATCTATCACTCTACTCGTAACAACTCACGAGCTGCGCTTTTCAGCGCGAATAAGATACTGGTCAAACCAAGCGATGGCTTGGGAAAAAGCTTGCTCCTTACACCACTTGAAGACCGGGTTGGTCAAGTCACCACGAACACCAAAGCCATGTGAGACGCCAGAGAATAGATTGATTTGATAAGGATAGCTTTTCGTCTTGAGCAGATTCTCAGTCTTATAGCGCAGCTCTGGTGGGAAAAGGTCGTCGTATTCAGCAGCCGCTATGGAAAGAGGACCTTGAAAGCCCTTGATCTCATCGTCATCGACGTTAGAAGGATGGGCCATATAGCCGACGTTAATCTTTTCAGCGCCAGAGTGACGAGCAACATACTACGAACTGAATTAGTGTGACGCTCTTAATATTTTTCGGATTGGTTTGTGTGGTAGGAAATGCTTTAAATCAAGCGCGAGACATCAGGAGGCCAGGAGCGAAATATCATGGAACAAACTATTAAGTTACCTTTGCTCCAAAGCAATAGCCGACTGCACCAATTGCAGTAATATTCAGCTCATTCCTCATGTATTTGATAGCTTCTTCGACGACGGGGTCCACGTATTCATTAGTATGAGGAGTGGATTCATCTCGGAAGCCACCCATTAACCATTTCATCCAGTCAAAATTATGGCCCGGGATCTCCGTCAATCCGTCTCCGTTGAGGATGTCGATAATTAAAGTGGTGTAGCCATTCGCCGCATATTGATCAGCCATCAGCTGCGAATTGGTCCAGATACCGAAGACATCACTAAGATATAAAATACCGGTGCCTTGATGGTTATTATTGGCTTTGGGAGTTGCAAGATAAGCATCGTAGTTGCCAATTTTAAAGGATTTTCCTGTAGTCTCGCCTCTAGAAAAGACAATAGTTAACATAAGTTGTTTTGGAGTCCTGATAAAAGATGTGGACGGCGAGCAATCCGCTGTGGCCAAGACATTCATCTAAGCAAGGATAGTGGAACTCTTAACGCGGAACATGTATAATTGCACAAGAAACATAATATGCAAGTGAGTAGAGATTGGTATTCAACTCATCTCTTGTTAACCTAGCTTGTAGAAGAAACAATTGACAAGATTCTACTTCAAGTGCATGTGTTGATGTAGCCGTTGTGGTGGATTATGCGATTTACTTACTCATGCTTGACACCTTTAAAGCAACAGGATGCGACAGGATGAGAGGCCATTTTACGAGCCGGGAGTATTTCTGTAAGATGTGAATATAGAAATAAAGTCGAGGGACGTCAGAGTTGTCTCAAGCAAAGCGAAAATAGAATGGTTCCGAGTTTCCTTGACGTTGGAAATGCCTCGATGTGTTCTGGCTCGAGACCTTCCATGATACTTATACTATTGTGACTTTTGTCCATTGTTGATTATAACCTACGCGCTCTTGGCTATGTACTTTGACGAACCGTGTAAGTTCGGGACCGAAATAATTTCGGATGTTACAGAATGTCCGGAAATCACATGACAGTTACTGCAATTAGCGCACGGCAGTCTGCTCACACTCACGGATTCTTCAAAACTTCCGTTTAAGTATCTTGCGGCCTATTACGGACAAATCACAGGCCAATCTTGATGAAATCGGACATTTGAAGTTTCAATTATTCCATTGTTATCAAACTATCGATGGATCGACAGGCTGAAGATATGGAGAAAGCGAACCCGAAGCTAAATGGAGAGACACCATCCACGGACGCCAGTCCAGGTGCGCCACTTAATGACACACTATTCTTCCAACAGACCGTGAAGTCGCAGCGCATCCTTGCATGTGTACTTTGTCACCAGCGCAAGATCAAGTGCAATCGAAAGTTCCCTTGCAATAACTGCATCAAAACTCAATCAAATTGCGAGCCAGCCACGTTGGCCCCGCGCCGAAGGCGACGCAAAATTCCGCCGCCAGACTTGGTGGATCAGCTCCGTGTCTACGAGAGCCTGCTTCGGGCAAATAATATCAAGTTCGATCATCTGCGCAAATATAAAACTCTAGGGAATGATTCTCTAGCTGTGGAAGATGCAGATTATTTGTATCAGGAGAATGAGCAAGTGGAGAGCCCAAGCCCCGCAGCAAGAGCAGATTCGGAAATAGTTTACGAGGCGAAGTATGCTTTGCCCAATTCGGTCATGTAACATATAGGCTAACAACCATTTTTTTTTTTACTTTCGGCAGAGATTATTGGCACGCTGTAAACCAAAGCGTATGTGGCCCGTTCAACCAACCAATCCTGTATGGTTGCTAATAAGAATAGTACCGAGATAATGACAGCGACATATCGTACGAGGATGTGCGTGACAATCCAGTTAAAAATACGTGGGATTTGATATACCACGAAAATGATCAACTTCTTTTTGGCGCACGGCAAGAGCCTGCTGACCTGTCCTCGCTGCACCCAAATGCTGTTCAAATCTTCAGGCTTTGCCACCTCTATATTGAAAATGTCAATCCTCTCCTGCAAGTCATACATGCTCCCAGCCTCCAGAGCCGCATCATAGAAGCGGCAGGCAACCTGTCCAACATTGAACCAAACTTCGAAGCTCTCATGTTTGGCATCTACAGCATGGCTGTAGTGAGTTTGACAAATGAAGATTGTATTAACTTGTTTGGCACGACAAGAAGTGTTCTTCTTCAGCAATATCATCGCGGTTCTCAAGAAGCCCTTCTCAACGCTCGTTTTCTAAGGACAGACGATCGGGATTGTTTGACTGCCTTGTTCCTCCATCTGGTAAGCTCCTGACTTCGGTTATAGTTAAAATTCTAACCGATTTTCAGATCTCGATAAGACCAAAGATGGATCCTCGCTCTGTCTCGTCCATGCTTGGAATTGCACTACGCACTGCACAGCGCATAGGACTTGATAGTGAATCAAGCTTAGCCAAGTGTGATCTTGTCGAAGCCGAGATGCGTCGACGGCTATGGTGGGCTTTAGTTCTATTCGACACTCGCATTTGTGAATTAATTGACACTAAGAAGACGGCACTGACTCCCACGTGGGACTGCCGCATTCCTCTCAATGTCAATGAGTCTGAGCTCCGAACTGGACTTAGAGAGGTACCCAGAACTCAAACAAGGATCAGCGACTCCATTTTTGTTGTCGTGCGTGGCGTGATTGCAGATTTCATCAGACACTCCCCTTTCTATTTTAAATTTACCAACCCGGCCATGAACGCTGCAACGAAGACCGCTGGCACCAAGTCCGACGTGCATGGCGGCGAGGTTGACGCCTTCGAAAAAGAGCTGGAAAGAAATTATCTCCAGCTCTGCAATCCAGAGATTCCGCTTCATTTTATGACCATATGGACCGCACGGGGCTATATCGCCAGATATCGCATCATAGAGCGGTTTTCGACGCTAAACGGCCCAGTTGGAGACACCCAGCGTGACGCTCTAGGCCTCATGGCAGTGGACATGATAACTTGTGATAGTAATATCATGACTTCTTCCATTGTCAAAGGCTTTGTCTGGCTGGTTCAAATGTATCATTTCCCATTTACTGCATATATACAGCTTTTACAAGACCTCAAACGACGTCCTACAAGCAGTATCGCGGCGCAGGCTTGGTCGAAAATCGATGAAAATTATACAGCTCGCCTTCTGTTTCAGGAAAATACCAAAAGCCCTTTTTACCAAATGGTATCTAGAATGATACTTCAATCCTGGGATGCTCGACAGGTGGCTCTGAACGACCAGGTTCAGCTTGTGACTGAACCTAGTATAGTGTCATATCTTAAAAGCAATACCAGCTTATGGCAGACAGAGGATGCTAAATCTATTGATAAAGCTCTGGGAAACATGTCTATATCAATGACAGATTTTACCAGCTTGAATAACACTACAGCGGAGAACCTTTCTACTAAGGTGCTGGATATGCCTTTCGACGACATATACGCGTATGCTTTCATGGATCTTGATCCGAATCAACCACACTGTTTTAGTACAGATTGGATTCAGTTGAACGCGCTATCTGGCGATAGAAGATATTATACAGGGTTCACAGGGTTAGGACCGGATGCTGCAACTACTTCTTAAATTGGCATCTTAACACTCCGAGTTTCACTCGTCCTGAATACCCGTATTACAATTTAACAATATAGCACTTAGCTGTTATTAGTGTTGTATGTAATAACTATAAAAATAGTTTATAAAATACAACTGAATAAGTAAGCTTAGCTGCCTACTATTCATTTATACACATAAAGTACTTGAAATGCAGGTTAATATATACGCTACAGATTCTCCTGGTAGCTTAACGCTGAAAAAATAGACAGATTTTCTGATTCTATAGCGTACTCGCGCTTAATAGAATAGAGAGTAATCAATCTGCCCACTCCACCCGCTTGGTCAGTGTCATCTTCAAATGCGGACTAAGGCCTGGATAAGAAACGTGACTCGTTCACTAGTCCATGCAAACAGACTGCCCGAAGAGAAGAGCCATCACCCCATCAAGCTGGTTCCCCTCTTCCCCTGTGTATCCCCGCGCACCTCAGCTTCTGTTAATATTCGCCAACGTAATACTGCACCGCAACTGCTTTCCCGTCTTACCATGCAGGACCACAATGATTTCAGCAATAGCCATCCAAGGAAAGGTCTCGTGGTTATTCATGTTGCCCTCTTCCGCATGGCAACCCAGTCGCTCGCAGAAGCGTACAGAATCCTAGGCTATAAGACTCACCACGGTGTAGAGGATATCCTGGGAAATCCGTGGGATGAAATTGAACAGGCTGCAGAAGCGACATGGCCAACAGTGCCTAATGCGCGCGCTAGGTCACGATTTACGCGAAGTGACTGGGACAATCTCTGGGGGAACAAGTACGACATAGTCACCGACTTGGCTTGCCCATTCACCGACCAGCTGATCCAGGCGTACCCCGATGCAAAGGTTGTCATTGTTCAGCGAGACTTTGATAGCTGGTGGAATAGCTACCAGGTTGGCGTGTTGGACAAGCTGTTCTCACCAAGCCAGCAGATCTTCGTCTTCCTCATCAGGACTGTGATCGGTTCGCGAGCCGCCGAAGCCATGCTTAAGGTGAATTACGGGTTTTTCAAGGCCACAAATGTACCTGAAATTCATGCGAATGCTCGTAAAGTATATGACGAGTACTATAGGAAGATCAGAGCAACGATACCTGCAGAAAAGCGGTTGGAATACACTATGGGCGATGGATGGGAACCTCTGTGCGCATTCTTGGGCAAAGAAGTCCCAGATATGCCGTTTCCGCGTCTAAATGACAGTAGGTCGCGCAGTGAGAGCCAACGAAAGGGCGAAATTATGGTGCTGTTAAACTCTGCTAAAAAGGCTGTGATTTTGGGCCTTAGCGCAGGCATGATTGCGACAACACTATGGTATTTTATGCAAGTATGAATGCTAGGGATACAATAGCTTATAATTAGTGTTTAAGATACAAATAGTATTATAACCTAACTCTTATAATTATAATAACAGGCCTACAGGGTAGGCCTTGCTAAATTAATTTATTTGCTTATTTTGCATTAGGCTATATATATAGCTTAATAAATTACAATTAAAGAAATTATGTGGAAAGGATAACCTACCCGGTAGAAAGGTAGGTTCGAGTGCAACCCAAATGCAGCATCTGTAAGCGGCCTGTACTTGGTATTTAACAGGCAGAGTCCAATAACCAAATATTTACCGCGTATATCCGCAGTACTAATACCTTAAAAGTCCACACGCATGCTGAATGGCCATGCGTAAGGGGTAGATGACGGTGCGGTGACAAGTTGCCAGTGGTATAAAGGGGAAGCATGCCATCTGCAGGACATTACTGGACTCATTACGAATTGCCACATCCCCATTTCGGGGGGAGCGGGGCCGGCCCCACTATATTAATAAAGCACACGGAATGTTCCAGACCGAGCAAGTTCGTACACCGCCCCTCAATTTTCTAATAATACCGCGACCAAGAAGTGTTCCAAGAGACATAGACCACCAACACCCTGAAGCCTAGTCCTCTAAGATTTTCAGACTCGAGTATATCAACATGTACGACCTTGTCGTAGTTGGTCATGGCATTGCCGGCCTCGCCGCCGCAGTATCAGCTGCAGAACTCTCGCCCTCGGCGCAGATAGCCGTGCTAGAGCATGCACCAGAGCATGCGAGCGGTGGAAACTCACGCTGGAGCCCTGCCAACATGCGAATGCCATCTGTCAATGAGGTATTACCAGGCTTCGTGGACGACATGGTGGCTGCAAGCGGAAGTGGTGGCGACCGCGCGTATTTCGAAAGGCTTGCTAGCCAGGCCCCTGAAGCCCTCCAATGGCTCGAAAAGCAGGGGGTGCAGTTTCACGCCATGGATTATTTCTTAAAATCTTGGCCTAACAGGATCCAGCCTATTGGCAAAGGTGCTGCCATTGTCGAAGCCCTCAAGCAATCAGCCAAATCGAAGGGTGTCCAACTGGTGTATAATTGCCGTGCCCAGCGACTTCATCTTAGCCAAGGACAGGCCATAGTTGAGGCAGCTGATGGGCGACGAATCATTGCCCGGTCTGTTGTGCTCGCCAGTGGTGGGTTTCAAGGCAGTCCAGACATGCTGCGTACTCATCTTGGTCCTGGTGCGGAGACGTTGAGACCGATATCACCTGGGACGGCCTGGAACGCCGGCGACGGCATCCAGATGGCACTGGCCAACGGAGCCAAGGCCTCTGGCGATTGGAACGGAATGCACAGCGAAGTAATCGACCCACGGAGCAGTCAGCCAGCGCCACTGGTCCTCAATTACCCGTACGGGATTGTGGTGAATCAGGAGGGAAAGCGGTTCGTAGATGAAGGTGCTGGACTCGTGCATGACACGTGGGAGCATCTTTCCAGAACCATACATTTTGACACACCGGGCCGCTTAGCCTGGGCAATTTGTGATTCCAGATTTTTTCAATTGGAGGACCATGACGCAGCTATCCGCTCCGATATGCCGCCGGTGACAGCGGACACGATTTATGGGCTGGCGGCACAGATGGGGGTGCCGGAACAAGCGCTTCTGAACACAATCTTAAACTACAATGCAGCCTGTAACGCAAACATGTCTGGCTTTACGGCGGGCCGGCTTGATAATCTCGCCACTACCTCAGGCTTGCAACCATCGAAATCGAACTGGGCTAGGCCGCTCGACGCTCCGCCATATACCGCATTCCCCTTAGCCGCGGCCATTGTCTACACTTTCGGCGGCATTGCGACTGATGTGGAAGCGCGCGTTCTTGGCCAGAGAGGCATCATTCCTAATCTATATGCTGCAGGTGAGATTACTGGCCATTTCTACGACAAGGCTCCAAATGCAGTGGCCGTTATGCGGGCACTCGTCTTTGGACGTATTGCTGGCCTTAATGCCATAAGCTCCCATTAGACAGAGAGAAGTGTACTGTCTCCTTGATTATATTTAGCTGCAATAATACATTAATTACTAGTAACTGCCAATATACATAAACTATATAAAGTTAAATAATATAATATAAAATAACCCATTTTTATTAGCTAACTTTAACCCTAGGTACTATTAATAGGGAAATTAATTTAAATATTTATTAATATTTTTAATAAGAATAGGGTAAAAGGGTTAAAGTATTTTACTTTAAATTCTTTAAATTAATTTTTATAAGTAAGGCTAAAGTATAAGCTAAAGTAAGGGTTAAAGTATAGTAAATAAAAGTTAAAGTTAAAGTTAAAGTATTATTTAAATTATAAAAGGGGCTAAAAAGATAAGTAAAATATAAAATAATAAAAAGCCTAAGTTAAATTATATTATTTATTATATTATATATAAAGAAAAAAAATTATAATAAAGAAGTATATTTAAATTAATAAAACTTATAATTTAATAGTTTATATTAAGTATAAATAAGTAATAATATTAAAAAATAAAGTAATTACTTACTTTTAAAATATATATTAAACTTTAAGTATAATTTTATAAAATATTAAAAATTACTTAGCTTTATTAAAATAAATAAAAGACTTAAAGACTATTAAATTATTAACTAATAGTAAATTATAATAATTAATAATCTTAATTAAAAATAAGTTTAAATATAAAATATATTTATTTATTATAATATTTAAGAAAATAATTAATAATTATTAAAAAAATATAATATATATTTTAAAAAATAGTTATTATACTTAAATTTATATTTAATTATAAATAAATAAGAAATTTTTAAAATATTAAATAATAAATAATAAAAAATATAATTTAATTATTAATATTAATATATAAAATAAAGTAAGTAATAATAAAAGTCTAAGTATATTAAAATAAATTATTTAAGTAAAAGTAAAATAATTATATAAATTTAATAAATAATTATAACAAACTATATACTAGATAGTTAGTATAGGGTAGATTCCTAAGGAATAAACCTAGTAAATAATTCTAGGTTTATATTAGTAAAGCAGTTAGGAAACCTAATAGGTAATATAGGTAATAGTAAATAAATATTACTAAATAGTAAGTAGTGTAAAGTATATTATAATTTTAATTCTATATTAATAACTAACTATCTAAGTTATTTAAATAAGTATAGAGAAGTAAACTTATATATTTAATTAACTAAATATCCTTAATATACTTAATAATTAAGTTTATTAAGTTATACTTAATAAACTTAATAATAGATTTTATTAAGTAACCTTTAATTAGCTAATGGATTATAGTTAATCCATTCTAGCCTACCCTATAGGCCTATTATTATAACTATAAGTATTAGGTTATAATATAATACTTTCCTTTTATTAGTCTTATCCCTAAGACCTTATCTTTATATTTATTTTATTCCCTACTATTTATAAGTATTATTTTTCTTTTTTTATTTTTCCTTAGCTAATAAAATAATTAGCAATAAATATAAGTATTTTAAGTTTTCTTAAGTTCTATAGTATAATACACTTAAGCATTTTATTTTACTTATACTATTAGTAATAAAATCTTATCTTTATTATAAGAAGTGCAGTTATAAGTATCTTACCTTTAAAGAGGATTCTTTATATTATTCTTAATACATTTATTATTAATAATTAAATTATAAAGCTTTTAGTCTTTCTATAACTTAGCTTTAAAAGATAATAACTAAAGGTATTATTCTTAATTTTATAATAAACTATACACTAGATAGTTAGTATAGGGTAGATTCCTAAGGAATAAACCTAATAAATAATTCTAGGTTTATGTTAATAAAGCGGTTAGGAAACCTAATAGGTAATATAGGTAATAGTAAATAAAGTTACTAAATAGTAAGTAGTATAGAGTATATTATAATTTTAATTTTATATTAATAACTAGCTATTTAAGTTTTTTAAATAAGTATAGAAAAATGAATTTATATATTTAATTAAGGTTTCTAAATTATAATAAAAAGCTATCTTTTCTAGCTTTCTTTAATATTAATAAAAAGCTAGCTTTCTTAGCTTTCTTATTTTAATAAGTAAAGATTTATAATTAGTTAATAAATTATAGTTAATTTATTTTATTTTACCCTATAGGCCTATTATAATAATTATAAGTATTAGATTATAATATAATACTCCCCTTTTATTAATCTTATCCTTAAGACCTTGCTTATTTAAGTATAAGTATTTATACTTTTATTCTTAAGGTAAGTTTTTATTCTTTCCCCCTTAATTTTTCTTTCTTATTTTTTAATATAGTTAAATATAAGTAAGATAATAATAATACTTCTAAGAGAAAGAAAAAAAAGTATAAAGATCTTATTAATATTATATTAAAAAATTCTATTTTTATTATAAAGTTATATACCTATTATAAATCTTAAGATTATAAGTATATTACTTTTAAAAAGGATTCTTATTATTATTTATTTTATATAAAGAATTAGAAATTTTATTATAAAGCTTTTAGTCTTATCCTATAATAAATATAAAAAATTATATCTTATTATTTAAAATTAAATAAAGAGCTTAAAGAAGCTAAAGAGGCTTAGTTAAAGCTTAATATAAAGGTTAAGTATCTTTATACTTAAAAGAAAGAATAATTAAAAAAGATAGAATATATAATTATATAAGGGCTAGATAATTTAAAAGAGTTAAAGTAGGTTAAGTATAAGGAGTATAAAGTAAAGGCTACTTATTAGGCTGCCCTACTAATACCTAATTTTACTATTATTAGCCCATCCTAGTCTATTAATGCTATTAATTAATTTAAGTTTAAACTAGATTTATTATTATTTTTACCCTTAAAAATTAATAAAATTCCTATAGAATTATTTAGGCGCTCCTTTTAAGTTCCCTTTCTAAGACCTAAGAGTCTTTATTAAGATTATATCCTTTTTATTTAATAAGGTATTTTTATTTTTATATTTCCTTATTTATTTATATATAAAGTAATTTTTTAATTTTATATTCTTCTTTAATATCTTAAATAGTAATTTTATTTATAATTAACTTACCTATTTCTTTATTTATTAATACTTTCTTAAGTAATAATATATAAAAGATAGCTATTTTTAATTTTATATTTTTAAGTAAGTTTAGTTTATAATTAACTTTACTAATTTTCTTTAGAATTTTAAATAGTTTAAGTTTTTTATAATTTAATTTATTATTTAATTTATTTATTTTAATATTTAGTAATTTTTTATTATATAAGTATTATAGTAAGTAAACTATATCTCCCTCCTAAAGGGTTAGTCCTTTAATCCTTATATAATTTATATATTCTTTTATATATTACTTAAAGAATTCTAGTTAAGTTTTAAGTTCTTTTTATAATTAAATTATATCTTTTATAAGGATTTATATATTATTTATATTTAAATTATTATATAGTAGCCTATAGGCTTTTAATATAAACTTATAATTAGTATAGAATAGTATAATACCTATAGGCTTAGTAATATAGCTATTATATTATATTTATATAATTAATAGTATTTTAACTTAATTATTTTATTAAAGGTTAATATAGTATTATAAGTATACTTTAATAACTTAATTTATTTATTTTATTTATTTATTTATTTATAAATAATATATTATACTTAGCTTATAATAGATTTTAAGTTTAGCTATTAATTTTTATTAAAATTTAAAGGTAAAAGTACTTTTTTTATTTAATATAATTTCTTTTAGTATTTTATATTTAAAGAATATATATTTTATATATAAGTATATTAGGTTTTTTATTATATATAACTTCTTATATAATAAGAAGTATACTTACTTTAAGAGTTTATTTATAATTATAAAAATATTATTAAATTATTTTTTAGTTAATAAATTCCTTAACTTAAGTAAATTAGTAATATAATTAAAAGTAATAGTATATTAATTCCTTTTTAATATTAAGATTAATTATAGTTTTTTATATAGCTAATGCTTTTTATCTTTAGTTTTCTTATATATATTATATTTTTTAATAATATCCTTAATTTTATTTATTATATTTAGGAATTTATAATATTAAATAGCATAATTTTATATTATTTAATTTCCTTAGTATACTACTATAATTATATTATAATATAAGTCTTTAATTACTTTTTTTTATAATTTTAAAAGTACTTAAATTTTTTTATTTTATTTTAGTAGTCTTTTTTTAATAGTTACTTCTTCTAGAAGTTCTTTTAGTTTTATATTTACTATATATTTCTTTATTTTATTAAGAATAGGGTTATATTCTTTTATAATAAATAAAGAGTTAATTTATATTTATTTATAGTTTCTTTTATAGTTTTTTTTAAGGATTTAAGCTTTAAATTTTAGAATTTCTTTAAAGTATTCTTCCTTTTTACTAAGTATATTTACTTTTTTATTTATAATGCCTTTATAATAAATAAGTTTATAGTTAAAATTTAATAATATCTTAAAGTAATATATTTATTAAGTAAAGAGTTTTTATATTTTAGTAAAATATATAATATTATAGTAATTAATATAAACCTTAACTTTATATTTACTTCTTAAGTAATAGTATCTTTATTCTTTAAATACTTTAAGAATTATTATAAATTCTTTATTATAAATAAGGTATTTTAATTTTAGTTTATATAGTTTTTATAAAAAGAATACTATTAAATAGTTTTTCTTATTTTTATTCTTTTAAATTAATACTCCTTTAATTATAAAGTTTAATAAGTTAGTTTTAATTTTTAATAGTTTATTAAGATTATATATAATAAGTATAGGTTTACTAAGAAATATATTTTTTAATTATTTAAATACTTTTTTTATTTTTAACTTATATATAAGTTTCTTATTTTTTAGTTTTTTCTTACCTTTCTTATCTTCTTTAAGTTAAGTAATATTAATAAGTAGCTTAGTAATCTTACTATAGTTTTTAATAAAGTATTAATAGTAATTTACTAGGCCTAAGAAGCTTTATATTCCTTTTTTTATATTAAGTAGCTTTTAATCTCTTATTACTTTAAGCTTATTTAAGTTTATTTAAACTTATCTTAGTAAAATTAAGTATTTTAAGAACTTAACTTTTTATATATAAAAGCTATATTTCTTAAGTTTTATTAATAAATTAATATTTTATAATATTTATAATACTTTATAAATATATTCTTTATATTCTTTAAGGATTTTTAAAAAGATAAGAATATTATTAAGGTATATGATTATAAAGTTATTAATATATACTTATAATATATAGTTAATTATTTATTAAAATATTATTAATATATTAATAAGCCTAAATAATATAACTAAGTATTTAAATAATCTATAATATATTTTAAATATTATTTTTTATTTATTTCCTTTATAAATATAAATTAGGTTATATACTTCCTTAAGGTCTAAGGTAGTAAATTAATTAATATTAATTAAGCAGTCTTAAATTTTTATAATAAATAATAATAGGGTTTAATTTTTAATAGTAATTTTATTTAGTTATTAATAGTTAATAATTAATTAAAGTTTTTTATTTTTCTTAAATATAAATATAATAGGGTATTTAATAGGTAAAGTAAATAGTTTAATATATCCTTTTTTTAATTATTCTTATATTTATTCTTAAAGTATTTTAAGTTTAACTTTATTAAGGTTATAAATTAAAAAAAACTTTATAATTTTTTTATTTATAAGATTTATATAATAATCTTATTATAAGTAAAGTAATTATATTATTTTTAATATTAAGCTAAATAGTTTCTTATATTTTCTTTAATATTATTAAGGTACCTTTTAAAGGATTTTATTAAGTTCTCCTAGCTCTTCTTTTTTCTTAGCTTTTAATAATATTTTATTTAAAGCTTATAATTTTATTTTTATTTATATAATAATTTAATTAATATATACTTATTCTCCTTTAACTCTTTTATAATTATATTAAGGTAATATTAATAATTTTCTTATATTAAATTTAACCCTTTTCTTAGGTTTTATTTTTATTTTTTTTATATTTTTTTATTTTTATTATATAGGAGATTTTATTTTTAAGTTTAAAGGTATATCTTTACTTTCCTTACCCTCTCTATAGCTTAGTTATAGCTCCTAGGTAATATCTTTATCTTAGAGTATTTCTTTAGTTTTTTAGGGTTAGGGTTAGGGTTAGGGTTAGGGTTAGGGTTAGGGTTAGGGTTAGGGTTAGGGTTAGGGTTAGGGTTAGGGTTAGGGTTAGGGTTAGG